>JANAVB010029216.1:7499065-7601565 GCA_029216955.1 Iris pallida
TTAAGCCTAAACCCCAAGCCCAATAACTTAAGCCCATGACACCTAGAATCAAACCCAACCCCTCTTACTTGTTTCAACCCACGACTCTATTCTTCCGCAGATCCTATTCTCCCATACCACTACGCGCACCCCATCCTCTCTTTCTCTTCTATACGTAACTCCATCACAGAAACCCATCCTCCCAGAACAGAAACTCACAGAAACTTTCACCCTCTTCCACACCAAAATTCTTCAATCTCCCAAACCACTCCACCATTCCCAAATCCGGAGGTACCCCCGCGTCCGGCTCGCCATCCTCTTTGAAACTGGACCAGTCTCTCCACTTTTCGTGCCGTCCCCCGTAGTTGACCCGTCGTGCCGTGTCAGCGTCGGCCTTCCATCGCGCGTCCAGACCACGCCGGCCTTCGCCCGCGCAGCCCCGCCCGCCCAGCCCCCCGCCCGCGCACACCTGCCAGCGCGGACCCTCCGTGCGCACCAGCAGCCCCGCGCCATCCCGCACGGACCCCTCCGTCGAGGCAGCACCTCTGTGCGGCCCCTGCGCGCTCGCGGCCTCGTGTCCGTATTTCTCGCGTTCCCGTCGGCTTTCCGACTGCTCCGTTCCGAGTCCGAGGCATCCCCTCGGTGCTCCTTCTCCGTTCTGGTAAGCTTATGTTCCAAAAACTCTCTTTCCTTTCTGTCAGAACCCAATTTATGTTCCGGCCAATTGACAGAATAATGCTCTGTCAATTGGAATAGTTAGTTTTTGTAATAATAATGTTTGGTTATTTGGGTAGGATGGTGTAGTTAATTAATTATGTAGTTATTAATTGTTAGTATAGGAAACCATAGGAATTAGTTGATAATGGTGAATTGATAGTTAATACTGTTATAGTAAATATTGGCCTATTAATGTTTAAGCAAAATGTATTTTTTAAATAAATTGTCGTATTATTAAGAATTATGCGAATGAAATTATTAGTTTTAATGGTCTATTATTATTAATTGATTTTGCTAAAATATTATTGTTTGTCCCTAGAAAACTTATATATATTTTCTAAAAATATTTTATACCAAAAGCTTTCAATAATTAGAATAAATGATAAAAAAGTATTATTTCTATGATTGAGTTTACTTGCTAAATTAAATAAATTTTGGTAAATAAATGGTTTTAGTAAGAATAGCAAAAATGTTTTGCTATTAAATTAAATCGTTAGTTTGATAAAAAAAATGTATTTTCATAAAATACTATTTTGCAATTAACAGCTATTTTTTCTTTTATGATAAAAAGGGTTAAAAATGTATTTCTAGGAAAAAGTGTTTTTCGGTAAATAATTTCTAGTTAGTAAAAAATATATTATTTTGGAAAATCTAATTTTCTTTTTAATTATTAACTTCTAAAAATACGATTTAAAAGTTATTTTCTTAATATTTATTTCGACAAAACATATATTTTATTCAAAAACGGTTATTTTGTCAATTATTATTTTGTAATAAAATCTATTTTTAAATATATATAATTATTTTCCAATTAGGTTTTCCAACCTACCAGACTTAGTCTCTAGTGTTGTTCTATAGAAATAAGCGTAGTTCTAGTTACTAAATCTGGTACTACGATCTTGTAGGATTCTGTTCCCTAAAACCTTAGCATTTACCACTTGTTGCTGCCCACGCCGAGAAACCGTCTAAGACAATTTTCATATTTATTCCATGTCTGTGTTTTTACTTTAATAATTAAATGTATACATCAGTTGATTTCATATAGTATAGTGACACTGATTCACCGTGGATCCCTCTCGAACTCCACATTGATTGACGGATTGCTGGATTGCTATAGTGGCTTATTGACTTATTGACTCATTGACTCGGAGATTGCTTGGGGGAGTAGTATAACATCTGTGACCAAAGCCAAAATTCTTGCTTGTCTCTCTCACGCTAACCTCTATCACACAGGGGGTTGAGCCATATTGTATACTATTCGTTTCGGCCGAAATGTTAGTATACATATTGCCTCTATCCCAGCCGGTCACAAGCCCTGTTATATACTCAAAACACTAGCTTAGCATTGCATCATATTTGACATTGAGATCATATTGCATGTTGTCTTTTACTATTAATTACAAAAACATATAAAGTTTCTTAAACTGTCTCATATTTTCATTTATTGTTAATTTAGAAATGCTAGATGTGGAAGAAATATATTTCTTGTTCACTCCTGACTGGAGACTCATCATTTTTAGGTGATTGTAATGAGGAGGAGCTAGCTTATTGTTCTTTCTACGGGCCTGACTTAGATCCCGCAGATTTGGCTGAACCAGAAACAGGAACCCTAGAACCATAGATGTTGGCGTAGTTTCTTTCCTTCTTTGTTTTATCAGAACTTTGTAATAAGTGAATTGTGATATTGTAGTCTTGTTATTTCCATTCCAGAACCAGTTTCAATTTAATAAAATATTTTATTTCCGTTAGATATTTGCATATTGTGTTTCACTGCTTGATATAGCTTACTACCGTCATCTCACAATGGTGCAGGCTGGACATGATCCGGCTGGACCCATTATAATTGGGATCGGGTCGGGACAGTCTTCAACAGTTCATCACTGTCAGCCATCCAACTCTGTCCCAGACTAGAGCACTGCCACATCAAGTACAAGTTCTCATCTAGAGAAAATTTTGGGTTATTTAGTTTTAGGGTCTCACATACATATGGATATTATAGTTTGGGTCTCGAAATTGACCGATAGTAGGATTTGGGTCTCGAAATTGACCGATATTAGAATTTGGGTCTCAGAATCACTATTCATTAGTCTACGTGAACAGTGATTTTGAGACACAAACTCTAATATCGGTCAATTTCGAGACTCAAACCCTTATATACATGTATATATGGGACCCTAAAACTAAATATCTCTAAATTTTAGGTAAAGAGAAATGTAGTCAACTAAGGTCCATGATGCTGCTCTTGAGCACTGAAACAATCAATCTATTACCTAGATAATTAATTATAACTTAACAAAGTTTCCACTTTATTTCTTCTTCCTGATGCACAGTGGATTTACCCTAGGTTCGCACTATTGGTATCAAAATCGGTCTCAGACCCTTGCTATGAGTATCGGCGGTATTAGCGATTTCAGTTCGAGTATCGGATTTATTTTATATCGAAAATCAAATAATCGTTAATAATGGGGAAGAAAACATTTTAGACATTTAGGCATAATTTTATGTATTTTTCGTATTGTTTCGTACCGGTTTTGAAATTGAATAAATAATAGTCACCCTTGCTGATTGGTTTACCTGCAATAGATACGTTCTCTTCATTTACATGCTTTCACAATCTTACTATTCTTTTAAATCCTTGTCGATTAGTCTTTTTCACTCAATTTTTTTTGTATCGAATTGACTGGAAAAGAGCCCCTTAATGATGGTATCGGTCATTATCGGTCTCGGTTAGGTCGGTACATGCCAAAACGGATCGGTATCGACCGTATCTGATGAGTATCGGTTGATACTGCAAACTACGGATATACCTATTTCAATTTCCTCCCAAATTCATCCACCTGAAGAAGCCAGATAAGATATCAAAAGGGAAGGATAAAAACTAAGCCAATTTTTTTTCACATAACACATTTATTAAATACAATGCACCTTTGACAAAACCATATAAATAATTTCTTCTCCAAAAAATTCATATATTCTCAATGCTATGAACAAATTAAGTGGCAGATAGTGAATATTAAACCGGCATAATTTAGGGTGTTTGACAATTGAACTGTTTGGCACCTCAAAATCTGTAAGCTTTAATATTTTAACCTTCTAGATTTGAACTATCTAAACAATATCGGTTGGTATAAATAAAATAAGTGCTGATACGAATATTGGATAGAAGTTTTAAATAAGGATATACTTTTTGTTTGTGTTACAGAAGACATGGTCCTTACGGAGCTGAATGGTAGAAAAAGAATTCAAATAGTGAACCCCAAAAACTATGGGATATAGACGTTGTTGTTATTGTTGGTGGTGGTGGTCGTGGTGGTGGTGTTGCTGCTGCTGCTAATATGCATAATTTTCTCATGCTTTTCTCTACTGATAAGTCAATTTATGAAAAGTTACCTTCTCTGGTTATGAAATTTAAATCAGACAATAAACCTAAAAACTTATTTGCTATTTAGAGCTTTAAGCTATTTACCTTCCTTTCTGAAATTTTAATTTTTTATAGCCATAATTACTTTCTAGAAGGTTCTGCTCCATCAATGAATGAGTAACTGCCAAAAAGTATTTTCCATTGTTTGCAGTATAGGCCGATACCTGATCTAATACGACCGATGTCGATACGGTTTGGCATGCCCCGAACCGTTACCGATCCATACTGACCAATACCGACATTCGGGATCTCTTTTTCGGTCAATTCGGAAAAAAAATTGAATGAAGAAGACCAATCATCAATGGTGTAAAAGCATAGTAAGATTTTAAAAATATGTAAAAGAATATAACTTATGTATTGCAAGTAATCCAATCGTCAAAGGTGACTACTATTTCATTCAATTCCAAAATTAGTAAGAAACAACACAGAAAATACTTAAAATTATGCCTAAAAGTATAAAATATTTTATAAGGTCTAATAATTTATTTACAATTATTTGTTTTCCAATACCAAAAAATATAAAACTGTTGGTATTTTTGCTTGTTGGTCTTTTACTTTAGAAACTAGAAAGATAGTCCCATATTGGAAAAACCAAATGGATGGTATCTCTATATAAAGCTTTGTTTGTGTTGAGAGATCACATGAAGTGTGGAGGCACATGGGTGCCATGTGGGGACATTTTTCTACTGGAAAGAAGGCTAAACCAACAAAGAAGCATTAATGCTTTTTGTCATGCTCATGGGATAATTCCCATATAGAGCTAAGCCCCGAAGGGGCTTAGCGACTCGGACTCGGACTTCGGCTCAAGGGCAAAAAGTGACATTTTGTTGGCGTACTTTGCACGTCAGCATCGGTGCAAGGCGTATTGTGCGCAGTTGATGCACTCGTACGCGAGTCGCGGTGCTGCGGGGCTACGGCACGTAGCTACGCACGCAGGTGGACAGACTGAGTGGCTATGGGGCGCAGGTGGCGATGATGTGACTGATTGAAAGATTTGAGTGATTATGGAAAGATTGAGTTAATTGATCAGATCCAATCTTTGTGGGATTTGAATTTAATTCATTCAAATCTTTCCATTATTCGTTCCTATCTTTTCGCAATAAGTTACGGCCACGATTAGGATTAGGGTTTCAAGCATTCTCTATAAATACTCTCTTCGTGCCTTCATTAAGGACTTACGAGACGAAAGAGAGAAGTGATGCCGCCATCATTGAAGTCCTAAGGAGTTCTTTGAGTTCGAAAATGAGGTGACAGCGAGCGTTCCAGAAGTTTCCTGGAAGCAGATCGCAATCGGGCGAATCTTGCTTTGAGCAACGGTAATCTTCATCACCCCAGAAAAGTCGTTGCTTCAACTCCGGTTGAGAGCGATTCTTCATATCGTTGTACCAACTCCGGTTGAGAGCGATCATTCATCTCGTTGCGTCAACTTCGGTTGAGAACGAGTATTCATCTCTCTCTTAGGAGAACAAATTTTTCGTCTCTCTTGAAATAAGAGTTCGATATCTCCATCTTCCATCAAAAGATCTGTTTCTAGAATAACAATCTCAAAGCAAGATTCAGATCTGATAGGAGAACAACCGTGCACAACTTCTCGATACAAGTTTTAAACTTGAAAAGTTTGACGGGGAGCACTTTAACGTCTGGAAGAGAAAGGTCAGCCTCAATCTTCAACTCATGAGCGTCGACTATGTGTTGACAGATCCTAAGCCTTTGATTCCAGAGGGTAAAAATGCTCGAAGGAATACTGAAGCCACGTCTTTGTAGTCGAAGTGGAGATGGGATAACAACCTCTGCATGTTGTTGATCCAAAACTCCATGGAGGACTCTATGGCGGAGTCATACAGTAAGACGGTCAATGCTAAAGGACGTCAGGGAGTCTGTAGAGAATCTCTATGAGGCATATGAGATCAGAAACAAGATCCACGTGATCGAAAGGTCTGGAAGATGTGATTTGAGGATGACGAAACCATGTTGCCTCAAGTCAAGGAGTTCCTCTAGTTACATCAGAAGCTGGCGGATGATGGCATGTCCTTGGTCGATGCTTTTGTCATCGGGGGTATTGTAGCCAAGCTCTCACCTGGGTGGAGCAACTTCATCGCGGACATGCACCGCAAGAAGATGGAAGTGGATCTGGAATGCCTCTTGCACTGGATACATATTGAAGACGAGTTGAGGGCTCAACTCAAAGTGGACTGCCTTGTCCAAGAAGATGGCTAAGGCGAACATGGTGCGAGAAGGAAGTTCTAAAGGGAAGCAGAAGGCTCCCTACCAAAAAAAGAAAGACGTTTACCATCTGAAGGTAAAGTTGGCTCAGTTCAAGCCCAAGTCCAAAGAACATGAAACTCGTTTCAACTGTGGCAAGAAAGGCCACTGGAAGAGGGACTGCAAAGAAAAACCAAAACAAAAAGAGCAATGTGAGACTAACTTTATTCTTATAATTGTGCAGATTGACTCAGCCGGGATTGACACGAACTGGTGGATAGACACTGGGACCTCGTGCCATGTTTGCTCAAAGAAGGAGTGGTTCACTACGTACCAACCTATCTCTGAGAAGGTTACGGTGGCGAACCAGATACAATTGAAGTACACGGGATCGGGCGGTGGTATTGCAATTGACTTCGGGGATGCTTCAGAATGTAAAGCATGTACCAGCCATAGCTAAGAACTTGGTCTCGAGAAGTCTGCTCTGCAACGCAGGCTTGAGGATGGACATTAACGCTGGTCAAGTCGTTACGTCCTATAAAATAACATACTTCGGGAAGGCTTTTTCCACCGAAGGAATGTTCAAAATTCAACTTGTAACTCCTATGGAGATAGTGAATGCAGTTTTTTCTTCTGGTTTTTCTCTTGAGTTGTGGCATAATAGACTAGGGCATGTTCGTTGTAAAAGAATAAACAAGATTTCTAGTCTAAGGCTTATCTCCAAATGTGGGGGTAAGGAGTTGGAGAAGTGTGAGGTCTGTGCGCAGACGAAGATCGCAAGAAAACCTTTCAAATGGGTAAACCAAAGTGCAGATCTTCTGGAGTTGGTGCACTCAGATATCTGTGACTTCAAACAGTTCTCTACAAAGGCCGGGATGAAGTATTTCATTACTTCCTTCGACGACTTCTCAAAGTATGCATTCGTTTATCTGCTCAAGTCTAAAGATGAAACATTTAGGAAGTTTAAGGACTTCAAGGTTGAAGCCGAGCGTCAAATCAGACAACAACTCAAGAGACTCAGAAGTAATCGAGGTGGAGAGTATAGGTCTCATGAATTCGTATCATTCTGTAGAGAACATGGAATCATCAATGAGACAACTGCTCCTTACTCCCCTCAATCAAATGGTGTTGCAGAAAGGAAGAACAGAACATTAACAGAGATGATAAACTCAATGTTGTTGACTGTGGGTCTTCCAAATTGCTTCTGGGGTGAAGCGGTGCTTACGGCAATGTTCATATTGAATAGAGTACCGCATGATACTTCGAAAGTCACTCCTCATGAACTCTGGTTCAAGGTCAGACCCAATATGAATGTCATTCGAGTGTGAGGGGTGTCTGGCGTATGTGAAGCTTCCAGATTTGAAGATTCAGAAGCTGGAAAATAAGGACTATGAAGAGTATATTCTTGGGTTATGCTGATAAGAGTGATGCTCGGAGGTTCCTTGATATTGAGTCAAATCATATCATTGAATCTCGCGACTGCAGAATTCTTTGAAGATAAGTTTACAAGGCACAAAAATATTATTCTCGTGGAAATTTCGAAGAACGATGTGAGTGCACAAGAGGCTTAAGTTCCTTACGAAGAGGTAGTCCTAAGAAGATGTTATTGCAAGAACAACTATTGAACCAGAACTCGCAGAACCTGTATCTAAGCGAGTGAGGAGACAGAAGGACTTCGGAGAGGATTTCGTCGCCTATCATGTGGAAGCAGATCCGCTTACCTATGATGAGGCGATGAAGTCCAGAGATGTTATCTTCTGGAAGGAGACTATTAATGATGAGTATGACTCGATAACCTCCAATAATACGTGGGTATTGGTCGATCTACCTCAAGGAGAAAAACCAATTGGATGTAAATGGATCTTCAAGAATAAAGATGAAGGCCGATGGAACTGTTGACAAGTTCAAGGCAAGGTTAGTTGCCAAGGGTTTTCTCAAAAACAGGTGATCAATTATTTCGACACATATGCTCCAGTAGCTCGGATGATGACCATCAGGATGTTGATTGCTTTGAGCATATTTCATAAGCTGGTAATCCATCAGATGGATGTTAAGTCCACTTTTCTAAATGGTGAATTAACCAAAGAGATTTACATGCAACAGCCAGAAGGATTCATCGTCAATGGCCTCGAAGATAAAGTCTACAAGTTGGTAAAATCTTTGTATGGTCTGAAATAAGCTCCCAAGGTGTGGCATGAGAAGTTTGATAAAGTTATAAGATCAAATGGCTACAGGATCAGCGAGACGGACAAGTGTGTGTACACAAAGTTTGTTGATGGGAGAGGAGTTGTCGTTTGTCTGTACGTGGATAACATGCTGATCTTGGATACAGATCTAGCAAGTGTCACTGAGACAAAGAAGTTTCTCTCATCTAAGTTCAGTATGAAGGACTTAGGGGAAGCTAATGTTATCCTGCGAATAAAGATCATCCGGACATAAACTGGAGTGGCATTGTCACAGTCTCATTACATCAAGAAAATGCTCACACACTATGGGTATCAGGATCTTCCAGGGATCGATACATCGTATAGGTGTGACAAGAAGCTGAAGCAAAATCTAAGGGAAAGCGTCAGAAAACTAGAGTATTCAAGCATCATTGGGAGTTTGATGTATGCGACTACTGCCACAAGGCCTGACATAGCTTTTGCCATAGGAATGCTGAGTCGGTTTACGAGCAATCCAGGGATGGAGCACTGGAAAGCTGTGAAGAGGGTTATGAGATACCTCAAAAGGATTCAGAAGTATGCACTGTACTACTGCAAGATCCTAAAAGTAGTGGAAGGCTTCAACGATACAAGCTGGTGCTCAGAAGTAGAGAGTGAGAGGTCCACAGGAGAATATGTTTTCTCTATGGGTTGAGATGCTATATCGTGGAAGTCGAAGAAGCAGAGTATATTGTCTCACTCTTCTATGGAATCTGAGTTTTATGCACTGGTGGCTGCAGCAGATGAAGCAGAATAGCTTCGGGATCTCATGTATGATCTTCCAATGGTTGGTGCACAGATACCGACGGTAACGATATACTGCGACAACCAGACGACTGCAGTGGTGGCATCGAATAACATTTTCAATGACAAGAAGAGGATTATGCGTCTAAGACAGGGACGGTAAATAATCTTATTAAAAGAGGAGTCATTACCGTAGTGGATGTTCGGAGTCAGAAGAATCTGGCAGATCCATTCACCAAAGGTCTCAAGCGCCGGCTGGTTGTAGAAATAGCAGGTAAGATGGGCTTGAAGACACTCTGATATTATGTCTTTACAATTCTACTATAAAGTTGTATGCTATTAGTTCAAAGACAAATCTACTAGGCATCTAACTTTTAGTTCAAGGAAGGACCATTGATTGGAAGAATATCATGAACAGTGGGCAAATCCTTTGGGATGTTGCGGGGTTAAGAACCCAGAACCACTATTATCTACTGTTTGTTCTTATGAAGAACAAGGTCCTGTGGGAGGATGGCTTGGAAGCCTTAATGAGTTCTCATGCATCTTAGATGTCTGGCATGCTTTACAGGAAGAACGGGCAGCACAACACCACAAAGGAGCGTAGTACTCCATGCTATAGTGGGGCGACATCACATGAGGTACCTTGTGAGGGTAACACCTCGGCTTTGGGCAAAGTCACAGCGGCGTAGCACCGCACATAGGCAAGAGGGCCTAATGTTGTATAATGAAGAGTGGTAGGCAGCACTACAAAGAGGTTGGGCCTCATGTTAAAGTGGATGACACCACATGAGGCAGGGCCTCGGCTTTATAAGCCATGTCATGGCGGCGTAACACCGAAAGGAAGCGAAAGATTTTATGCTGGACATTTTGGCACTACAAAGAGGCTGGGCCTCATGCTATAGGTGGTATGACTCCACATGAGATAGGGTCTCAACTTCGGGCCATGTCATAGTGGTGCAGCACTGCAAGGAAGCAAAATACTTCATGCCAATGACTCTTTAAAAAACTCACCTAGAGTGTATGGAAAAAAATATAGGCAGTCTCTTGAGAGAAATCTTGTAGACACCCAAGATACATACACCGAAACCAGGCAAATACTAGGCCTTTAATGTACAGCCAAAAGTGCAGTTGATGTCATTATATGAGTGGAAAGAATTGCAGTTATGGTGCAGAATTCGAGGCTTAGTCCATTCTTGTATCATGCTGTCATTTAACCCATGAAGAAAGATTCAAGTCATAGCGACATCTATCCTAATGCATGATAGACAGTCACTGTAGGGAACGCTCAATCCATATACAGAGATATGTGGAGGATTGTTGGTGTTTTTGCTTGTTGGTCTTTTACTTTAGAAACTAGAAAGATAGTCCCACATTGGAAAAACCAAATTGATAGTATCTCTATATAAAGATTTTCTTGTGTTGAGAGATCACATGAAGTGTGGAGAGGCACATGGGTGCCATGTGGGAGCATTTTTCTAGTGGAAAGAAGGCTAAACCAACAAAGAAGTATTAATACTTTTTGTCCTGCTCATGGGATAATTCTCTTATGGAGCTAAGCCCCTGTAACGCTCCAGAACCAGAATACTGGAGAGTGGGGGCATACATAGCCAGCTACGTACATTGAAGTGCGATCCACCTCGCTATACGGTCATGGCTGTCTAGATACATGAGGGTTTAACTACAAGCCATCAGTCTCCTATGGTCATGAACAAGCCTAGTGTCTCAATCATAAGCAAGTAAGTAAATATTATAAGATGCTAGATCACCAAATATACAATAGTAAGGCATCCCAAATATTACATATTTAGCTGATCATGAAGCTAGTCGTTACAAAATGTCAGGACTAGCAAGAGTTTAGTCATACATGATCAACCCTAGGATTTTTTTAATCATGTCACAGCCCGTAGGAAGACAGTAAGTAAAGTGCAATCGAGCTAAACAAGTGCTCGTCGGCTAAACGCCTCAAAAAATATTTTTTACACCTAAAGTGGGAGAACAAAAAGAAACCTACTCGTTGCCCTGGTTACGCCTGGTGGTCACAATCGGGCTGAAAGTCGGTAGATCCTCTGGAGCTGCTCTAAAATCTGGCCATACAAAACCAGCTGGATCAGATCCCAGAAAGAGTAAGTACAATAAAGGAGGCTTCACTTAGGAACTAAAGCCAGCAATTAGCACAAAATATGATAATAATATAGTAAAACTGGAGAGATAGACATCATGAGGATATACGGTAAGATAACCATGGAACCATTCAGATAACCAAGTTACAACCCTTAAACCAAACAAGGACCGGGGTTGTAACCCTTCATCTGAACAGAACTTGGTTTCTCCTATTTATCGGATAAAATAAAACATAAGTAGTCAAGCCAGGTTACCATCTTGTACAGGATCAGGACAAAACTAGATTGGGCTAAACTCCATCCAATCAATCACGGCCAAGCAATGAGTACGGCTTGATACTTTAACTAACTAGGGTTATCACAAGCCTAGTTACTAGCAAGATGCAGCAAGATTATTCCACCAGCCACAAGCCCTGCAGACCATCCAGGTTACCCAGGTCGAATATTTGTTCAAGAGGGGGGTGCAACACATGACAGTGTGCTGGAAATGTGTCCTACTCGTCGGCATGCTACAAATCCACAAGCGCGCCCAGGTAACGGGATTGCCTGTAGCTGGAAAATCTCTTAATGACTATTGTGTTATTCTAGTTATTAGCCTTAGTCAATTTAGTATGTACCCCTGACCGTGGTACTTAGGAGCCCTATCCTAAACATGATGCAAGACAAGACTGGTTTATTTGTACATGCACAATCGCCTACGGTGTCCAGATTATTTATACTTGTCATGTCATGTTAGCCGTCGCAACAGCATATCAAGGTATATCATGTCAGGTTTACTTGTCAGGAGTGCGCCACGGCGGGCCACTATCATGTCATATTACTTGTCAAGAGTGTACCTCTACGGGTCACTGTCGTATTTATGGTACATGTGCAGGATAACATAGTACAAGCATTCCATCAGGAGACCCAAGTACACTGAGGGCCCAAAGATATGAGTCTAATAATAAAAATTAAATCATAAAGTACAAGGTAATGGAAGAGCCATGCGGCTCAGGCATATACGGCCAGGAAGTGATCTCATGCGGCTGGGGAGGGAGCAGCCCATGCGGTTGGAGAGGACTCAGGCATATGCGACCAGGAAAGGGGAGTGCCTGCGGCTCAGAGAAGTTCAGGGTACATGCGGCTCGGGGAGGGCAGGCATATGCGGCTGGTAAAAGGGAAGGGGGCCTTATGCGGCTGGTAAAATGGAAGGGGGCCTTATGCGGCTGGGAATCATATGCGGCTGGAAATCAAGTCCATGCGGCTCGGGGGATTTAGTAGTTCCTACGGCTGAAAAGATAAGGTTCATGCGGCGGAGAATCAGAAGCTCATGCGACTAATATGGGAAAGTCCAATTGGCTCAAATAGATAAATTCTTATGCGACTGGAAATAAGTTCGTGCAGTATAGGCCATGCGGCCGAGTCATGCAGCAAGGGCTATGTGGCCAGGAAAAGAACTTGCCACATAAAATGCTATGCGGCTAAGTTCATGCGGCTGAGAACTGTTCTTCTTCCCCATTCTTTCGAGAAGAAGAACCATACAAGCGATGGCTCCCTAGCTCCACAAATCCTTCAACCAGAGTCCAAATCCGAACTTTCATAGATCAAAATAGGACAGAATGAGATTCTCTACAACACGAAACCATCAGAAGTTAATAATAACCAGATTAAATAGATCAAAACCCAAGAATTCTGAAAATAAAATAAACTTAGATCTACTAGCAATGAGCCATGGAAATTAAAAAATGCTAAGTACTAAAGTATTTTAGAATGCTATGAAGAAGAGAATGGAACAATAAAACTTGAGTTCCTCCATGAAGCAAGATGCACTTGCCTAAACTCTCTCTCTCAGGTAGGTGAAGAGTAATGGTGGGGAAGAAGAAGAGTGAATGAGGAGAGAGAAAAATATGGGGTTAATAAATGGTGATGGTGGTCGTAGGTAGGGGTTGGTTCCCAACAAAATCGAACCAAGCCAAACAAGCCAAACCGAACCAAGATGAACCAAGCAACGAAATGCCCAATTATACCATGCAAGTAGACATGCAGTACGAGACAAAGTACGTAAACGTATTACGCAATATGAACTATAGGCATTACAACTCTACCCACCTTAAAAGAATTTCGTCTTCGAAATTTAATTAAGAGGCTAGAGACAAGGACTAGCTATACTAATCACAAGCAAACTATAACTAGGCAATCATTCAAGAAATCATTCATGCAGGCAAGGAAGCTGAGGGTGTAGAGCATAAGAAGGACATTATACCTTACGAGTCAAACAGGTCGGGATATCGCGATCGGATATCATCCTCACACTCCCACGTTGACTCACCCAAAGAGTGATGGCCCCAAGCAACTCGGACTAACTTGATAGTCTTGTTCTTGAGTGTCTTCTCTCTTCGGTCTAATATAGATACGGGCCTCTCCTTCTACGAAAAGTTGGTACCAACAACCAATTCTGAATGATCCAGGATATGGCTCGGATCCAGAATATACCGTCGTAGTTGGGATACATGGAACACGTCATGTATCTCACGTAGCAACGATAGGAGAGTGAGACGATAGGATACATCACATACTCGCTCCAGAATGTCAAACGGTCCTATATACCTTGGACTAAGCTTTCCCCATACGTCAAAATGAATGACGACACGGTTAGGCGAAATCCTCAGGAATACATGGTCGTCGACAAAAAACTCAAGAGGGCACCGATGAGAATCGGCCCAATGGCGCTGGCGATCTTGGATAACTCGAAGGTGATCCCTGACTCTTCTGACCACTTCAACTGTCTGGGCAATTATTTCGGGACCGAGCATCTGCCTCTCTCCAACATCATCCCAGGCTAGCGGGGATCTGTACTTCCTACCATACAGTGCCTCGAACGGTGCCATCTAGATACTGGCTTGAAAACTGTTATTGTATGAGAACTCCACCAGGTGCAGGTGATCTTCTCACGAACCACCAAAGTCGAGTGTACAAGATCTCAACATATCTTCAAGAATCTGGATCGTGCTTTCCGATTGACCATCAGTCTGCAGGTGGTAAGCTGAACTGAGCTTGAGGTGAGTCCCCAAACTCTCTTGTAGACTATGCCAAAAGTGCAACGTAAACCTTGAACTTCGGTCCGAGGTGATACTGACTGGTACTCCGTACAACCTGACAATCTGTCTGAGGTACATCTCTGCTAGCTGAGCCATCGACTGACCAACTCTGAACGGGAGAAAGTGAGCCACCTTCGTGAGCCTGTCAACTATAACCTAAATAGCATCTCGACCATCTAGGGATCTAGGCAATCCAGTCAAAAATCCATGGTTATATGCTCCAACTTCCATTCTGGGATCGGTAAGGGCTGAAGAAGTCCAGCTGGCCTCTGATGTTTAGCTTTAACTTGTTGGCAAACCAAACACCGAGAGACAAACTGGGCTATCTTCCTCTTAATGCCATTCCACCAAAAGTGCTGACGAATATTACGGTACATCTTCGTACCACCGGGATGAATGGAATACTGAGAACTGTGAGCTTCTGCCATGATCTCATGTCTGATATCTCCACTGGGTATACAAAGACAATTACTATGTCGAAGTGTACCGTCCTCATGGATGCATAACTCTGGTCTTCGTCCTGCCTCACATTCCGCTCTGAGTCGCTGAAGCTTAGAATCTGCTGATTGCGCCATCCGAATCCTCTCGACTCTAGTGGACTGAACCTGCATACTGGCCATTAATGCCACACTGGAAGGGAGAACAACTTCTATACCAATCTTCTGAAGATCTGCTAATAGCTCTGGTTACGCCGTTAGGAAATAAGCCCCGGCTCTCCTGCTCAATGCATCCGTGACAACGTTGGCCTTCCCAGGATGATACTGCAAGTTGACATCATAATCCACAAGTAGCTCTAGCTATCTCCTCTGACGCATGTTAAGATCCTTCTAGGTGAAAACATACTTCAGGCTCTTGTGGTCGGTGAAAATCTCCACCCTATCTCCATACAAGTAGTACCTCCAAAGCTTAAGTGCAAACACTACTGCTGCCAGCTCCAAGTCTTGGACTGGGTAATTCCTCTCATGATCACGAAGTTGGCATGACGCATAAGCTATTACCTTCCCATGCTGCATCAGAACACATCCTAAGCCTCTGTCTGACGCATCACAATACACTGAGAATCCTCCGGTCCCATCAGGGAGCGTGAGAATGGGAGCCATCATCAAGCCTCGTTTCAACTTTTCAAAAGAACTCTGACACTCTGCTGTCCAAGCAAACTACACATCCTTACGGGTCAACTGGGTCAATGGCGCTGAGATCCGAGCAAAGTACGAAACAAATCGTCGATAGTAGCCGGCCAATCCAAGAAAACTGTGAACTTCTGCAACTGTGCTAGGCACTGGCCACGACTCAATGGCCACGATCTTTTGGGGATCCACTTCTACTCCTCCTCTGGTGATGATATGACCCAAGTATGAAATACGATCGAGCCAGAACTCACATTTACTAAACTTGGCATATAACCGATGCTTCCTGAGAATCTGAAGAACCACCCTGAGATGCTACTCATGCTCCGCTACACACTTGCTGTAGACCAGGATGTCGTCTAGGAACACAATCATAAACTAATCCAAGTAAGGCATGATGATACGATTCATGAGGTCCATAAATACAGTCGGTGCATTGGTTGCTCCAAATGGCATAACAAGGAACTCCCAATGCCCATACCGGGATCTGAAAGCTGTCTTCGGAATATCTTGCTCTCTGACTCTAATCTGATGATATCCTGACCGCAAGTCAATCTTCGAGAATACTGCTGCCCCCTTGAGCTGATCAAACAAGTTATCTATCATTGGGAGAGGGTATCTGTTCTTGATTGTTACTGAGTTCAAGGTACGATAATCAACACATAATCTGGACGTACCATTGTCATGACCCGCACCCAGTTTTCGGACGCGAGCTCGTGAGCAAGCCAGCTACGTATCGAGCGGACTCCAGCCCGACTCGAGTACGTATAAGCTGTCCATGGCAGGGTATCATATCTAATCTAAACTATATCTCAATCCACAGGAATCATATAAACAAGAATGAACAAGTATGGGTCATGGTCTGCAGCCCATTAGCATATTGTTCGATTAGACTCCAAGAATGATATGAGTCTATAAAGTAAAGCTGATAAGCAGAATATATCATAAAAGCACGAGAAAGATAGTAAATCAATATCACTAACAAAATACCTAAATCATGCAGATGAAGTCAACTACCACATGCTCAGCTAACTAACTCCGTGCAATCAGCTACCTGAAGAGATCATCAGGTCCTCAGAGGACTAGCAAGATACATAAAACATGCCTACTAATATGACAGTAAATAACAGGTGTGGAGGATAAGAACACTGCAAGAAGAACATCTAAGGACGACGAGTCGTAAGGAAATGTAATAGTAGACTTTGCTACCAATCAAACGATTAACCTCTATAGCTTGTAGTACAATGCAAGATACTACCAATCTATAGTAGATTTTGACTGTAATACAATGCAAGATAATCCCAGTAAAGGCTAGCCAATTCTAGTATCGATCTCCTCTCCTAAGGATACAAAGTCAAGTAGACTCCTATAAATCGTAGTACAATACAAGATACTCCCAATTTATAGTGCCGCAAGTCAAGTCAATCAATCAATCAATCAATATATGCTATAGGTCGTAGTACAGTGTAAGATACTCCCAATCTATGGCACGTCTCAAGTCAAGTCAATCAAGATAAAGAATCAGCTATAGATCGTAGTACAATGTACGATACTCCCTAGCTATAGTATGTCTCTACTGTAGTACAATGCAAGATACTCCCAACCGAGAATGGTCAAGGACAAATATAAAACTGACAACTCCATCACGAGAAAAGAGTAACATAAAGAGACCAATATTCTAGCAATGTCAAACATCCTATACGTGCACGTAATCTAGAACAAATAAAGCAATCCAGGACGAATCAATCACAATACGGAATCATGTGACAATATGAAAAGGACTACAATAAGGAAAGAGAAACCATGTAAATACTGTATATGTTCGGCAAGGTATACTTGCCTGGAGATTGCACGGAGAACCAACAATGTATCGCCAATCAACAAGTCAGAAAGTCCAAGTCATCACAACTGTCTCCGTAAACTGAAATAAATGTTACCAACATCCTCAGAATAGTCAAATTAGCTAAGATTGCCAGTCCTTAAGTCCAATTCTGGACACAGGGGCAAAACGATAATTTTGGGCAAAAGCGGTATCCGTCGTTGGACCCGCCTTGCACCGAAAAGCGTGCCAGGGTCAATGGTCTCTAAAGTCGTCAAACTACATGTCCATGGATCCAGTTTTCTGATACGAATCCAACCGTATATCCAAAGTTGGATTTTGACGGGCCGTGCACAAAATCACCCGTTGAGTCGGACCGTGGGGCCCGCGAAACGGTGATTTTATTAACGGTCTCAGAATCGGACCAACCTTGGCATACAGGACCAAAAAAACGATACGGTCCTGCTGGCGCAAGTTTTGTCTCGATCTGACGAACGTGCACAAAGTAATTGAGAAATTTACAAAGTGCACGATACGGTGAATTTCGACGGATACGTATCAAATTTGTCGCGCACACGCGTCCAATTTGAATTCCGTCAAAGCCAACACGTCCACGAAACCACTACGCAGCTTTCAATGCTTTCGGTTCGCGACCACGTCGTCCGGATTGGCGGGACGGACGTGGTATCGGACAATTTTCTAAACTTCTAAACTGTTTTTGCCAAGTTTTTCTTGATTTTCAAATCAGGATTTTCTGACGTATACTAGATGAATTTAAATTCCGTAAACAGCATTTTGAAGCTGTATGGGTTGACTAAAAACCTATTCAATTAGATTTCTAAATATTGCTACGGTTTAGCAGAAATCTGCCTTCCAAACTAGGGTTATAGACTATTTTTTTCAACTGTTAGGAACATTCATTTTTTGGGTTTTTCGAGTCAACTTTTCGACTCGTTGGGTCGATACTTCGGGGAACTATGAAGTGGCTCGTCTATGGGGTCATATAGGGTCGCTACACCAACTTACGGAATCGAATTTAATGGAGAGTACACGAAGTTATTAGGTCGGGAAGTAGGTACCTGGTTCGGGTTCGGGACAGAGCAGTCCCCTGCTTCCTGCGCGCGTGGCTGACTTCGGCGGCTCGCGTGACCGCGCGCGACAGTGGTGCCGACAGTCAAGGGTGCGCGCGGAAGTCCAGTGTGGCTGGGTCGACGCTAGGGGTGTCGGCGTTGGTGAGCGTGGGTTTTGTTTAGGGTTTTGAGTTTTTCGAACTTCTCTCTATCCATCCGTTCTCTGATCGAAGGAGTGTTTAAATGCACATCATGGGCTCGGTTTGTAGTACTTGGCTGAGACAGCTCAGGTTGGCCACTTTGGGGTATACTGGGCTGAGCATTAGCTTGGGCCTGGGCCGATCATGGGCTTGGGCCTGGGTTTTAGCTTAGTATATTTTCTATATAATTAATATACTCTCATATATATATATATATATATATATATATATATATATATATATATATATATATATATATATATATATATATATATATATATATATATATATATATATATATATATTTTGATATATAAAAATATATATATATATATATTTATATATATATATATATATATATATATATATATATATTTTTTTTTTTTTTTTTTTTTTTTTTTTTTTTAATATATATATATATATATATATATATATATATATATATATATATATATATATATATATATATATATATATATATATATATATATATATATTTATATATATTTTTTTATATTTATATATATATTCACACATACACATAATTAATATTATATATTTATTTATACACATATTTTATATATGTGTGTACATACATACACATACATATATAATATATTTATATATACACATATATATACACATATATAGTTACACACATATACATCTATATTTATTTTTTCACATATATAGTTACACACATACATATATAATATATTTATATATACACATATACATACACATATATAGTTACACACATATACATATATAGTTACACAAATTTACATCTATATATTTACACATATTTACCTATATATATTTACACATATATACATATGTATATATACGTATTCATATATATATACACATATACGCACATATATAATACGTAACATACACACACGTATGATATATATATTGATTATATACATATACGTACACATATTTAATATATTATATTTGTGCATAAAATATAAGTCTCTAGATAACAATTTAATATACAATTAAATATAACCAATAAATTAATAATATTAAATAACAATCCCAATAAAACAATAATAGTAATAAAAATTATAACTAAATTTAATAAAGTATATACCATTATTGCACCGTCTAATAATCCCAGAAAGTGTACAAGGCCTATCTTATACAAACCTTATTGAATATCAACTAATCACAGTATTTATAATATTTAATTAAGAATATTTTAGAAATATTCCTTAGATCACTAAAATGGAATACGACACAATCATACCAAAAATGCATCAATACGAAGGTCATTGGACGTACCGCATGACTACATGGGCTTGGGCTCAGTTCGGATTCAGTTTGACTAGTTTGGTGCGACCGGGTCACCTAGACGTCAAATAATATTAATAATGAATAATTAACTATTTATAATGGTCATGTCACAACTTGGCCTGGTTTTCCTAGTTAGGACATCCCTATGGCTAGGTTTTCCCAGGCATGCCTAGTACACTAGTCAAGGCACACTGCTACATCTCCCGTGCCACAAATCCTAGTCGTCTAGTACTTCAAAACTCAACCATAGCTAAAATCATCTACCGTAATAATTAACTAAATAAATATTTATAAATATTCTAAAATCACTATTTAAATCAAATAAATAATAAAAAAAATTATTTCAAAAATTCTGGGAAGGGAGGCTACAAATCTACCCACCTTAAAAATAATTTCGTCCTCGAAATTCTAATTCATAATTATTTCTTAAAATTTTGAAGTCCACTATTACCTTAATATCCTCAATTTAATTCCTCAAAAATACTTTTATAAGCTTCTCTAGTCATTTCGTAACTACGAAACTTCGAGGACTTCTACCCACCTTTGGTCACACTACTCGCTTGAAACACAGGTCACTAAAATCATATAATCTTCTAACTAGTAACTAAAAATTCTACCAAGACTATCTAGGACATATGGTACCTATAATCCCTCATATATATAAACAACTAATATTCAATAGTCAAGCAATATTATACTATAAATTAAGAATTTCTGATAAATCCTAGATAGCACGATTATTCGTCACCCCGAAATAAAAGGGACGAGAATCAATGGCACCGGAAGCAAGGAAGTATAATTGAGAGCAAATATAGCATTTTCAAGGACGTGGAGAATTTCTAGGAAAATTTTCAAAGCAGAGTGGATTGAGATTTCTAAGGTCTAGTCAAGGTCGCAGGCTCGTACCAGTACAGTTACGTAACCGGTACGATATGCTCTGACCTGCATGGGCCACCACAAAAACTTGTCACGACCCGCACCCGGTTTTCGGACGCGAGCTCGTGAGCAAGCCAGCTACGTATCGAGCGGACTCCAGCCTGACTCGAGTACGTATAAGCTGTCCAGGGCAGGGTATCATATCTAATCTAAACTATATCTCAATCCACAGGAATCATATAAACAAGAATTAACAAGTATGGGTCATGGTCTGCAGCCCATTAGCATATTGTTCGATTAGACTCCAAGAATGATATGAGTCTATAAAGTAAAGCTGATAAGCAGAATATATCATAAAAGCACGAGAAAGATAGTAAATTAATATCACTAACAAAATACCTGAATCATGCAGATGAAGTCAACTACCACATGCTCAGCTAACTAACTCCGTGCAATCAGCTACCTGAAGAGATCATCAGGTCCTCAGAGGACTAGCAAGATACATAAAACATGCCTACTAATATGACAGTAAATAACAGGTGTAGAGGATAAGAACACTGCAAGAAGAACATCTAAGGACGACGAGTCGTGAGGAAATGTAATACTAGACTTGGCTACCAATCAAACGATTAACCTCTATAGCTTGTAGTACAATGCAAGATACTCCCAATCTATATAGTAGATTTTGACTGTAATATAATGCAAGATAATCCCAGTCAAGGTTAGCCAATTCTAGTATCGATCTCCTCTCCTAAGGATACAAAGTCAAGTAGACTCCTATAAATCGTAGTACAATGTAAGATACTCCCAATTTATAGTGCCGCAAGTTAAGTCAATCAATCAATCAATATATGCTATAGGTCGTAGTACAATATAAGATACTCCTAATCTATGGCACGTCTCAAGTCAAGTCAATCAAGATAAAGAATCAGCTATAGATCGTAATACAATGTAAGATACTCCCAAGCTATAGTATGTCTCTACTGTAGTAAAATGCAAGATACTCCAAGTCGAGAATGGTCAAGGACAGATATAAAACTGACAACTCCATCACGAGAAAAGAGTAACACAAAGAGACCAATATTCTAGCAATGTCAAACATCCTATACGTGCACGTAATCTAGAATAAATAAAGCAATCCAGGACGAATCAATCACAATACGGAATCATGTGACAATATAAAAAGGACTACAATAAGGAAAGAGAAACCATGTAAATACTGTATATGTTCGGCAAGGTATACTTGCCTGGAGGTTGCACGGAGAACCAACAATGTATCGCCAATCAACAAGTCAGAAAGTCCAAGTCATCACAACTGTCTCCGAAAACTGAAATTAATGTTACCAACATTCTCAGAATAGTCAAATTAGCTAGGATTACCTATCCTTAAGTCCAATTCTGGACACAGGGGCAAAACGGTAATTTCGGGCAAAAGCGGTGTCCGCCGTTGGACCCGCTTTGCACCGAAAAGCGTGCCAGGGTCAATGGTCTCTAAAGTCGTCAAACTACATGTCCACGGATCCAGTTTTCCGATACGAACCCAACCGTATGTCCAAAGTTGGATTCCGACGGGCCGTGCACAAAATCACCCGTTGAGTCGGACCGTGGGGCCCGCGAAACGGTGATTTTATCAACGGTCTCAGAATTGGACCAAACTTGGCATACAGGACCAAAAAAACAATACGGTCCTGCTGGCGCAAGTTTCGTCTCGATCTGACGAACATGCACAAAGTAATTGAGAAATTTACAAAGTGCACGATACGGTAAATTTCGACGGATACACATCAAATTCGTCGTGCACACGCGACCAATTTGAATTCCGTCAAAGCCAACACGTCCACGAAACCATTACACAGCTTTCAATGCTTTCGGTTCGTGACCACGTCGTCCGGATTGGCGGGACGGACGTGGTATCGGACAATTTTCTAAATTTCTAAACTGTTTTCGCTAAGTTTTTCTTGATTTTCAAATCAGGATTTTCTGACGTATACTAGATGAATTTAAATTCCGTAAACAGCATTTTGAAGCTGTATGGGTTGACTAAAAACCTATTCAATTAGATTTCTAAATATTGCTACGGTTTAGCAGAAATCTGCCTTCCAAACTAGGGTTATAGACTGTTTTTTTCAACTGTTAGGAACATTCATTTTTTGGGTTTTTCGAGTCAACTTTTCGACTCGTTGGGTCGATACTTCGGGGAACTATGAAGTGGCTCGTCTATGGGGTCATATAGGGTCGCTACACCAAATTACGGAATCGAATTTAATAGAGAGTACACGAAGTTATTAGGTCGGGAAGTAGGTACCTGGTTCGGGTTCGGGACAGAGCAGTCCCCTGCTTCCCGTGCGCGTGGCTGACTTCGGCGGCTCGCGTGACCGCGCGCGACGGTGGCGCCGACAGTCGAGGGTGCGCGCGGAAGTCCAGTGTGGCTGGGTCGACGCTAGGGGTGTCGGCGTTGGTGAGCGTGGGTTTTGTTTAGGGTTTTGAGTTTTTCGAACTTCTCTCTATCCATCCGTTCTCTGATCGAAGGAGTGTTTAAATGCACATCATGGGCTCGGTTTGTAGTACTTGGCTGAGACAGCTCAGGCTGGCCACTTTGGGGTATGCTGGGCTGAGCATTAGCTTGGGCCTGGGCCGATCATGGGCTTGGGCCTGGGTTTTTAGCTTAGTATATTTTCTATATAATTAATATACTCTCATATATATATATATATATATATATATATATATATATATATATATGGTATATATATATATATATATATATATATATATATATATATATATATAAAATATATATATATATATATAAAATATATATATATATATATATATATATATATACCTGAGTTTCAGCTCAGATTACCCATTTGCATCTATCACGTGTTTTGCAATGGGGCATCTATGCCCTGAGTTTCAGCTCAGATTACCCATTTGCATTAAATTCATTAGGCATCTATGCCCTGAGTTTCAGCTCAGACTACTAATGAATGGGTTCGATATTCTTGGAAAAGTTCAAGTCATACGAACTTCCTTTTTAGCTCATGATTCGATGATTCGAGCCAGATGATTCGGAACTAACTCATGATGCTATCCTGGTTTAATCACATCAATATGTGATAGTACAGACGGCTGGAGAATCTAAGCACCACCCGTTTTGTGCGAGCCTGATCCCGGGCCAACGGGATTATTGTAGAGATGCTAGGCGTGGGTGTGTGATCCAGAGAGTTTCTCTAAATTTGCATTTAGGTTTAGACAGTTGTTTTATGTCCTTGTGACATTAATGTGAGAAACGACTCGCTTCTTGACTAGTATTATATGTATGAGCTTTTAAATGATCAAGTTTACTCCATTTTGTATTTACCTGCCTTATCATTTCACCTTCATAACTTGCTCCTTTGACCGAGGGCTTGCTCGTCGTATTGACGACCTAGTTTTGTTCACTAGGGACTGAGGCAGAACAGGATGGGGAACAAGCATACACTGAGGCAGAACTTTATGAATGATGTAGGACTGAGGGTTGTAGCTTTATTCTGGGAACTTCATAGCTATGTGACTTATGTAATTTTGAAGAAACATGAATGCAATATGTAAGTTTTGTATTTTGAAGAACAATGAATCCAGAATGTAAATATGTGTTTGATGATGAGACTTGAATTATGTTGTAACATTTTGGGATAAATGAATGTTATGCTCTATTGTGGAAAATTGTATTATTTCCTTAACTCTATGCCTACCTAGGACCTTACAGGCGACAATCGCGGGATATAATTGGGTTCATGTTGTATGGTCGCGTAGCCTGGGGATGTTGTACGTACTCGGCTCGCCGTATCCTGGGAGCGGGGCGTGACATATATATATATATATATATATATATATATATATATATATATATATATATATATATATATATATATATATATATTCACACATACACATAATTAATATTATATATTTATTTATACACATATTTTATATATGTGTGTACATACATACACATACATATATAATATATTTATATATACACATATATAGTTACACACATATACATCTATATTTTTTTTTCACATATATAGTTACACACATACATATATAATATATTTATATATACACATATATAGTTACACACATATACATATATGGTTACACACATATACATCTATATATTTACACATATTTACCTATATATATTTACTCATATATACATATGTATATATACGTATTCATATATATATACACATATACGCACATATATAATACGTAACATACACACACGTATGATATATATATTGATTATATACATATACGTACACATATTTAATATATTATATTTGTGCATAAAATATAAGTCTCTAGATAACAATTTAATATACAATTAAATATAACCAATAAATTAATACTATTAAATAACAATCCCAATAAAACAATAATAGTAATAAAAATTATAACTAAATTTAATAAAGTATATACCATTATTGCACCGTCTAATAATCCCAGAAAATGTACAAGGCCTATCTTATACAAACCTTATTGAATATCAACTAATCACAGTATTTATAATATTTAATTAAGAATATTTTAGAAATATTCCTTAGATCACTAAAATGGAATACGACACAATCATACCAAAAATGCATCAATACGAAGGTCATTGGACGTACCGCATGACTACATGGGCTTGGGCTCAGTTCGGATTCAGTTTGACTAGTTTGGTGCGACCGGGTCACCTAGACGTCAAATAATATTAATAATGAATAATTAACTATTTATAATGGTCATGTCACAACTTGGCCTGGTTTTCCTAGTTAGGACATCCCTATGGCTAGGTTTCCTCGGGCATGCCTAGTACACTAGTCAAGGCACACTGCTACATCTTTCGTGCCACAAATCCTAGTCGTCTAGTACTTCAAAACTCAACCATGGCTAAAATCATCTACCGTAATAATTAACTAAATAAATATTTATAAAAATTCTAAAATCACTATTTAAATCAAATAAATAATAAAAATATTGTTTCAAAAATTCCGGGAAGGGAGGCTGCAACCATCCTTCCTTTTCACAAGAAGCATCGGGGCTCCCCTAGGCGATCCACTAGCACGAATGAATTCCTTGGTTCTAAGTTCTTCAATCATCTTGTACAATATCTCCAACTCTGACGGCGCTGTCACGACCCGCACCCGGATATACGGGTACGAATACGTGGGCCACGCCCAGCCTACGCCGCGGTATCGGCGGTAGAACGCTGTCAAGTATACTATACTAACTACAACATCTAAGAATCCATAACTAGAAATGTACTCATGTCACATCACGAAAACTAAGGAAGATAAGACAAGAATTAATAACAATATCACTAGAACAACTAGAATCTACAATGATCATAATACAGGAAGATGATGAAGGAACAACAAGACTAACTAAGAATAACTACCAGGCAACTCACATAGAAGAATAGTGAGATCCACCTCAGCTAGCAACATCATGAAGTCCAATAATGAGGGCACAACTACTCCTAAAATTTCATAACGTATCCAGTCAGGAGCGGAACGAGTACAAATCTCAAATAACAGTTCTAAATAGACGATATTGAAAATGTAGCAGTAAATAGAGAGAATATACGAGGTAAATAATGTGTACATGAATCATGGTAAGGCATGTCAAGACTGTAACTGAATGTAAGAACAGGGAAAATAGTATAAATCATGTACAAGAATCTGGAACTATATCTATGTGAGTTTAGCACTAGTTTCAACATGTGACCGGCTTAGAACTTGATACAATGTTTGGCCTGGCTAATCATACGTGAGTGTATGATTAACACTATACAATGATGATACAATATCTGTGGGGTATTGATTACATATCTACGCTAGTACTCCCCGTCCCCGACTGGTAGAGTGGAATCCAAACAGGACACGTCACTGCACGGGATTCTAATGAGAAGGTCGCGAACCTTCTCTAGAATCAGTGACCACATATCGAGCAAGAGCTACAAGGGTGCTTGCACAATACATCCCAACCTAAGAAGGAGAAACATCTCTCGTCGGGATCCATGAATACCAATCCGTGTGACCAATGTGTCGAGAACAAGCATATCTATACTAAATACAAGAAACATAAACGATATCATAAAACAGAAATATTATCAGAGAATGTACTCGCCTGGGGTCCTGCTGTCAATATGAATCAGGGTTCAGAGTAAAGCCACAGACCTAAAGAGGTAATAATACAAGAGCTGATCAGGGTCAAATGACATACTAACATCTAGGTCAAACTAAGTCAAACTAAGACAAACTGGGTCAATGTTGACGTACAGTGGACTTTGGTCAACTGGTCAACTCCGGTCAACTCTAAGTCTAATCTAGGTTAAATAGGTCAATGGTTGACCTACAGTTGACTTTGGTCAAAAAGTCAACGTTGGTCAAGTCTGATCAAACCTAGGTCAACTGTTGACTCTACTTCGACGTCTAGTCAAAGTAGTCAACCATGGTCAAGCTGGTCTCTATAAACATCTACAAGGTCAACTTATGAATTTCAATGATTTAGAAATCACTGAAATCGACGGGTCTCTAAAACAACCAACAGGAGAAAATATTATAATAATAGGATGACACAAAAGGGAAGAAATCTACAGATGTTGTCGGATGATGAAACTAACATCACCAACGTGTCCAGAATGGTCAAATTAGCTAGGATTGCCTGTCCAAAAGTCTAATTTGGACACAGGGGCAAAACGGTAATTTTGGGCCAAAATCATGTCCGCCGTTGGACACACTTTGCACCGAAAAATGTGCCGAATTAAAAGTGCTCAAAACCTAACAAATTATATGTCCACAAATCCAGAATGAAGATACGATGCCAACGGTATATCCAGAATTGGATTCCGTTGACCCGATCTCAAATTGGTCCGTTGACGCGGACATTTGGAATCCGGTTTGCACGAAAATGCGTGCCGGAGCAAATGTCTTCAAAACTCAGCAAATTATATATCAACGAGTCCAGAATGATGATACGAACTCAACGGTATATCCGGAATTGGATTCCGATGAGCCGATCTCAAAATGACCCGTTGGCCCGGATATTGGTATCCGACTTGCACCGAAATGCGTGCCGGAACCAATGTCCACTAAAACCTAGCAAATTATATGTCAACGAGTCCAGAATGACGATACGAACTCAATGGTATATCCAGAATTGGATTCCGATGAGCCGGCGTCAAAAAGTCCCGTTGACTCAGAAAGTGGGACCCGCTTTGCACCGAAATGCGTGCCAGGGCCCACGTTCTCCAAATCAGGCAAACTTTATATGAAAACAGGCCAGAACGACGCCACGAGTCTACTGGTGGTGTCAGAATTTGAATCCGGAGTCCCGGGTTCAAAAATGGAATTTAACTAGTGCAAATTAAAGAATTCGAACGGCCAACTTTGGCGTCGAATTCGACCGACCTAACAAACTCAAACTGAAATGAAATCTAAAGGGGGCAGGAAGAGGGTTATACCAGCTGTGCACCGGAACTGGTGGCGCACAAAACGGAGCTGCGATGGAGGAGATACGAACCCGCGAAGTTGGCGTCGCGAAACTGTCCAAAAATAACGCAATTAAATCGTCAACTTGGTGGCCAATTTTCACACGGCAAACGACAGAATTAACGGGTGAAATTTGACAGAGGTGAAGAGGGATATACCGAGATTGAGACGAAGCAAGGAGTTCGCCGATCCAACGGTCGGATTTCCCGAAAAACGTGCGCGAAGTCGCTGCTCCGAAACGCGAATTCTGAAATTTCTCTCCCGCGCGCGTCGACGGAACTCCGTGCAAAACGCACGAAACGCCTTGACGGCACGTCCCGGAGGACGTTGGCCGCCACAGGGTGGTGCCTGGGGGTCGCCCGGCCAGGGGGTGGCCGACCACGGCGGCGGCGATGGCCGGAACGGCGCGCGGCCGGCCGGCGCGCGCGCGCATGCTGCTGCCGTTGCCGTGCTGCAGTAGCTGCTGCTGCTGCTCTGGTCGCGCGGGGGCGCGGCGGCGGCGATCGACGCAGGCTCGACGGCGGCGGAGGCACGGCGGGGGAAGGCTCGCCGGCCACGTGGTGGCGCACGGCGGCGGAGTGGAGGTGTAGAGAGAGTGGTGGTGGCGGGACTGGTGGTAATGGGAGATGATGATGATGGTGGAGAAGATGTTGAAGAAGAAGAGTGGGAGGAGGAAGGGGGCTCTGCATGGTCGGCCATGGGGGAGTAGGGGGGGTCGGCCATGGAGGAGTTTGATGTTGCTGGTGATGGGGTGTTTGTGTGTGAGAGAGAGAAGAGAGAGAGATGTGTGTGATATTTGTTTGGGAGAGAGAGAGATGAGTAGATATTTAGAGAGAGAGGGAGAGAAAGAGAGAGGTCGGCTGACCACATGGGGGGGGGTTAGCTGTAATGTGTATGGAGAGAGTGAGAGAGATATTATTAGAGGGGGAGAGTTACATATATATATATATGTATATATATATATATATATGTATATATATACATGAGATATTTAAAATATTAATAAAGTAGAGAAAGGAAGAGATATTTTCAAAATAGGAAAAATAGGAAAATTATGTGGGATATTTGGGCAGTCACGAGAGAACAATATGGAGCTTGGGTTCGGGTTCGGTCGAGCCGGGTCGGGCCAAAATCGGACAGGAGGCAATATTCGAATTAAAATAGGTGTTTATAATCATGGGCAAATAAATAACATGCGGGAACTCCAATAAATGGGACACAAGTTTCAGGCGGGTAGTAGGCTTCATGGGGGCCATGTCCATATTTGGGGTCGACTAGGTTGGGTCGATGTCGGACCCGAAAAATTAAATTGGAAGTTAAATCACGAATTACGGCAGACGATAAATTGGTCTAAATTGAACCGAAAGTTGTGCGAAGGAAATGGAGCACAAAATGGAGTGTCTGAGTGGGACACGAAGGTCAGGGGTGAAGAGCGTCTCGAGTAGATCAGGCATGACAAGTTGGTTTCGAGAGAATGACTAGTCTGGTGCTCCTAAATTAAAAGTCATGGTAACGCGCTTATGGGGATCAAGAAAAAGAGTGGGAAATCAATTAATAATTTAAATGGTCAAAATTGACCCGAACTTGCGCGATACAAAAGGAGCACGAGGGAACGAGTTTGGATGGGACATGATATATCGACGTGAAGGTAATCTCGTCTACTTCAAACTCCAAGAAGAAAGTTTCCAGAGATTGGCATCCCTGATGCTTCAGAAGTCAAAGGCACGGTAAAGAGCATTAAATCAAATAATAAACAAATAATAATATTAAAATTAAAAAAAAAAATCAGCCCTAAATTCAGGGGCTTACAATCCTACCCACCTTATAAAAATTTCGTCCTCGAAATTAAAGGTTGGTAGTGGGATTAAAACATGATAGAAGATTTAGGCAATATTTTAGGCACGATCCAAGAATGACGAGTTTGCACGATCAAGATAATCGATTTAAAATTGTTCAGGCACGATGAGGGATTTGGCACGATAGAATTATGATATGAACAAAATCATATGTGCATGATTTCAGAAATAAGCCAAGTCATTGGGGCACGATTTTAGAGACAATTTAGAGAATCGAAGATATAATTGAAGTCCAAGTACGGGATGATTTGTATAATCAAGACATAGCTAAACAAGGCAAAGGAAATGACGGTAAGATGAGAAAATCATCATGCGATGGGAGAGAAAATAATGATAAACAAGAAATAATGGTAGGAATTATCTTGCTCAATTGGTAAAAGAAGTGAATCAACTTAAGATATGACCTGATAACCATACACGTCTATCCAAAATTATGTTGCCAGAATTTACGCCACGCCAGTAAACATAGCTACAATAAACAATAAAGTCCATAACTATGGTATACACCCTATAATCATGTCACCTAGATTCCTTACCACGCCACCCGGTATGGCTGCAAGAGAACCTAAATGACATAACTAGGATAGTATATCCAAAATCAGGCTCTATGTCCATGTCTCGCTAGCTAATATGACTGCGATGAATTCTAAACTCCATAAATAAAGAAGACACTTACTGTTCTCATTGTTCTCGTCCAAAATATGTTTATCAGGATATCTTAACCAAATTCTTAAAAGAATTATCCAAAACAAAATCAAAGGTCAACAACGAATATTAAGATTTAAAATTCAACAACAAGTCAAGGGTAAGTTAATAGAAACAACGGAAACAACTTCCGAGATAAGGTTCAGAGGAAAATATCAGAAAAAGTCCCGAGGGTACTACCTAGGTCAAGATAGAAAATGGTGGAGTATAATCTAACACAAACCTCGACCATGATACGAGGTTGGTAAATCATATTCTCTCCCCAACCTAGATGACATATAAGTTCAACTTATACCTCCCTCTGGGGTCCACAAACTCATCCCAAGAAGGAATAAAGTTTGATACGGACAGATATTTCAGAAATCAGGACGGACAGGAATGAATGGGAAAAAGTTTCAAAAATTTCGAAATAAGATTCCCAGGGGTCATCCCTGGAATCTACCAAGAGTTCCTAATATGTGACTGAGTACCAAAATCCTAAAATATTCCATTACTCAACCTTAATCCTAGGGCAGGCTCGCAGTAGTACAGATAAGCTCAAGTACTACCACGACTTCGCATTAATTGCAAAGACTGACCTGCATGGGCCACCACTAAAAACGTGTCACGACCCGCACCCGGATATACGGGTACGAATACGTGGGCCACGCCCAGCCTACGCCGCGGTATCGGCGGTAGAACGCTGTCAAGTATACTATACTAACTACAACATCTAAGAATCCATAACTAGAAATGTACTCATGTCACATCACGAAAACTAAGGAAGATAAGACAAGAATTAATAACAATATCACTAGAACAACTAGAATCTACAATGATCATAATACAGGAAGATGATGAAGGAACAACAAGACTAACTAAGAATAACTACCAGGCAACTCACATAGAAGAATAGTGAGATCCACCTCAGCTAGCAACATCATGAAGTCCAATAATGAGGGCACAACTACTCCTAAAATTTTATAACGTATCCAGTCAGGAGCGGAACGAGTACAAATCTCAAATAACAGTTCTAAATAGACGATATTGAAAATGTAGCAGTAAATAGAGAGAATATACGAGGTAAATAATGTGTACATGAATCATGGTAAGGCATGTCAAGACTGTAACTGAATGTAAGAACAGGGAAAATAGTATAAATCATGTACAAGAATCTTGAACTATATCTATGTGAGTTTAGCACTAGTTTCAACATGTGACCGGCTTAGAACTTGATACAATGTTTGGCCTGGCTAATCATACGTGAGTGTATGATTAACACTATACAATGATGATACAATATCTGTGGGGTATTGATCACATATCTACGCTAGTACTCCCCGTCCCCGACTGGTAGAGTGGAATCCAAACAGGACACGTCACTGCACGGGATTCTAATGAGAAGGTCGCGAACCTTCTCTAGAATCAGTGACCACATATCGAGCAAGAGCTACAAGGGTGCTTGCACAATACATCCCAACCTAAGAAGGAGAAACATCTCTCGTCGGGATCCATGAATACCAATCCGTGTGACCAATGTGTCGAGAACAAGCATATCTATACTAAATACAAGAAACATAAACGATATCATAAAACAGAAATATTATCAGAGAATATACTCGCCTGGGGTCCTGCTGTCAATATGAATCAGGGTTCAGAGTAAAGCCACAGACCTAAAGAGGTAATAATACAAGAGCTGATCAGGGTCAAATGACATACTAACATCTAGGTCAAACTAAGTCAAACTAAGACAAACTGGGTCAATGTTGACGTACAGTGGACTTTGGTCAACTGGTCAACTCCGGTCAACTCTAAGTCTAATCTAGGTTAAATAGGTCAATGGTTGACCTACAGTTGACTTTGGTCAAAAAGTCAACGTTGGTCAAGTCTGATCAAACCTAGGTCAACTGTTGACTCTACTTCGACGTCTAGTCAAAGTAGTCAACCATGGTCAAGCTGGTCTCTATAAACATCTACAAGGTCAACTTATGAATTTCAATGATTTAGAAATCACTGAAATCGACGGGTCTCTAAAACAACCAAAAGGAGAAAATATTATAATAATAGGATGACACAAAAGGGAAGAAATCTACAGATGTTGTCGGATGATGAAACTAACATCACCAACGTGTCCAGAATGGTCAAATTAGCTAGGATTGCCTGTCCAAAAGTCTAATTTGGACACAGGGGCAAAACGGTAATTTCGGGCCAAAATCATGTCCGCCGTTGGACACACTTTGCACCGAAAAATGTGCCAAAATAAAAGTGCTCAAAACCTAACAAATTATATGTCCACGAATCCAGAATGAAGATACGATCCCAACGGTATATCCAGAATTGGATTCCGTTGACCCGATCTCAAATTGGTCCGTTGACGCGGACATTTGGAATCCGGTTTGCACGAAAATGCGTGCCGGAGCAAATGTCTTCAAAACTCAGCAAATTATATATCAACGAGTCCAGAATGATGATACGAACTCAACGGTATATCCGAAATTGGATTCCGATGAGCCGATCTCAAAATGACCCGTTGGCCCGGATATTGGTATCCGACTTGCACCGAAATGCGTGTCGGAACCAATGTCCACTAAAACCTAGCAAATTATATGTCAACGAGTCCAGAATGACGATACGAACTCAACGGTATATCCGGAATTGGATTCCGATGAGCCGGCGTCAAAAAGTCCCGTTGACTCAGAAAGTGGGACCCGCTTTGCACCGAAATGCGTGCCAGGGCCCACGTTCTCCAAATCAGGCAAACTTTATATGAAAACAGGCCAGAACGACGCCACGAGTCTACTGGTGGTGTCAGAATTTGAATCCGGAGTCCCGGGTTCAAAAATGGAATTTAACTAGTGCAAATTAAAGAATTCGAACGGCCAACTTTGGCGTCGAATTCGACCGACCTAACAAACTCAAACTGAAATGAAATCTAAAGGGGGCAGGAAGAGGGTTATACCAGCTGTGCACCGGAACTGGTGGCGCGCAAAACGGAGCTGCGATGGAGGAGATACGAACCCGCGAAGTTGGCGTCGCGAAACTGTCCAAAAATAACGCAATTAAATCGTCAACTTGGTGGCCAATTTTCACACGGCAAACGACAGAATTAACGGGTGAAATTTGACAGAGGTGAAGAGGGATATACCGAGATTGAGACGAAGCAAGGAGTTCGCCGATCCAACGGTCGGATTTCCCGAAAAACGTGCGCGAAGTCGCTGCTCCGAAACGCGAATTCTGAAATTTCTCTCCCGCGCGCGTCGACGGAACTCCGTGCAAAACGCACGAAACGCCTTGACGGCACGTCCCGGAGGACGTTGGCCGCCACAGGGTGGTGCCTGGGGGTCGCCCGGCCAGGGGGTGGCCGACCACGGCGGCGGCGATGGCCGGAACGGCGCGCGGCCGGCCGGCGCGCGCGCGCATGCTGCTGCCGTTGCCGTGCTGCAGTAGCTGCTGCTGCTGCTCTGGTCGCGCGGGGGGCGCGGCGGCGGCGATCGGCGCAGGCTCGACGGCGGCGGAGGCACGGCGGGGGAAGGCTCGCCGGCCACGTGGTGGCGCACGGCGGCGGAGTGGAGGTGTAGAGAGAGTGGTGGTGGCGGGACTGGTGGTAATGGGAGATGATGATGATGGTGGAGAAGATGTTGAAGAAGAAGAGTGGGAGGAGGAAGGGGGCTCTGCATGGTCGGCCATGGGGGAGTAGGGGGGGTCGGCCATGGAGGAGTTTGATGTTGCTGGTGATGGGGTGTTTGTGTGTGAGAGAGAGAAGAGAGAGAGATGTGTGTGATATTTGTTTGGGAGAGAGAGAGATGAGTAGATATTTAGAGAGAGAGGGAGAGAAAGAGAGAGGTCGGCTGACCACATGGGGGGGGGGGTTAGCTGTAATGTGTAGGGAGAGAGTGAGAGAGATATTATTAGAGGGGGAGAGTTAGATATATATATATATGTATATATATATATATATATGTATATATATACATGAGATATTTAAAATATTAATAAAGTAGAGAGAGGAAGAGATATTTTCAAAATAGGAAAAATAGGAAAATTATGTGGGATATTTGGGCAGTCACGAGAGAACAATATGGAGCTTGGGTTCGGGTTCGGTCGAGCCGGGTCGGGCCAAAATCGGACAGGAGGCAATATTCGAATTAAAATAGGTGTTTATAATCATGGGCAAATAAATAACATGCGGGAACTCCAATAAATGGGACACAAGTTTCAGGCGGGTAGTAGGCTTCATGGGGGCCATGTCCATATTTGGGGTCGACTAGGTTGGGTCGATGTCGGACCCGAAAAATTAAATTGGAAGTTAAATCACGAATTACGGCAGACGATAAATTGGTCTAAATTGAACCGAAAGTTGTGCGAAGGAAATGGAGCACAAAATGGAGTGTCTGAGTGGGACACGAAGGTCAGGGGTGAAGAGCGTCTCGAGTAGATCAGGCATGACAAGTTGGTTTCGAGAGAATGACTAGTCTGGTGCTCCTAAATTAAAAGTCATGGTAACGCGCTTATGGGGATCAAGAAAAAGAGTGGGAAATCAATTAATAATTTAAATGGTCAAAATTGACCCGAACTTGCGCGATACAAAAGGAGCACGAGGGAACGAGTTTGGATGGGACATGATATATCGACGTGAAGGTAATCTCGTCTACTTCAAACTCCAAGAAGAAAGTTTCCAGAGATTGGCATCCCTGATGCTTCAGAAGTCAAAGGCACGGTAAAGAGCATTAAATCAAATAATAAACAAATAATAATATTAAAATTAAAAAAAAAATCAGCCCTAAATTCAGGGGCTTACAGCGCCATCTTGTAGACTCTTTCTGACACTGAGGCTGTCCCTGGGATCAAGTCTATGGTGAACTCGATCTCTCGCTCCGGCGGCATACCTGGAAGCTCTTCTGGGAAAACATCTGGAAACTCTTCAACTATCCGGGGTAACTGCACTGCTGCTACTGCCATCCGCAATACTGGAGGAGAAGGTTCAACTTCGCCTCGGGAGAAGGAAAACTCTAGCTCTTCTGGAATGCTAAAAACAACCCTGCCAATGTGGCAGTCTATTCTAGCATACTGGTTCCTCAACCAATCCATCCCTAAGACCATATCATAATCGGCCATCGGGAACTCTATCAATCTAGCGGGGAATTCTCTACCGCTAACTACGATCCAACACGAGGAAAACACTCTATCTACTCCCACAAGTCCGTTACCAATATGTATATTGAGCCTTACTGATAATGACTCGGACTCCAGTCATATCTGTGTCGTGAACCGTACAGACATAAATGAATGCGATACACCAGAATCAAATAAAGCTGAAGTTAGAAAGGAGTTGATAAGAATAGTACATGCCACTACCTCTCATGGTGCCAATCATTCCTCTACGGTCATCACCATAGCCTGACCATGCCCTCGGGGTACTGGTCCCCTCTGCTGAAATCCTTGCTGCCTGCTCTGACTCAGGGCTTGGGCTTGTGCATACTGCTGGGGGTGTTGTTGCTGGAATGCCTGGGACTGAGGCGGCAAGGGCCTCTGAGGCTGGTACTGCTGCTGTTGGACTGTTGCTGGTCCTCTCACCGAAGGACTAGAAAGGTTGGACGATGATGAACTACCCCTATTCGGGCAGGATCCAATCTTGTGATCTGCTGCTCCATAAGACAGGCACAATCCCTGTGCCCTACGATATTCTGCCACCACATGTCCTGGCTTCCCGCAATAAGAACATCCCACCGCGGAAGAGTCTTCTGCTTCTGCTTCTGCTACTGAGGGTACGTCGGGGCTGAATGCTGAACCAACGTTACTGAGGCCGCCCGCCTCGGAGCTCCAATGGTCATAGCCCTAGCTGCCGGAGCTGGTGCTGAGGACTGATTCATCTGACCGTAGGATCGCTTCCGACCCCCGGTCCTGTCCATAATCCTCTGGAAGGTATACTCATGCCTCCTAGCTGCTCTCAAGACCGCATTAAAAGTCTGATGCTCAAACTGCTCCACTGCCAATAAGATCTCCAGGTGAAGTCCCTGCTGGAACCGCTGAGCTCTGTCGAACTCGGTCGCTACCAAAGTAGGAGCGAACCGACTAAGTCTCGAAAACTCGGTCGTATATTCATCGACCGTTCTGTCCATCTTCTTCAAATTGGTGAACCTTGTCTGTAGATCGTACCGAGCTACAGCATCAAAATACTTGGTCTAGAACCTCTCTCGAAACACCGCCCAAGAAATAGGTGCCAATAATCCGACGGCCTGCGCCGCCCACCAGCTGCGGGCAAGATCCAATAACTGCAAGCGCACCACGGCCACCTTCTCGTCTTCTGGAGTCCTGGCTGCTTCTAGAATCACCTCTGTGTCATGAAGCCAAGCATCTGCGGCAATAGCATCTTCACTACCATCAAAGAATGGAGGGTTCAAGCGCTTGAAGCTGTTAGCCGCGCTGTTACCCTGATGACCTCCTCTGGTCAGAGCATCTGTCACCGCCTGGTGTAAGGCATTTCCTCGACGATCTTGGAAAGCTAATAATGACCTGATGAGTCCCACCAAAGTGCCATCATCAGGCTCTGCAGGCTGGACGAACTGAACTGGTGGCTCTGGACCCCCAGTAGGCATGACTCTGGAGGCTACTCCCGAATGCTGGGCTTGATCTCCAGGTTGCTGCTGGTCCACGGAAGGAGCTCCGCCTCGCTGATCGGCATGGCCAGGTACAATGTCGCTGAAAAAGACGACATAAGGAACAATAAGGAAGGACCATGACAGATCAAAGATACAAGCATGTGATCAGGACAAGAATTTCAGGGATTCATAGGATACGATCAGAGATCAAGACGAGTACTGATTGAGACATCTATTCGGTAAACCCTCACATATCTTGATTTACAAAACCTGTATGGACCACCACTTAAACCATGTAACGCCCTAGAACCAGAATACTGGAGAGCGGGAGCCTACATAGCCAGCTACGTACATTGAAGTATGACCCACCTTGCTATACGGTCACGGCTGTCTAGATACATGAGGGTTTAACTACAAGCCATCAGTCTCCTATGGTCATGAATAAGCCTAGTGTCTCAATCATAAGCAAGTAAGTAAATGTTACAAGATGCAAGATCACCAAATATACAATAGTAAGGCATCCCAAACATTATATATTTAGCTGATCATGAAGCTTGTCGTTACAAAATGTCAGGACTAGCAAGAGTTTAGTCATACATGATCAACCCTAGGATTTGTTAATAACGTCACAGCCCGTAGGCTGACAGTAAGTAAAGTGCAATCGAGCTAAACAAGTGCTCGCCGGCTAAACGCCTCAAAAGAATATTTTTTTTTACACTAAAGTGGGAGAACAAAAAGAAACCTACTCGTTGTGCTGGTTACGCCTGGTGGTCACCATCGGGCTGGAAAGTCGGTAGATCCTCTGGAGCTGCTCCGAAATCTGGCCATACAAAACCTGCTGGGTCAGATCCCAGAAAGTGCAAGTGCCACAAAGGAGGCTTCACTTAGGAACTAAAGCCAGCAATTAGCACAGAATATGATAATAATATAGTAAAACTGGAGAGATAGAGCATCATGAGGATATACGATAAGATAATCATGGAACCATTCTGATAACCAAGTTACAACCCTTAAACCAAACAAGGACTGGAGTTGTAACCCTTCATCTGAACAGAACTTGGTTTCTCCCATTTATCGGATAAAATAAAACACAAGTAGTCAAGCTAGGTTACCATCTTGTACAGGATCAGGACAAGACTAGACTGGGCTAAACTCCTTCCAATCAATCACGGCCAAGCAATGAGTACGGCTTGATACTTTAACTAACTAGGGTTATCACAGGCCTAGTTACTAGCAAGATGCAGCGAGATTATTCCAACAGCCACAAGCCCTGTAGACCATCCAGGTTATCCAGGTCGAATATTTATTCAAGAGGGGGGTACAACACATGACAGTGTGCTGGAAATGTGCCCTACCCGTCGACAGGCTACAAATCCACAAGCACGCCCAGGTAACGGGATTGCCTGTAACTGGAAAATCTCTTCATGACTACTGTGTTATTCTAGTTATTAGCCTTAGTCAATTTCAGTATGTACCCCTGACCGTGGTACTCAGGAGCCCTATCCTAAACATGATGCAAGACAAGACTGGTTCATTTGTACAAGCACAATCGTCCACAGTATCCAGGTTATTTATATTTGTCATGTCATGTTAGCCGTCGCAACAGCATATTAAGGTATATCATGTCAGGTTTACTTGTCAGGAGTGCGCCACGACGGGCCACTATCATGTCATGTTACTTGTCAAGAGTGCACCCCTACGGGTCACTGTCGTGTTCATGGTACATGTGCAGGATAACATAGTACAAGCATTCCATCAGGAGACCCAAGTACACTGAGGGCCCCAAGATATGAGTCTAATAATAACAATTAAATCATAAAGTACAAGGCAATGGAAGAGCCAGGCGGCTCGGGCATATGCGGCCAGGAAGTGATCTCATGCGGCTGGGGAGGGAGCAGCCCATGCGGCTGGAGAGGACTCGGGCATATGCGGCCAGGAAAAGGGAGTGCCTGCGGCTCAGGGAAGTTCAGGGTACATGCGGCTCAGGGAGGGCAGGCATATACGGCTGGTAAAAGGGGGGGCCTTATGCGGCTGGGAATCAAGTCCATACGGCTCAGGGGATTTAGAAGTTCCTGCGGCTGATAAGATAAGGTTCATGCAGCGGAGAATCAGAAGCTCATGCGGCTAATGTGGGAAAGTCCAATTGGCTCAATAGATAAATTCTTATGCGGCTGGGGATAAGTTCGTGCAGCATAGGCCATACGGCCGAGTCATACAGCAAGGGCTATGCGGCCAGGAAAAGAACTTGTCGCATAAAATGCTATGCGGCTAAGTTCATACGGCTAGGAACATGCGGCTGAGAACTGTTCTTCTTCTCCATTCTTCCGAGAAGAAGAACCATACAAGCCATGGCTCCCTAGCTCCACAAATCCTTCAACCAGAGTCCAAATCCGAATTTCCATAGGTCAAAATGGGACAGAATGAGATTCTCTACAATATGGAACCATCAGAACTTAATAATAACCAGATTAAATAGATCAAAACCCAAAAAATCCGAAAATAAAATAAACTTAGATCTACTAGCAATGAGCCATGGAAATTAAAAAATGCTAAGTACTAAAGTGTTTTAAAATGCTGTGAAGAAGAGAATGGAACAATAAAACTTGAGTTCCTCCATGAAGCAAGATGCACTTGCCTAAACTCTCTCTCTCTCTCTCTCTCTCTCTCTCTCTCTCAGGTAGGTAAAGAGTAATGGTGGGGAAGCAAAAGAGTAAATGAGGAGAGAGAAATGAGTGGGGTTAATAAATGGTGATGGTGGTGGTAGGTAGGGGTTGGTTCCCAACAAAACCGAACCAAGCCAAACAAGCCGAACCGAACCAAGATGAACCAAGCAATAAAATGCCCAATTATACCATGCAAGGAGACATGCAATACGAGACAAAGTACGTAAACGTATTCCAAAATACACAATACGAACTATAGACATTACAATCCCGAAGGGGCTTAGCGACTCGGACCGGACTCGGACTCGGACTCGGACTTAAGGGCGTAAAGTGGCGTTTTATTGGCGCACTTTGCACTTAGCATGTCAGCAAACGTGCAAGACGTATTGTGCGCAGTTGATGCGCTCGTGCACTCGTTTCTGCGCAAGTCGCAGCACTTAGCATGTCAGCAAATGTGCAAGTGCTGCGGTATAGGGTACGCAGGTGCTGGGGGGCCACGGTGCGCAGGTGCTGCGGGGCTGGGCGCGCAAGTGTTGCGGCACTGGGTGCGCAGGTATTGCGGGGTTGCGACGTGCAGGTGCTGGACACTAAGCGCGCAGGTGTTGCATGACTGCGGCGCATAGGTGCTGCGGGGCCACGACATATGGGTGCTGGGCACTGAGCGCGCAGGTGCTGGGTACTAAGCGCGCAGGTGCCACAGGCTGCTGCGGGCATCGCAGCTACGCGCGCTGATGGATGGGCTGAGTGGCTATGGGGCGCAGGTGGCGGATGATGTGGCTGATTGGAAGATTTGAGCGGTTATGGAAAGATTGAGTTAATTGATCAGATCTGATCTTTGTGGGATTTGAATTTAATTCATTCAAATCTTTCCTTTATTCGCTCCTATCTTTTCGCAATCAGTTACGGTCAGAATTAGGAGTAGGTTTCGGCCCTTCTCTATAAATGTAATGTCCCGCTCCGCACGGTGCATTATGATGAGTCGTTGACTCGAAGAGTTGCGTTGACCCGATGAAGTATCGATGCGAATCGATGCAAGAGTTACGTTGGCCAAAGGTAAACTTTGAGTCGATTGGAATCTATGAATCGAATTGATTCAAAGGATAAGTCCCGTTTGAGCAAGTGCTGATTTTAGTTGATCTGGCGTGCAGGCTATGCTTTTACACTGGACAATAAGAAGTCGACATTTTGCCTTATTCAGTAAAGTGTCCGTGAAACCAAATCATCGCCTTGCAACGGAATGTGGCATGGGCGCGGTAGGCCGAATCAATCGAGTAGTCACTACAAGAAATTGGGTTTTTAGCAGCAAAAATTTTTGTTGCTGAAAATACCAAAATCGTTGCTAAAAAATTTAGCAACGAAAAATTTTCATTACTGGACCCGTTGTTTAAGATGCGTCACCTTAAGTATCGGCAACGAAATTCCGAAATCGTTGTTGAATCCTTACTTTTTAGCAACGCAACTTCTTTTTCGTTGTCGTCTTCGTAGACAAACTTTTCATTGTTAAAAATATAAGTCTTTAGCAACGCGTGTTTGTGGTTGCTATATACTACATTTAGCAACGATAATAGATCATTGCAAGATGTACAATTCTTTGGTAACGCATAACTCGTTGTTATATGCTGTAATAAGCAACAATATTAATTTGTTGCCAACAAAATAGAATTCTTCATAATATTTGGTAACAATTCATTGTTGTTGCTAAACACAACTAAATATATAATTTTTTGCAACAGAATAAAAATCGTTGTTATATGTTGTATTTAAAGGCAATATTAATGTGTCGCAAAATTCTTCATTATTTATTTATTTATTCATTGCCTTTTTAATTTACGCATACAATAGTTTTCAATAAATTCAAACACAATGGATAAAGTCATAAATTTTTCATAATAAAACTTCAATTGTTTTACAATCACATTCATTCACCAAATTAGATTTAAAACTTACAAGAAAACGTTATAGTACGATTCTTAAAATACATAAAGATCAAAAACATCTCTATAAGCACCTTACTCCAAAAAAATGACTCTAATGAGGTGTCGTCTCTAAAACACCTTCCATAAACATCTTCTCTAGATAGGTCATAGCAACTAGAAACTCCTCTAATTTCTTATTTATCTCTACTTGTTATGCATCAAAATCTCCATCATCTTTGATATCTCAGCTCTTAGCATAGCCTCTGCCTCGGAAGTTCTGGATGTTTCAGTTGAGCGAGAGAATATAGTTGCCTTAAGAATTTGTGTGTTAGCCAAGATGAGCCTCCCGTACGTTGTCCTATCAATGCAAATATAATAGAGCAACTCAGTTAAAACACCTATATTTTCTAGTAGTAGAACAGAAATATTTACTTTATGAGAAATAACCTAACATTAGGTATATGAGCAAACTAATAAATACCTGATTAGCCACATATATGTAATTAAAGGTTTCCTTATGCAAGGTAGAAGAGAAGCTCCATTCCACTATCAAAGGCCTTTAACATGTCTAGCTTGATAATGAGTACGACAATCCATCTTGAGTCTTTTTGACCACTGGACCTCGTAATAAAAAAAACAAAGAGAATATTTGAAACTTAAAATATTCCAGTCTTATAGCCAAGACAAAAATTCTAAAAGCACATTGTAACACAAATTTTATATTTTATATCAACTTGTGACTTGTGATGAACTATATATCGTGTCAAAGTGATCATGAATCATTATCATCAGAAACTTAAATTTATATATTTATATATAGTGATCTAGTAAGAAGAAAAGTAGACACAAAAAATTATATATAGTGTGGCGTCCTGTCAGATGTTACGTTCTTTTCCATCTGAACATGCCAACAAAATCATAGAAAATTTTACATCATCAAACCAACTATTCCGTTTAGCTTATACGAAGATGTTTCTACTAACCTGGGAAAGCTCGTCTCTAATATATGTTTGAAAAACGTCACTTGTGTTCTGTTAGCTTAGCAAATATAAACCTATAATAAGAGTCCAACATGTGATAAATGAGCTTGTGATGTAATAATTGAAAAAATGGATATGTCAAAATTCGTGGGCAAGAGAGCACGAGGGCTATGTCCAAATTGGATACTCGGTCGACTAGCTGATTCAGATAATATGTACCCCTTAGTGACAAACATAATTAACCTTCTCATTTATTATTAAACTGCTACTAAATTATTTTCAACTTCCTTCAGACACTTCAAGTAGGGTACAAGTAAATTTTATGCTTAGGCATTTTGATTATACATTCAAGATTCCTTCGATAAACAGAATTTAGACACTTATTCTCATTTTAGTAAAGGATATCTGGAAAAAGCAGTGAAATGTTTTTTAGGGCTCCAATTAAAGTCTAGAAGAAGCTTATATAGAATGGTTTGGAGACTCCTTCTATAGAGAAGCCAAATCAACTCTGTCAAGGAACACCACCCTCCCTCCACCCCTCCCCCACCCCCGCCCTCCCTCCTCCCCCTCTCTCAGTTGGGTTTAATTTTGATTTTTTTTTCATAAAGCATTTCATCTTACATATACAAACAGTTTTCGTAAATATTCAATCACATAGAGGTAAAGGAAAATGAATCTAATAAAGCTTACCTCACCAGCACTTTGTAGTTCTTCCTCTGAGCTACCGGCCTAAAGACAATAAGACCTGAAAGACCTTCCAGAAACTCCTGAACAATAGCACTGTCCTTTTCCGGATCAGGAACTCTATTTGAAAGGGATACGATGAAGCTGCAATGTCAGATATCTACTTCTACAAAATAATTTTTGCACTCGCTGAATGAATTCGGTCAACTAGACATATATATTAGAACTTTATCAAAAATAAGAACAGAAGCAAAACTCCAATCCTCAGGAAAACATATCAAAGGTTTGCCAGGATTTACGCATACAACATAAAAAATCAAACCTTCCCCAACTATCCATAGTCAAGAACCAGCAGGTTTGGTGTCGTGTATGCACGCAGATTAGTGCAACTTACCCAAGGATCAATTAAGGCTAAAGTCAAAATAGAAAATAGAAATAGAAAAATAATAAAATAATAAAAAGAACAAGATAAAGAAGCAAAAAGGGTTCCTTATCCACGAGGTAATGTTGTATCAGAAGGGGGAACATCCAAAACAAGGCTTATCCACAAGGTCATTAGCCTCATTAATCAGTTTGCTAAGGCTGATTCAATTCATATCCTGAAAATAACTTTCAAGTTCAACTTATGTTTTATAGCATCTGCACAAAGTAGAGTATTGTAGGCAAGGATCCAGTTAAAATGACTTTGCTTTTAGAGACATGTTTTTTGATACAGAAGCGAAAAAAGAGAACATAGACAAAAGACAAATTCAGGTTGGTGGTATTGCATCTACACTTTAGAACTAACAGAACTCAACAAAGATCAGACTTTTTCAAATCTTATGAGCAACGAGAAGAAACATTCATACAAGAACAAGAAAAACAAAGCCTTCACCCCCAAATCTTGGGGACAAGTCACCAGCTACATGAATCCTTTTCCTCCACCCAGCTCTATTAAAGGATAGCTTTCTTGTTAAATCTGCAATCTTCATATCCACTATCCCAATCCAGATTTGTCTGGCAGTGTCTCCAGTCTTAGTGGTTCCTTCAAATATGATCTTGTTTGCTCACAAGCATGGCACAAGTCAAAACAATCTTAAATTAATTTCTATCTTATCCTCACTTGAAGCTACCTATAACATCCACCACATGCTAACTCACCGGTTGCTCACAAACAAATAGATGTATATGAATGGGGTATCTAGTAGGAACAAAGAGATGTCTATGATGCATAAGTCCAATGTACCAATTGAATCCTAACTTTTGAAGATGTTCATCCACAACTACATCACTAGAGATAAAGCTACATATGTTTTATTTCTTTGATGGTACAAGCATCTTAAACCAAACAGTCATAAGGACACCTAGTATGGCAAATTTCCTGAAAGTTGGAAATAACTAACATGAATAGTTAAGATCAACAAATGTTTTATTAGAAAACAATGTGACATATCAGTTGTTGCAAAGATACGTCTATCGACATTGCTTACCTAAATGGCCTGACAGACTTGCAATTTGACAGCACTTCTTAAGACCATCTTTCTCAAACAAGGCTATGATAACATCTTCCTGTGGATAAATATGAATTTATTAGCGAATTAATCAACCAGGAATCAAAGCAATTAATCTACAGTAAATTTTTAAGAGAAGGAAGTCGCCAAGCTCTTCATACTTCTCTGGAGCTTTGCCGTAGAAGAATTCTGTGTTTCCTACAACCAAAAAAGCATTAGACAACCCTATGAGCAGAAACTGAAGGAAGAATATAAAGTAGATGGTCATTGGAATATGCCCTCTACATTGAATTGATCCATGAATTCTAGCAATACTTAATTCCTTAACTACACCAAAACAGACAAAAACAAGAAGAAGAATTCATGCGAGACAAAAATTATATATTGCTTTTCTTAAAACAATGTGTCTACAAAAGGGAACTGATCCATAATTTTTTGTCTGAGCACATGACCATACCATCATACACAATAACTAAGATCCATAAATCCATAAATCCATAATCAGCAATTGGCACATCAATTTTCCTGTAACACACACACACACACACACACACATATATATAAGCTATGTGCATACAAGCTGTGCTATGTGCATACAAGCTGCTGCTTGGCAGGTTGATGACGAGGGACAGGCTCATCAGGTTTGGGATGCATATCCCAGACCCGAAGTGCGTACTATGTTCAGCGGAGGCTGAATCTATTGGCCACGTATTCTTTGAGTGTCCGGTGACTTGGCATATCTGGTCAGAGCAATGCACGAGGTCGCTGGGAGGTGTTGGCAGGGCTAGCGATATTCGGGGGATCCTCACTTGGATTAGTAATCGCCGAGGTATGGAGCTTGGTTGGGCTAGGATGGCCAGAGTTCGACTTGCAGCATCAGTTTGGCACGTCTGGAGGGAGCGTAACAGACGTATATTTGAGGGGCTGATTACCCCTTCCGTTGGAATTATAAATAATTTAGAATTCGATGTATCTGTAATGGCCCTTTAACCGGGGTGGGAGAGATGTGAGATTGTGTACTGTAATACTTTTACTGAGCTTTGCGTGGAATAAAATTTACCCTTATTCCAAATATATATATATATATATATATATATATATATATATATATATATATATATAAGCAAATTTTTCATATAAATGTTTCAGTTCACCAACCTAAAAAAACTTAAAGCTTTAGAACTTGCATCCTACATATAGATTTTATCATGGCAATAAATTATGATGGAAGATGAAGCGAAATTGATACTAAAAATCCAAAAATAAATAAAAATAAATAAACATAAACCAGCACTCGAGTGTCGATATGCATCATATAACACTTAAAGGCACACATTCCTAGACTTACCTTATACTTATGAAATATTATATAGGCATTCTAAGAAAAACTGCACTTTTTGAGTGGTACAAAAGCATTTCTTTATAAACTTAGCTAAGATTGGAAGTAGATATGCATCATTCATAAAAAATCTCTTACCGGTTCCATGAAACATGACAAGGATCTACACCTTTTTTTCGTAAACAACAGAGCACTAGCAGCATATCGCAGCAACATCTGTTTGAGACCTGTTTCATATATTATGCTTCTACGGAATCTTGATTTGAAGCATCGAGGCATGTTTCTTCAGTATTTTGGAAATTGTCATGGATGTGGTTTGATCAACATTACTCAAGTCATCAGCCACTCTGAAGACATTACAAAATACAAAAAAAATACCTAAAGCCTATCAACAGGCATTCCATGTCTCATGGAGCATTCCAGTAGCACCTTTATGCAACAAAAACAACGAAAGTGAACTAACAAGAAAATAATTAGAAGAAAATACTTCCAAAAAGTGTCATATGTGAATTTCTTACCTTTCTTCAATGCCGCCGGTGCTTTCCTCGCCAATGTCCTTGATAACATATCAGCTTGCTTCATGTTACCTTGGTCATTCAGGCTCTTGATAACAAAAGTCCGAGCTCTCTAGCCTAGTGGTATTAGAGCGGACATCCGGAGGGGCCGGCAAGGTTCGAGCCCCCCAATTGTGTGTGTGAGTGGAATTTCAAAAAAAAAAACTTCACATCCCTTCTTATCCACAACTCCTTTCTTTGACTTAATCTTGCATAGTATCGAATAGGCCAGCAGACTCCTCCCCGCATCATACAGTGCCTCAAGAAACCAATCTTAGCTTGAGAAGGCAAAATCACAGTCCCTCTCCAATCCAAAGTCCACCAGCTTGAGTTTTGGGATTGGCTTATCTATTCTACTATATAATAGGAAAACTTGGTAGTGAAACTTTTGAATTCCTAAAATACCCTTAAGTATTTTATAAACATGATATTATTATGTCAACTCGCATGTCATTTATGTTTAAGAGTCAAAGCAATAAAAATTGCATATAAGTTTCCTTTTCCATACAACTTTTGATGTTCCAATGGTAATAATTTTTCTATCATTACCATTTTTTCAAGATTATTATTCTCAATAGAAAATAATAATAAAAATAAAATTTGTACTTCGAAACTCTTGCATTGTAAAAAAAGAAAACACACATGAATAATCACCTGAAAAAAATGAAAAGACGACAACTGATCTTATGATATTCTAATTAAAATACGTGTAAAATACGTACATGTAGACTAGTCACTATAATATAGATTTACAACAAGGCTGTCATATCAAAATCATGAGCCAAGTTGTTCATCAACATCAAATTAATCCGACTGAGGACCACATCAACATGTCCCCTCATTACGAGGGCCTCCAGAATCTTATGTACCATGTCCATATTCTCCTTCACCCCCTTGTCTAACATGCTCTTTATCACCAGGCTTGCTGTCTGAACTCATCCATCGTTAAACAGGCCCACCATAATCGACCGAAATAGCGTCGATCTCAGCAAATGACCCTACTCGATCATGTCATCCGGCACTGTCCTCACATCCGCCAGCTCTCCCTTCTTCTAGAAGCTCACGACAAGCAACACATAGGCATAAACATCCGACTCGACTCCTCGCTTGGACATGATAGTAAGCATTTCAAACGCAAAATTCGGCTTCCCTTCCCTTACGTGGCCATAGATCATGTTTTTGAAAGCAACCTTGTCATCCACTCTTGTCAACTGCCTAAACAACATCTCAGCTTTGGTTGCAAGCCCATTGCCACAGAGGTGCTCAATCGTCATATTATAAGACAAAGCTTCCAAAGGGGGCTGTCAATCACCGATAGCACCCCCTTCTCAAGAAACTCATCCAGAATCTCTACAGCAGCATCAAACTTTCATCCCTTGCACAGCCACTCCATGATCATCACCCTATAGTGAGCTAAAGCCACCGAGATGCTAAACTTATCCATTGCCATGTGCACCTCCATAACCCCATCCATATCCCGACTCAAATATGCTTCGCTATCAGCATCACAAACACCGACTTATTTTATCCTTAGGCGTGAACAACTTCTCCACCATCTCGTCAAACACTTTCTCGGGACCCATCCTCGTCGGGTCATTGCAACAGCTTCTCGTGATCTGCTTCTCCGCCATCTCGACAAACACCGACTCCCATCAAGAGGAGAGAGAAGTAAGAGAGTGGTGGTAATAGAAGAAAACTTACGAGGAGATTTAGTAGCCTTTGAACTTCCTTTGCCTCCTTTTGATATCCACCGGATTAATAGCAGCAGCTACAATCTTGACGAGCACCTGGTTGCTCCTTCACCTCCGTATCACAACCTTCAGTACTCAATTAGAATTTCATCCAAAAACCATAAATTTAGTACATTAAAAAATTGGGGGAAATGAAATAGGAGAATAAATAAGGAGGAGGAAGGGGAAAGCTTACCAAAATACAGGAAGGGGAGGAGATAGGTTGATGGCTGTGTTGAAATTGAAAGAAGAAGGGGATTGTTTGCTCTGTTGAAATTGATGGAGGAGAACAAAAGGAGGGGTTTTATTGTTCCTGACCAAAATATTAGGGGGATATTGATGCACAACCGCCAAAAGTAAAAAATTGAAAGCCCAAAAAATTCACTTACCTCCCTAATGAAAATGAAAATGAAAATTAATGAAACTTAATACAAATTTAGCAACACTATATTTTGTTGCTATAGATTAAACAGTCCTAGCAACGATGTAGTTCGTTGTTAATTTTAGCGTAGGAAAATATAGATTCTTTAGCAACGACGTCATCATTGCCTAGTCACTTTTTGGTTTTTGGCAACGAAATTACGGCAACAAAATAAGGCTTCGTTGCCAAAATTTATTTTTAGCAACAACAAAAATATATGTTGTAAAAAAGGTTTATTAGCAACAAAATGTTACTAAAAATTTCGTTGCCTTATGGAGTATTTCTTGTAGTGAGTTCAAAGGAATGGTTAAGTCCGAGAGTTAGCTATGCAACCAAGTTATGAAAATCGAGCCGCATCAACTCGCCAGAACGACAAGGCGTATCGGCTTAAGGTGGGCAGGTTCTTGACTCTCTCTCCCTACTCCTTCACGTCTAATAAAACATATCATCGTATGCGTAAAGTTGCTATTGAGTTAGCGAGCGTGGCTCGACGATTAAGTGTCTTAATATGCGTTGAACACTAAGGTAGAACATTGAACTTGAACAATTGAAACGACGTGCATCAAGTGTACGGGTCGCGGTAGGGCATGATGATGGAATATTGAAAGACAATATCGAGAAATGCATCACGTGCACGGCTCCGAGAACATTGGACACTAGGTCTAGAACATTGATTACAGCGTTAAGCGTGCCCTCATGCACTTAAGCTATGAAAAGACTAAGTAACTACGGAACTAGGCTATGTGAATAACTTATGAAAGGAACGCGTTGAATAAAAATACGAGAAGTCTAAGCCGTTGGGCGTCGTGCATCAATACGGATGTGTTGGGGCATAATATCGCCGGAACTTGAGATAGAGAGAACGGATTATGTTTACGGAACATGAATATCTTTATGGAGCATGAATATGTTTATGGAACGTAAGATTTGGTTGGAATGATATGACTTGTATGCTATGGCGCGTATTGCATGGTCAATGGACTCGGATGGCCCGTGCACGGGTGCGGCTTCCCTCGGACGGTTACGACCGAGGCACCGGGACCGTTCGGCCTAGGAGGGAATTATGTATGGTATTTATGGTGCACATCATTCGGACGGATTACGACCGTCCAGTGTTGTGATAAGCTATAATATCAGTAAGTTTGGGATCCTTCGGATATTGGGCTAGCAACCCGTATCGAAGCGATCATAGGCTTACACATAAGAGATGCCAAGTCCATTACGGTGCGAAACACCGTGACCTTCATATAGATAGGGTCGGTAGACTGAGATTAGAGTTGGGTGCAGGCGTAGGACCTGTTACCCTTATACATATGGCTATGTTTATGGTTGGTTGCGTGAATAGTATGATTTCTTATGTTAAGTTCTAACCATTACAGGCTAGGAAAAAAGGGACGGAGAGGAGCACGTACTATGTTTATATTCATATTATGGCTAACTGTATCTGCCGTAGGGATACGGTATCGGACACATTTATGATAAGTTGCTATGCATGAATATTGCCATGAAACTGATCCTAAGGCTAAATAGAAAGATCACAATTTAAGATGCATGTTTCACAAAGATACTTAGTGTTTGGTTTGGGTGCGAGCGGGTTTTGATCAGTGCGAAGCGAGGACGAAAGCACTAATCCTCCACTAGTTTGCCTGCAGGTTCAGGTATGTTCGGCTCGGGGCGGAGCTTGGCTTGGACGTTCCGAGGCATGGAGTCATTGGCGTTCAAGAGGAGCTACCGCATAGGCGTTCGGACTTGCCATATGGAGATGTTCGGCCGAAGACTACTTGTTGGCTATAAAGAGGCATAATGTATGGAACAATGTAATTCTTTGTGAGAGAGATCATGAGCGTTGTAGCCAATTGGCGTATATGTTGGGCTATTCAGAGCCCTTGTAATCTTCAATTTGTTATCAATAAAAGAGATTCTTATGTTATACTTTGTTTCCTTCCGCTGCTTATGTTATCAATTTGAGATAAACACTATGTGAACCTGTTATCTTGCCTTGTACGAGCGCAACTCCAGGCTCGTACGGTATCACGTCCCAGCGAGGACGATGATTTGGATGAAATCTAGCGAGGACGAGCGATTTTTCGGATCGGGGCGTGACAAGTTGGTATCAGAGCGGTTACATCCTCTGGACTGTGCATGAATCTTTTTGACCCTCGGTTGCTTTGCTATCAAAATCAGTTGACTCTAAGTTATTTCCGCAACCGCATGGCTCATGGATCTGCTCGACGCTATACTGGATGTTCCATACAATAAGTCTATATTAAGTGCGTACGTCTGCCATAAGTATGTCGTGACTATCACGCTAACTCCGGGTGCCATCGGAGAATATTGGTTGCACGAAGTGCAACGAGTTATGGAATATTGGTCGTACGAAGTGCAACGAATATAGTGATGTTGGTTGCATGAAGTGCAATGATGTACGTATTATTGATCGCACGAAATATGAGAAGTTATGTGTTGTTGGTCGCACGAAGTGTAAGAAGATATGTGTTGTTGGTTGCACGAAGTGCAACGGAACGATATGTGAGGTGATGCGTATTATGTGGCTATGCGAATGTTATGTGTTGTCGGTTGCACAGAGTGCAACAAGTCGTGAATCGTTCGTTGCATCAGTGCAACGAGTCGACATGGTAGGGTACGTGTTGTATGTCTATACGGATGGATAGCGATATGTTGGACGAAATTGAGCAATGACCTTAAGTATCGAGAATGAATTGTTACATGAGTTGCAATGAGTGAGATTGGAAGATCGCGGATGCGATAGTAACGAGTCGAGTCGTAATCTAAGTCGAGTTGAGTAGGCGAACGTGTACGTTGGCCGAATGTCGCGTTGAGCCTTGATTAAGCGAATGTTGCGTATGTGATCGATATGATCGCCATGGTACGGTTAGATTGAATGTATGTCAAACTTAAGTGAACGATTGTGCATGTTAGCCCAGTTGTTGTGCCAACTTGAGTAAGAAGAACGCTAGAGCTGCGATCAGAAAGATCGCCATACGGGATAGTTGATTGGAAGATAGATGTCGGACCTATGCGGAGTGTAAAGTCGAGTAATGACTCAATTTTGAGTGGTATATGTAATACCACTTGTGCAATCAGTGTAGCAAAGTGTTGTATCGATAATGATAGGCTCGATTCCTGAGTGGTATATGGAATACCACTTAGCGATAACTATGTTAAGCCGCTGGTGACTTGTGATAGATTGCATCAAGATGATCGTGTTGTTACGATATGTTTGCCCTCAATGGACGGAGTAGTAACGAGACTCGAATGGGAGTGACTCGATAGAAGGTGATGCAAGTATGCCTCGATGAATTGAGTTGAACGATTATGCGCGAAGTCATATCTACGGAAGATATGTCGGACGAAGAGTCGTTAAGTGTAAGTCGAACGATAGGCTGAGCATAGCGAGGGAATATTGTGTTGAAGAATAATCAACTCGGTTGCAATTTATGTTGAGGAAATAATCGGCCCGGTTGAATTTACATTGAGTTAGTACAAAAACTTATTCGGAACGAGTTGAGTAGGTATGAGAAAATCGTGCAAACGAATTTGAGTTAGCACGATGAGTCGGTAGCACGATTAAGAAGTGCGAGTTAGGGATATGAGAATGGATATGTGAATTAGAAATTGTGTCACGATTATGGTAGTTAGTTATAATGGAATAAATCTTGATGTGTGCAAGACTTGATTCGTATTCGAGTTCGGATGATAACAGTGATTACAACGAATTGGAGCTTATGAGAGACGAAGATGTTCAAGTTATACATATCGACGATGGTATTGAGGCGTATCAAAGACGATATGCAATAACTCGGGGATACTCTGATCGAATAAACAAAATTTATGTTGAGCATTGTTGTTGGATGAATAGGATGCAAGTTAAGTTATGGCAATTGGGATGATAACGGTAGGAGTGCTTCAGAAAATTTGAGAGTGGATGTACGTTACTTGGATGAATCGAAAGTGCTTGATTGTTTCGAGGATAACCATAATATCGACATTCTTGTCTTATATGAGTGCAACTCCAGCATCGCACATGCGTCGTGCCAAATCAGGATGATCATTCCGCGTGAGCGCTGGTATGGTGATTCATACAGCGGGGATGATCAAACTTACGAGGCATGGCAAAATCGGATTTGAATTGTGGTTTGATACGAAAGTTATTCGAGGATGGTTTTGATGAGTATGGAATGTGTCGAACTATGATCACGGATAGGTAAACTCGGACCTGAGGCAAGTAGATGTCATACGACTAGCAAAGATAGTCGACGGTAATGCAGGAGTGATTCGAGTAGTAACGGCGCATCAGTTGTGCGAAGGGATAGATAAATTATGGATTGAGTAAATTACGTCGAATTGGATAAAGTCTCATAGGAATTGTCGGGAATTGATTTGGCTCCGCAATAGGATATAACATGGTTCGTTGTAACTGTCTCTCGTTGATGATCTTCAATTATCGAGCATAGTTTCGGGGCAGATGACCCTAGAAGACTTGACTGCCAAATCATGTAAATGTTGAAGTCCCATAGGACGACCCAATGAAGTCACATAAAATTTTTTATCGATGATAAGGAATGATGTAGTACATATTGAGGATAAGTCTAAGCGAGTAAGTATCGTGTTTCGAAAGTTAGCGAGTAGCCTTCGACTAGAACGATATGGTCAGAAAAGGAAAATTTTGATCGATCGAATAAGTATGCAAATAGACTTGGTTGGTCGATGATCGAATAGATGTTGAGGAACGTACTTAGCATAGGGATGCGGTAAGGCAATTGTAAGAATTCTGCAATACACGAAAGCGACGGATAGTAGAACGACCTTAAGAGTTGTGTCGTAGATCGGTTGGAGTGACGGTTAGGCTATGTGTATTGAGCGCGCTATCTATGTTACGAAACGAACTAGTCGGGACTGAATCGAAGATTGAGTAAAGGATTCGTACTCGGTCGAGAATAGGAGATGGACGTATCGTAAGAGACCTTGGGTCAGAAAGATTGTTGCCTTTGAGCATCGTAGACTCAAGTGGACCTCTTGTGTCGGAAGAGATTAAGCATGATGTCTGGATAAGTTACCTAGCGGGGATAGCCCCAGATCCGATACGTAGGTAGTTCGAGAATGTGGATCGTGTTGGAATAGTTGTGCGCTATGTATAGAACGGATTGTAGGCAAGGAAAGTTGGACATGTTGGACTTAGTCCATGTCGTTAAGGCCAAATGTTATGAATGATTGGATGAAAGATTTGAGTTATGTGAGAGATAGGAAACGATTGGGCGAGTAGGCATTGTGAAGAATTGTTGCGATCGGATGCGTAATGACTTGATGGAGTGTGAGTGTTAGGTGGCAAGCGAGAAACTTATGAGATCGAACTAATAGTTTCGAGTTAAGTTATGTGCAAGATGTTGGAAGATGATCAAATGTTATGGAATAAACATACGAGGAGTATTTTGGGAATAGGCGCTAAGATATGACTAAGTCGAGTACGGAATAATTGGTGCTAAGAATTTAAGTTGAGCATGTTAGTTGTCCCAATATCCTACAACTGAGCTTAGTTGAAATGCATATATTGGTGGGACGCCTAAAATATGTGTATGATCCAAACTAAGTTGTATGATTCCAATGATAGAAGCATGAGATCGTGAAACGATCTAGCGAGACACTTGGACTAAGTGTTTGTTTCGGTTCGAGGATGAACCTTGTTTTGAGTGGTATATTATGCAATACCCCGCTCCGCACGGTGCATTATGATGAGTCGTTGACTCGAAGAGTTGTGTTGACCCGATAAAGTATCGATGCGAATCGATACAAGAGTTACGTTGGCCAAAGGTAAGCTTTGAGTCGATTGAAATCTATGAATCGAATCGATGCAAAGGGTAAGTCCCGTTTGAGCAAGTGCTGATTTTAGTTGATCTGGTGTGCAGGCTATGCTTTTACGCTGGACAATAAGAAGTCGGTATTTTGCCTTATTCAGTAAAGTATCCGCGAAACCAAATCGTCGTCTTGCAACGGAATGTGGCATGGGCGCGGTAGGCCGAATCAATCGAGTAGTTCAAAGGGATGGCTAAGTCCAAGAGTTAGCTATGCAACCAAGTTATGGAAATCGAGCCGCATCAACTCGGCAGAACGACAAGGCGTATCGGCTTATGGTAGGCGGGTTCTTGACTCTCTCTCCCTACTCCTTTACGTCTAATAAAATATATCATCGTATGCGTAAAGTTGCTATTGAGTTAGCGAGCGTGGCTCGACGATTAAGTGTCTTAATATGCGTTGAACACTAAGGTAGAACATTGAACTTGAACAATTGAAGCGACGTGCATCAAGTGTACGGGTCGCGGTAGGACATGATGATAGAACATTGAAAGACAATATCGAGAAGTGCATCACGTGCACGGCTTCGAGAACATTGAACACTAGGTCTAGAACATTGATTACAGCGTTAAGTGTACCCTCGTACACTTAAGCTATGAAAAGACTAAGTAACTACGGAACTAGGCTATGTGAATAACTTATGAAAGGAACGCGTTAAATAAAAATACGAGAAGTCTAAGCCGTTGGACGTCGTGCATCAATACAGATGTGTTAGGGCATAATGCCATCGGAACTTGAGATAGAGAGAACGGATTATGTTTACGGAACATGAATATGTTTATGGAGCATGAATATGTTTATGGAACGTAAGATTTGGAATGATATGACTTGTATGCTATGGCACGTATTGCATGGTCAATGGACTCGGATGGCCCGTGCACGGGTGCGGCTTCCCTCGGACGGTTACGACCGGGGCACCGGGACCATTTGGCCTAGGAGAGAATTATGTATGGTATTTATGGTGCATATCATTCAGACGGATTACGATCGTCCAGTGTTGTGATAAGCTATGATATCAGTAAGTTTGGTATCCTTCGGATATTGGGCTAGCAACCCGTATCGAAGCGATCATAGGCTTACACATAAGAGACGCCAAGTCTATTACGGTACGAAACACCGTGACCATTATATAGATAGGGCCGGTGGGCTGAGATTAGAGTTAGGTGCAAGCGCAGGGCCTGCTACCCTTATGCATATGGCTATGTTTATGGTTGGTTGCGTGAATAGTATGATTTCTTATGTTAAGTTCTAACCATTGCAGGCTAGGCAAAAAGGGACGGAGAGGAGCACACACTATGTTTACATTCATATTATGGCTAACTGTATCTGCCGCAGGGACACAGTATCGGACATATTTATGATAAGTTGTTATGCATGAATATTGCCATGAAACTGATCCTAAGGCTAAATAGAAAGATCACAATTTAAGATACATGTTTCATAAAGATACTTAGTGTTTGTTTTGGGTACGAGCGGGTCTTGATCAGTGTGAAGCGAGGACAAAAGCACTAATCCCCCACTAGTTTACCTGCAGGTTCAGGTATGTTCGGCTCGGGGCGGAGCTTGGCTTGGACGTGCCGAGGCATGGAGTCATTGGCGTTCAAGAGGAGCTACCGCATAGGCGTTCGGACTTGCGACATGGAGATGTTCGACCGAAGACTACTTGTTGGCTATAAAGAGGCATAATAATTCTTTATGAGCTAGAGAGATCATGAGCATTGTAGCCAATTGGCATATATGTTGGGCTATTCAAAGCCTTTGTAATCTTCAATTTGTTATCAATAAAAGAGATTCTTATGTTATACTTTGTTTCCTTCCGCTGCTTATGTTATCAATTTGAGATAAACACTATGTGAACCTGTTATCTTGCCTTGCACGAGCGCAACTCCAGGCTCGTACGGCATCACGCCCCAGCGAGGATGATGATTCAGGTGAAATCTAGCGAGGACGAGCGATTTCTCTGATCGGGGCGTGACAATAAATACTCTCTTCGTGCCTTCATTAAGGAATTATGCCAAAATAAAACGAAGAGAGAAGTGTTGTCGCCGCCATTGAAGTCCTATGTGTAAAAGCATGGAAAATATAGGATTTATGCAGATCATAACTGACCGGATGAGTACTTTGGGACAAATTGGTCCGCATAAAGAAGAGTCGCATGACAGATTCGGCATGCCCCCTGCGTCCCATCTTCACTATCTCACAACTAGACTGATTTGAGTCGCAGAAAGAATAGTTACTTTTGCGGCCAAGCTGATCAACCCCTCTGATAAAGCTGACAAACTCTGTAAAAATTGGCAAAACTGACAGCTCTGACAATTCTGACACTCTGACAAAAGAAGATAAAGGCGTGACCAGACAAAGTGTCTTGTCACCAGAACAGACATAATCATGCGGCCATAAGGACTGTGACCCGAGCCGCATGAACCTTATGCGGCTCAATCCATACGCACTTTATGCGGCCAAGGGTGACTGCAACCTGAGCCGCATGAGCTTTATACAGCCCAGAATACAGAATATATGCGGCTCAAAAGTCCCCAACTACATGCGGACTAAAGGAGACTGCGACCTAAGCCGCATGAGTATTATGCGGCCCAGCATGGCCGAACACTAAAAGGCATATGCATCTCAAAATGACTCAAACAACTTGATCCCATCCTGTGATAGGACACGTGGCAGGTTGACCAAGTCTCAACCACCTAGATTTGCTGTAAAGAAATCTCAACAAGTCAACAGCTGGCGGCCAAAAAGCGGCTCTTTATGTGTTATTGTAGCCACATTATCACGTGGCCATCTATGCGGCTCAAAACATCTATCACTATAAATAGCAGGGTACCCCACCTATGCAAAAGGCTGGCAACCTACGAAGGGCAATTTCTTCAAGAGCAAGGACCGTGTCAGATAGTCCAGGGAGTAAGGTAGAGTTGCTACACTTTCCCGAGCCTCCATCCTCATCCCCCAGAATCAAAAACTAAACAATTGTACTTAGATTATTTTCTAGGATTTCTTTCTAGGTAGATTATTTTCTAGGATTTCTTTCTAGGCTTTCTCTTGTACAAGCGAGTTTGCAATCAAGTTCAATTCATCTGTAATTCTTGTTCTTGATATTTTATGGCAAACATGATGGCAACTCTGCTGAGAACTTCCTTCTCTTCTGATGAGAAGTTGGTGATGCAATCCGACGCGTCCAAGCTCGGCTCTGCACAGCAAATGCTCGTGGTTCTTTTTGACCAACGAGCATTCGAAGAAATGCTCTCTGAAGGGAGCGCCAGCCCATCGCAGAAGCGAGCCAACCCAAAGAGAACCCGCAGGACGTCGAAGCACAAAACTGTTATCCCGACCAGGTTTTCGAAGAAGCTCCTTCTGCGGCCCAAAACGGTGATCAAAACTCTCCTGCTGTCTTGCTTTCGACCGCAGAGAACCCCACTGTTCCCAAATCCAGCAAAGGAAAATACTATGACGCTGAGTTTTTAGGGGCACAAGAAAAATCCATGCGGACGAGGAAGAGGCCGTATAAGTGAGATGGGCAGATGGCCCATGCGGCAGCTGACTCTGGTCGCAGGCAGATGGCCCATGCGGTAGCTAACTCTGGCCGCAGGCAGATGGCCCATGCGGCAGTCAACTCTAGTCGCAGGCAGATGACCCATGCGACAACCAACTCTGGCCGCAGGATGATGGCCCATGCGGCTGCCAACTCTGGCTGCAGACAGATGGCCCATGCGACAGCCAATCCTGGCCGCAGATAGGGTGTCTCATGCGGCCCTGTCAGAATCTCTGTATTCGACCATCTTTTATACAGACCCGACCCCATGTAGTCCATTAAGAATATGGAATGTGCCAATCTAGAATCTTCTTACTATGCGCCTTCAGGTACTAAGTCAAAGAAGTCTAGGACAGTATGGGCACAACAAGCCCAGTCAACTGTCCAAGCTGCTGACCGTCAGCGGGCATCGTTAACTGTTATACGAGCTCCTAACGAAAAGTTGTACAGAACCACCCATGTCCAGTCCCCCAGGGCTAACGGACAGGGTGGGTCTCAAAAATCTCCCTCCAACTATCGAGAACAAGTGCTTTTACTTGCCTCAGATCATGGAGCAAACATGATACATACGCACCCGTGTGCTCGAGATACCCGAGTCCACAAATTCGATGCAAAGGTAAATCAACCTGCTATCGACTTACGAGAGGTGATTACTCACAAACGCAAGGAGAAGGAAGCAACCTTGGCATGCGATAAGCCCCTCTCGGGACGTCGTTGCACCCAAGTCATCATCAACTGCTGCTGCGACAAGTCGGTATCACCTGAAGATCGGCAGTCCATTTTCCAACGACTGTACCAGCCAGCACTTGTCCAACAACTTGAGAAACATGTGCAAATTCTGGGAGACAAGGAATTTCCTTTCGCTTCCTATAATTCAACCCGGAAGGTTCTTCCCGGCAAGGGAGGAAAGAAGACAGGCTCTTCCAGCCCGGCAATCTCTGCCAGCACTGTAAGGAAACTCTCATCCGGAGGATTACCACCGACAACCATAGGGGGTGTCTACCCAGGCACTCGATCCAGAAAGAAGCTTCCAACACCTGGGGGTGCATCCTCGACCTCCCTGGGGGTAGATGTAGCCGAGGGTAGCAGTCCCCTCAATGTATACGACAATCCGGTGTTCCAAGAGCATACACAGGGGGTAGCGATCCATTGGAATTATGCAACAAACTTAGACGTCCCCGAGGATGACCGCCTCCGCCAAGACGATGCAGCTTCCTGCGCAGGGGGTGGCACCCCTTCTGAATCTGAGGAGGAAGGCATTCTGACATTTTTCGACGTTTTCTCGGTATGAGGGTACGATACGGAGAGCACCTCTTCTACGGTCCCTTCCATGTCTACCCACGTTCGGACAGTCTTTATGGCCGGCGATGATCATGAAGGGCCTTCTGATCGACAACGGCTAGAGGTACTTGAAGCCATGCTCCTGTCCTTGGTCAAGTCAGTAGACGAAATCAAAGTTGCCTTGCCGACTCAATCAGCAAGGACGCCTGGACAAACAAGCTTGGGACCCGCCGTTAATGCGAACTCTATTTGGTGGCCCATGCAGGTCAGAGCATATCGTATCGGTTACGTAACTGTACTGATACGAGCCTGCGACCTTGACTAAATCTTAGAAATCTCAATCCACACTGCCTTGAAAATTATCCTAGAAATTCTCTACTTCCTTGAAAACTCCATATTTGCTCTCGAATATACTTCCTTGTTTCCTGTGCCATTGATTCTCGTCCCTTTTATTTCGGGGTGACGAATAATCGTGCTGTTTAGAATCCATTAGAAATCCTTAAATTATAGTATATATTGCTTGACTATTGAATATTGGTTGTTTATAGATATGAGGATTATAGTTGACATATGCCTAGATATCTGTTGGTAGGATCGTTAGCAACTAGTTAGAAGATTATAAGATTCTAGTGACCTGTTTTCCAAGGGAGTAGTGTGACCTAAGGTGGGTAGAAGTCCTCGAAGTTTCGTAGTTACAAAATGACTAGAGAAGGTTATAAAATATTTTTGAGGAATTAAACTGAGGAGATTAAGGTAATAGTGGACTTTAAAATTTTAAGAAATAGTTATGAATTAGAATTTCGAGGACGAAATTATTTTTAAGGTGGGTAGATTTGTAGCCTCCCTTCCCGAAATTTTTTTCAAATATTTTTATTATTATTTATTTTAAATAGCGATTTTTAGTTTTTTATAAATAATTATTTAGTTAATTATTACGGTGGATGACTTTAGCCATTGTGGAGTTTTGAAGTACAAGACGACTAGGAATCATGGCACGGATAGTGCAGTAGCGTGCTTTGACTAGTGTTTAGCCATGGTAGAAGAATGCCAAGCCATAGTAGTGTCCTAACTAGAAAAACCAGGCCGAGTTACAATTTGACCCTATAGAATAATTTAATTGAGTTTATAAATACTATTTGACTTTTAAGTGACCCGGTTGTACCAAACTAGCCTGACTGGACCCGAACCAAGCTCAAAGCCGGGTAGGCATGTAGTGAGACCAAAGACATCCTTGAAGATGTACTTTATCTGTATGCAAACTTTTTGTATTTATTTAGGAAATAACATATATTTTTCTAGATATTTACTGTAAAAGTAGAATATAGCTATTATTAATAATAACTGGCATTTTGGATTATATGTACAAATTTCTGGAGCCAATAAGGGTGTGTTTGATGAGTTCACCGAAATCTATTATTGGTTAATTTCAGTTGATATTAGGATTATTATTATTATTAATGTTGTTGATGAGATTATTAAATAATATTATTTTACTATTATTGGTTATATTTATTTTTTGTCAAATAAATATTATAGTATATGTGTTCATATTTATGTAGGTAGGCCCTACCCTAATAAATAAATAGTATTAAGGTTACTTGAAATTTTATGTAGATTATCATATAAATATATAGGTGTATATATGCATGTGTGTACATGTATATAATTTTATGTACAGATATATATATATAGGTACCTATTTTATATAGTTTATATATATGACTATTGAAAAAGAATGAAGAATAAAAGCCCAAACAAACCCCTTGGCCCACACCTAGCCAAAATACTCATACTAAACCCATGTGTATTCTATGCTGCACCAACCCAAGTCCCATAAGTTAAACAAGTGTTAAGCCCACTCTCAAACCCATTCCCTCTATAGGCCACCCGACCTAATATTTAACCGGCCACCAAGTACTCCTCTGGTATATAAACACCAGTAAGAAAGAAACCCTAATGGACTCTCAGCCTCCTCCCTTATTACTTCCTTCTTTTTTGTACCATCACCGCCACCACCATGGCCAATACCAGGCTGGCCAACATCAATATCCCCTCGTCTTCATCACCACATGTTCGCTGCTATGCGCCTATCGGCCGTGCGACAGCTCTTCCAACCATCGTTGGTTGCCCGAACCGTACGACATCCCCAAGAGCTCCCCGTCGATAGGATCCCGCGGACGCCTGCCTGACGATCCCCTCCCTCTTCTGGTAGTCATTGAGCGCCAATATGCAGCATTGGGCGAGCCAGCACAGAACCGCGTGACCTCCACCTCGCCGAAGTCCCGCGTCAGCCTAGGCAGCAGTCGTTGCGGTCACTGAGTCGTCGCAGCACCCGCTACAACGCTAACCCTGCATGCGACCATACACGTTTGTCGACTTCGTCGACATTGACATGGGCGCGCTACACCTCCTCGACGATCCCAGGGTTCGCCGTCGATGTGTGATACCGTCGGTCTCGCACCAACCGGGCCACCAGGAAGGGGTACTGGAAATTTAAGGGAAGGTTCGGCGTGCGGCACTGCTCCGTAGTGGTCGGAATGAAGAAGACGCTGGTGTTCCACGTCGGCCGCGCGCCCAAGGGCCAGAGGACCAACTGGGTCATGCACGAGTACCTGACTACTCCCAAGGCCTGGTGACTGTGGCGAATCTCCCCTGGATATCGAGCTCTCGCTGAAGGAAGGTGCAGTAATAACAATGCACTATCGGACGACTGCGTTCACAACCCCTCTCGGCAACTCAGATTGTCCCCGCAGCCCCACCGCGAGCGCGTGAGCGATGCTCCCCTTCTTCTGGATACTCGACGTAAGCTCTTCATCCCCTTCTTCTTTTCGTTCTCTGTTATAGCTTCTAAATACGTACCACACCCCTTACAGTATAGGGTCCTCCCTAGTACAATGGTGTTATAATAGGAGAAGAGCTCCTATTCACGTGGGTTGGATAAAGTTGCAGCAAAGAATTGAGAAGACATACAAATAAAGCATTTTAAAGAATAAAGCAATGTTTTCTTTATATGCCATACAAATAAAGCAATGGGAGCTCCTATTCACGTGTTTTCTTTATTTGCATGGGAGCTTTAGCATACAAATAAAGCAATGTTCTCTTTATAGGTCACTTTCTTCTATTTTAAAGAATTTTGGTATAGTCCCTCCCTTCTCTTTATCTAATATAATTGATCCTTATTGATTAGTATATAAGTTATAATATTAGAGTTAATGTATTTTTATATAAATATATTAATAGGGTTACCTAATTGATAGATTGATAAATTTAGTGTGATAATATATATTGATAAAATATAGTAATTATGATAGGAATAATAATAGGTTGGTAATTATAAATAATTATAAGAAACAAGTGTAACTCAACAGGCGATTTTTGTGCACGGCCCATCGGAATCCAAAATTGGACATACCGTTGGGTTCGTATCGAAAAACCGATTCCGTAGACTTGTAGTTTGACGAATTTAGAGACCATTGACTCTGGCACATTTTTGGTGCAAAGCGGGTCCAACGGCGGACACCGTTTTTGCCCGAAATTACCTTTTTGCCCCTGTATCCAGAATTGGACTTAAGGACAGGCAATCCTAGCTAATTTGACTATTCTAAGAATGTTGGCATTGTTTGTTTCAGCTTTCGGAGACAGTTGTGAGATGGGGACTTATTTGGCTCACTAGTTGACTATATTTCGTGGGATCTGCGTGCAACCTCCAGGCAAGTATACCTTGCATTCCTCTACAGTTTTATTTACATGCATTTCCTTTTATTTTACAGTCTTTGGATTATTTATGGACATGTGCTTTTCGTGTTATTTTCTGTGGAGTTGTTCTTGTTGCATATAGCCGTGTCCATGTTTGACCTTGTGTTTGGAGTTGTTCTCGTCAGTACCTTGCTTGAGTCGTGTCATAGAATGAGTACGTATAATTGAACTGCTAAATCCTTGATATTGTTTCCTTGGCACCAGAGAGTCCACACTCGGGACGAGGGTGTTTTTTTGATCTGTTTACATCCGTGAGTCCACACTCGGGACTAGGATGTCGATTATTGCACCAGAGAGTCCACACACGGGACGAGGGTGTAGACTTGACTTGACTTGTACCAGAGAGTCCACGCTCGGGACGAGGGTGTTTACATCAGAGAGTCCACACACGGGACGAGGATGTAGTATTTGTACCAGAGAGTCCACACTCAGGACGAGGGTGTCTTGCCGTGAACTAACCAGAGAGTCCACACTCGGGACGAGGGTTAGTACTAACCAGAGAGTCCACACTCTGGACAAGGGTTAGTGTTTAGTTTAAACCAGTGAGTCCACACTCGGGACGAGGGTTTGATTCTTTCTTTGATCTCGTGTATTCGTTCATTCGGCAGTTCATTTACGCGTAGTTGTTCTAGTGTTAGTGTGTTCGTATTCATATTCGTGTTCGTGTTCATAGTCATTTGTCTTGTCCTTGTTCTTTCTTGTTTATTTCTTGCGCATGATAAAACTGTTAGATATGCATGTATATTATGTATCTTGTTATGTCCTCTGAGGACCTGATGATCTTCTCAGGTTTAGCGATTGCATGGAGTTAGCTAGTAGTTCTGGATGGCGGAGGATTTGCGGTTCTTGCGGGATTCAGGTATCGTTATCGTGTTTATTATCCGTTTGTGCTTTCATACCTTATCATGAGTTATCATGTTTTTTGATTCAGTTTTAGACTCTTGTTACTATCGTTAGAGTCTTATCGGACATATATGCTAGTAGGCTGCAGACCACGACCCATACTTGTTCATTCTTGTTTATTATTCTTATTGTGGATTGAGATATAGATTTTCCTTGCCATGATTTGGCAGTATACTATAGCCTTGACAGCGTTTACGTATTCGAGTTGGGCTGGATTCCGTTCGATACATAGATGGCTTGCTCACGAGCTCGCGTCCGAAAAGCGGGTGCGGGTCGTGACACTCTAACACGGCCGCTCCTCCTTTGGGTGACAATCCTCTAGGAGCATCCGCTCCTTCAGCTACAGATGAAGTCAGGGAAGCAAGGAAGGTAGTCCAGGAGCTTCGAACAATGTTCAATGTCCGAGACTCCTTCCGGGACCTCAGAATACGACACTCGTATCCCGTTTCATGGAGAGATGTGCCTTTTCTGTTATGGTAGAAACCGTTTCATATCGATTCATATGACGGAAAGACCTCTGCCAGTTAGTACATGACTTATTTCGAAGTCACAACCGACCATTTGTCGCATAGCGGCGCCATCCTCACACGATTATTCATCGGAGCATTGGAGGGGATCGCGTTCGACTGGTACCGTAACCTTCCGGATAACTGCATCTATTCCTTTGACGGCTTCAAGCACATGTTCCTAGAGAGATTCTACGAAGTGGGGCATGATGTGACAATATCGTCTCTCATGGACGTCGTTCAGGGGGAGAGGGAGATAACAAGGAACTATATCGAGCGGTTTCGCTAAACCGCAATAAGATTGCCCCAAGGTAATCCTGAAAGCTCCTTGATCAAAATCTTTCCAGAAGAAGTTCTTCCCGCAATCATCCTCTAGATGGGTGAAGATCAGTTCAGGGATTGGACGACCTTCATCATAAGTGCCACTAATACGGAAATGAAGTTAAAGAAGGCTCGCCATCTGGGATTACACATCCCAGATGGAGAGGACAAAGGCAAATGTCCTGGTACCACCCCCAATAGCAACAACAGTGGCGGCACCTCTAATAACCGGGATAATGAAGGCAAACAAGCCCTGGTCGCTGGTACGACCAAGAAGCCTGAACAAAAGCATACAGAAGCTCATTGGCCCAAAGTGAATTACTCAGTCGAAGATAGTCACGTCAAGCCAATCTTCGACATGCTCTTACAAGGGGACATGATCCAACTCCCTCCACCAAGGTGCGAGCCTTGAGCGGCAGAGATGGAGGACCCAAAATACTACCATTTCCATCACTATGTTCATCATGCCACTCACGACTGCTTTCAATTAAAGCGGTACATCTAGAGCCTTATTGACTCCAAAGCTCTGTCGCTAGACTTTGAAGAGGTTACCGTGGCGGCGAATATGGTGCCAATTCAGTTCGGCGACTTCCCTCCAATAAGTACTCAAGACGGGGTAATACCTATCCCCCGGGCAACGATGGAGGTTACTAATCTTTCCCCCGCCCGGGACCAGATAATTGGTTTGTTACCTCTCACCACGTCACGAGGAGAACTCATGTGGGTGCACCGCGACTTAGTGCCCGAAGTGACCTAGGCAGTATCATCTCCAACCAACAAAAAAAGGGCTGGAAGTCCAGATCATGCCATACAATTTTAGCCGAAGCAAAGAGGTGGCGGCAGTTGTTACTCGGTCTGGGACACAAGTCCAGCCTACTCTGGGTAGTTCAGTCGAAGACCCTCAGCCGGCAACGATGCCTGCCTTTGATGTTCCGGGGCCATCTCAGCCTCCGTCGGCAGACAGATCCAAGCTGAAGAAAACCCATTTCGACAGACCGCTTCGTAAGGATGCACCTCAGGGGCTGGAGAGACCTTACAACTTTGACATATTAGCACAACTGGCTAACACATCGACAAAGTTGTCGTTATACGATCTCCTAATGCTCTCCAAGGATCTTCGTATCGCATTGAGCGAAGCGCTTCAGAATGCTGACGCCTACCTAGCCCAGGTTAAGCCTACAGAGGAAGACTCGTCGGCGAGTCTCCAGGTCAGCAACTGTGCGATTGCAATGCCCAACATCGTATTCACCCCACAGGATATTTTAATCAAGACCAACTTGCATGATCGCCCTTTTATACTACACTGGATACATAGACGATATCAAGGTAGATCGAATGCACATCGACCCTGGCTCGTCGATAAGCATCATCCCGAAAAGCTTGTTCCAAGTCCTCGGCATCCCTATGCACCGGCTAGCGGTGACCAACACTGCCATTAGCGGTTTTAACTCGGGAATGAGCTATCCCCTAGAAAAGATCCGATTGAAATGTCAGATCAGTGACCTGAGGACGGAGGTTACCTGCTACGTCATAGACACAGATATGTCCTACAATATCCTTTTGGGGCGTCCGTGGATACATGACTACATGATCGTGCCATCCACACTCCGCCAGTGCCTCAAGTATGTCAGTAAGCACGGCTTCGTGAAGACAGAATTTGTTGACATCGATCCCTTCAAAGGGGTCGAGTCTTATTACTCTTCGGAGGCTTGTCTATACGAAGAATCCAAGAAGCACGTAGTTGACGAACTGGAGGTCATAACTGGGTCAGAGGAACCTTGGAAAATCCATCTCCAGGCCCGTAAACTGGGCAAAACCGTACCCCTTGTCTCAACTTTGCATAAAGAGGTACCCGGTTCCCCCGCCCCAGCTGCACAATTGGAACCGATGGTCATCCAACTCCCGAGATCCGGCCAGGAGCCAAAACCCGTCGTAGTGCCGATGGTGATCTGATTGCCGAAATCTAATCAAAAGTAACCGGAAGATGTGACGACCTCTTGGAGCCGAAGGTGATCCGATTACCAAGATCCAGTCAAAAGCAACCGGAAGACACGAAGGCCTCTGCCAAGCTGATGGTCATCCGTCTTCCCAAGACAAGCCGACAACCAAGTGTTGATCCGAGGTCCTCAGGCATGCCAGTGCCACAAGCGGAACCCTTGGTGGTCAAGCTACCCAAGACAGCATCTCAACCTCCGGTCACGCAGAGGGTACCTGAAGAGGATGCAAAACTCGTAAAGTATATGGTTGCATAAGTGGATAGACCCTCTCCTGATAATGTAATCCTTGTAGACAAGATTTCTTATTTCATAAATAAGAGGCTGCCATTGAACTATCTTAAGTGTAATAAACTTAATCTGATGTATGCTGTGGGGCACGGTCGGGACATTAACCTGCACACACAGGTGATAACCACCCATACCGTAAACCAACTTACTTCCATTAGAGGTGCTTACTTCCTAGTCCCAGGCAGAAGAGAAGGTAATCACACGATCATCTTCAGCCGAAAAGAAGGTCCTCAGCCTTTCATGCCACAAGAGTTCAATCTCGAACCTAACGCTGGAAGGTTACCGCTCTACCTGTATAGTTCTCAAGCCAAGTACTTTATACAAAAACAGGGGTACAACATGGAGTCTACCCCAGGTCTCAATTACGGCAACGGCCGGCGAGCACCTCTGCAGATGTCAGCCCCGGCCGGGAAACCTCTGGATTATTACAACATGTCCAGACACAGTCTCGGTTATGCTACCCAGCAACAATGCCCGAGAGCTCCGATAAGGAATGAGAGTGGCATTCTCACTCATCTAAATTGCCTACATACGATTCCAACGACAACATTAGAGATATATTCAGGCAGACATTATCTGTCAACATGGCATCTGCTAACATTGAAGAAGAAGACGAAGATCTACTGAAGCCTCTTGAACTGGAGCCATGGGACCAACAACTTGATCCATAATGGAAGAAATGCTTCGAACAAAGCGATCCTTCTACTGAAGACGAAGTCATGCAAGTGGATCTCGGTAACGAATCTTCTCCAAAGCCAATCTTCCTTCTACTGAAGACGAAGTCATGCAAGTGGATCTCGGTAACGAATCTTCTCCAAAGCCAATCTTCGTCAGTAAAAGCCTGACAGATGACGAGCGGGAGTCGTTGTTGCAACTCGTCAGAGAGTATATCAACGTTTTCGTTTGAAGCTATGAAGACATGCCAGGGCTAAACCCCGAGATCGTACTTCATAAGCTCAATATTCATCCGGACGTAAAACCAGTCAAGCAACGTCAACGGCAGTTCCGTCCAGACATCATGAACTCCATTGAAGCAAAATTAAACAAGCTTATAGCTAGCGGTTTCATCCGCGAGGAGCAGCACCCAGACTGGATAGCTAATATAGTACCAGTCATCAAGAAGAATGAGAAGATCCGAATCTGCATCGACTTTCGCAATCTGAATGCGGCAATCTGAATACGTGTGGCTTCGCACGCATATCCTTTATGGATGGCTTTTCAGGATACAATCAAATCAAAATGTCTCCTGACGATGAGAAGCATACGTCATTCTGAACACCGATCGACGTGTATTGTTACACAGCCATGCCCTTCGGCCTGAAGAACGCCGGTGCTACATATCAACGAGCTATGAGCATCATCTTCAGAGATCACTTGCGCAAGACGGTATAGTGTTACGTTGACGACATTGCTGCCAAAAGCCGCTCCAAGGATGATCACTTACACGATTTGAGGACAGTGTTCGATCTTATGTGAGCGCATAATCAAAAGATGAATCCCACCAAGTCCTTCCTGGGCGTGTCCAGTGGGAAGTTTATGGGCTTTGTCATTACTTCCCGGGGCATTCACATAGACCCCGATAAGACAAAGGCAATCCTGGAGATGAGTCCACCGAGGAACATCCGTGAACTTTACGGCCTTTAGGGAAGACTAGCCTACATCAGGAGGTTCATATCTAATCTCTCAGGACGATGTCAACCCTTCACACAACTCATGAAAAAAGGTGCCTCTTTCGTATGGAATAAGGAATGCCAATGCGCCTTTGATAACATTAAGAAATACTTGACGAATCCGCCAGTTCTGGTTGCCCCGGTCGCCGAAAAGTCCTTCCTGCTCTATGTACGGGTGATGGAACACTCCTTCGATGCCTTGCTAGCACAGAACAATGATGTGGGGCACGAACAAGCCATCTATTATCTCAGCCGAATGATGGTGGGGCCGAAGCATAGGTACCGCCGTGGAGAATGAATGCCTTACCTTGGTGTTCGCCATTCAGAAAATACAACACTATGTGTCAAGACAGACCATCCATGTTGTCTCATGACTTAATCCCCTCAGGGTTCTCATGACCAAGCCAGGCGCACTCAGTTCTCGTCTAGCCACATGGGCGATACTATTATCCCCCTACGATATGGTTTTCGTCCTGCAGAAGGCTGTCAAAGGTCAAGCCTTGGCCGACTTTCTAGCAGCCCATCCAGGCTCAGGAACAGCCATAATCCATGAAAAAATTCCAAACGAATTCATTGACTCAAACATGACTTCACATAAAGACGTTTGACGAATGTTCTTCGACGGTGCCTCAAGAATGGGGCCCCAAGGAGATGTCGTCGCTGGAGTCGGAATAGTCACTACTAAAATAAGGAAGATTAGCGATGGCCAGATACGTCGCTAATTAAGAAAAATATGTCGCTAAAGGTAATTAGCGACGACTTTAGCGACGAAAAATAAAGGTCGCAAAAAAGCTAGTCGCAGATGACAAATTCGTCGTCCGAGTCGCTGTTTGCGACGTCACCACAATGTCACTGGATCGTCGCAAAATTGGCGACGGAGGGCGACAAATAGTAACGTCGCCAAATTAGCGACATTGTGCGACTACATAGCGACGTTGTTCCTTTTTATGTGCTGACATGGCATGCATGCCACGTCAGCAGTTTAGCGATGTATGGCGACCAAATTAGCGACGTCAACTCTGTGCCATGTCAGCTACTGAGCGACAGATTACGATGGATAGAGACGTGACGGCACTAATTAGCGACGTCTGTTTACGTTGCTATACGTCACAGAACGTCGCTATACGTCGCAGATATTATGAAAAAATTAAAAAATATGTTTGGTATTTTTGTTATGCTGTGTGTCTGTGTTTACACAGACACATATTATCACAAAAATACCAAACATATTTTTTTAAAAAATTGGGCAGCACCTCCTTTGTATATCGGATTATCGCTTATAACCCAGCGTAGGTATATTTGTCATCCCCGTCGCAGTTAACACAAAGTAAATATCATAAAGTAAATATCACATTAAAAATACCAACAAAGTAAATATCACAAAGTAAATATCTAACAAACATACATGTCCACAATGGAGGACAAATAAGAACGAAAATCAGTATACAGAACGGTCAATGGGCCCATAGGGCAAATACATAAAAAAGATGATAAAAAAATCTACTGGATCACTGAGGACCCCTGCCGCACATCTGGGATAGCATGTACTCATACTGCTCCTGTGTGAGCTGCACCGTAGGGGCAGTAGGAGGCAGTGCAATGTCTGGAGTCGATGCCGTCGATGGACCGGGAGGATGTATCTGCTCCAGCTCTCGCAGTCGCTCACCATGCGCAGCAAGGGTACTCACTATCCTCTGAGTACTCTCCTCAATCAAATTTTGTACCTGAGTGAGTGAGGCATACATGGTCCTCTGCGATCCCTCCAGTTCGACCTTTCTACGCTCTGTGCGCTGCGTAGACTCGGTGAGCGTGTGCAAGCTAGCAGCTGTAGCCTGCTGCTGACTCGTCAGCTCCTATATACTGCGCTCGATCGCATCAAATCGTCCGGTGATCATCGGATAGTCGGATCGTCGCTCTACGGTATGGTGATCAAAAATCTGCTGCTGCAACTCGCGACGCAGCTGGTCGATCTGACGACCAATATCCTGAGCTCATGATGACGCCTGTAAAGCTGGAGACTACACACTGACAGAGGGGGCCCGGGATGACTCTGAAGCTAAATAGGCGCTGTAGGATCCCGTACCGTAGTAAGTACCCTTCTGAAGACCGCCAACGTCGGTCATCCAGAGGTCGTCCAACGATAGAGCTGTAGGTGGCTGGGAGGAAGTATCAGCCCCTCCCTCTGCTGGCGTACTAGCAGCAGCAGCCGCCTCCTCTTGTAGCCGAAGAAACTCGACCTAGAACAATGTTTGCTAACGTTTAAGTGTTTGCTAAAGTCTATATTAATATCTATTTTTCTGTTTTCTAAATTATAGTAAATTAATATAAAGAATAGAAGTACATATGCCTGCATCGCCCTCTCGTCAATGAACTCCTCAGCCCTCCGATGGGTGACCAGGAAGACTGTCACCATGTTGGGGTCCTCACCTTTTTTACCTGTTAAAATATATTATCTATTATTAGTATTAAACATTCTATCCAACTATATATAAAGTGATGTCCGTCATAGCAAACGTACCAGACGACGAAAATGCTCCATCATCGAAATGGAGCCACCACACCACTTACTGGCGCTCGTCGCGCCACCTTGGCCTTGTCAGACCGCTCCTGGTACCTGGCCTCGCCGAATCTAGCCTTATCGAAGTCCACTGCTCTGGCGTGATCCAACCATGGATCGGCTCTCCGGAGCGATCACGAGACTTCTGGTCGTGGATCGCATCACGGATGAACTTGCCTGTGACGGCAAAAAAATTGGGCCTCGATCTTTGCCGCCCGGTGTGGTGGATAGAAATAGGTCCTCTACAAGAAGTAAAATAGAAAAGTTGTATAATATACACAAATGATTATTAAAATTTAAAAATAAACAATTTTTTTACCTTGAAGTGGGCCAACCAAAAGGCCTTCCTATCTGCGGGAGCATCTGAGTAGTTAATCCAAGGCCCACCATAGTTCTGCCTCAGAAATAACCCCAGCTGTCTCTGTACAGCAAGAGGTCGATATCTATATAGTAATAAATTTAATGAATATATATGTACATATAATCATTTGAGAAATATATATTAACTAATTAACTTACTTCGTAGGTCCGTCCGTCCAAATCTCCATACGCGTCTCGTCCGGGGGAGCGCATGAAGGGTCGCTCTCACCTCCTGCCTGGACAAGATCAGTCTGATCGCCGTCCTCCATATGCTCGGCGTCGACTCTCCCTATGGAACCATCGGTAGGAGGAATGCTGGACGCGGAAGGAATACTGGATACGGGATCAGGAATGCTGGACGATAAAGGATGAGTCGGCAACCTGCTGGAACTGCCATGTGCCAGTAATGGACCAGCAATGTCACGCCCCGATTCCGTCGAATCGATAGTCGTCCCCCGGGCGTGATACCGTACGAACCTAATTTGCGATCGCACAAGGCCTATTCATAAGGTAATATGAGACACGAGATCTAAGAGAGTACGCAGACAAATTGATACACACAATAAGTAAAGGAAACTTGAATCTTTATTGATAATGAACATCTTTTTACAGACTCTGATATAAGACTCTTTGCCACGCGGGCTACAACATGACTCGATTACAAAAGAGTGCCGATGAGATAGCCGTTCCATACATTGTGCACGTCCTTCAATATACACAAGTACTCCATTGACCTGGATGGGAGGGACGCTAAGTCATTTTCCTTGGACTGTCGAGAGCCTTCAAAAGAGGAGTCGCTAAGAGAGAGTCTTCTACGCACGGCCGAAGCTTCAAAAGTCACGAACGTCGCCGAGCTAGTTGGTGCGTCCTTCCTGGTTCGCGGGACCTGCAAAGTGCGAGGATCAGCACAAAACATATGTACTGGCGAATGGCTAATTAAATCCAAGCTCTGCATTTGATTCAAGAAATTTCGTAAACATGTTAGCTAGCTATTTCAATGATCTTTCTAACCGTCCTGTTCGATTTGTATGTTAACATGTTTTGAGGCAAGCATATGGAATTGTATAACATTAAGCACTATCATATTTATCCCGTGTCACGTGCGTTTGGTAAGCAGTGCAAGGGTGTGAAGGCCACTGGCAATGTCAAGCCATCGCGGACTATAGCCCGGTTAGACGGCGACCCTTTCTCGTCGGGTAGCGAGCCCTATGCGAAAGTTCCCGTCTAACTCACGCCGATGAAGGACTGGCGCTTGCTATTCTCGTTCCTCCCGGGCCGAATCGGTTCCTTGGCCCAGGCAATCGTTCGAGGAAACTACACCTTGTCGACAAGTTATCCAATGACCGTTTTGCTTACTTAGCCGTATCGTTGCGATAAACGTTAATCGATTCATTCTTTGCTTTACATAGGCTAAGTGGTTTTACATAAAGAACATGTTTCTATTTCCAATACCAGCAGTTGATAACAAGTTGTTCGTGATGAATCGTGCTACGATTTCTTTGATTTTATACTATTATGACAAGCATTTATTTTACTTCACATATTGAGTTTTGAAGTAGAGGAACGAGGCGAAGGAGGTCAGCCACTCGCCTTAGCCTTGCTTCAAGCGAGCGACTGGTTGGCTGCGCTGACGTCGCCTACGCGATCACCTACAATCGCATAAGCAACCGATTAAAACACTGTATAATTCAAGGATATTCGATATGAATGCGAAGCTCGAAAACGCATCACGAAAACCCATCGAAAACATTCACGAAAACGCATTCACGAAAGCCAAAGCCAAAGCCAAATCAAGTGCGGCATGAAAACCAGAGCAACGAGAGGTCTCTCCCGACTCAGCCGCAGAGCCAATCCTCGAGGCGCAACCCGTTGAATATGGGACTTGGTTCCGAAGAAGACATTCCATAACGAGGAATGGATCTTAATTCAACCGTTCCCGTTCGATCGACTCGGTTGATCCCGACCTATCGGTCCCGACCGAATCGAAAGCGACAGTGTTCCTTTCTCGCGCACCCCGTGGACGGAGACGGGGCACGATGTAGGGACGGGGTACTACACCATAACCAACTAATAAAAAGTTTCGTCTTTGAAACTTAAAGATGGAACCTACCTCTACGAGAACAATGAAGGGAATTTATCCTTCATCTCCGATTCAAGCTCCCACGTCGACTATTCGACCAAGTGGTTCTTCCAGAGGACGCGGACGAGAGGGATCGCTCGATTTCGCATCAACTTATCCTTGCGTTCTAAGATCTGAACTGGCTCTTCAACGTAGGATAAGTCTGACTTTAGCTCCAGCTGGCCAAAATCTACCACGTGGCTAGGGTCGTGCACGTACTTTCGTAATTGAGAGACGTGGAAGACGTTGTGTACACCTTCAAGCGCCGGCGGTAGAGCAATTTTATAGGCAATCGGGGCGGCCCGTTCAAGTATTTCAAACGGCCCAACGAATCTCGGACTCAATTTTCCCTTCACACCGAACCGAGTAACTCCCCGTATAGGCGACACTTTGAGAAACACGTGATCGCCTTCTTGGAATTTGAGAGGTCGACGATGAACATCCGTATAGCTTTTCTGACGACTCTGTGCGGTCTTCAATCTTTCCCGAATGAGCCGAATTTTCTGTACGGTCTGTTCTACCAGTTCCGGACCGAGGATCTGCCGCTCTCCGACTTCGTCCCAGCAAATGGGTGATCGGCACTTGCGCCCGTACAAGGCTTCATACGGTGCCATTTGAATGCTGGATTGATACCTATTGTTGTACGCAAATTCGGCCAGAGGTAGATGATTGTCCCAGCTTGATTTGAAGTCAATTGCGCAGAGTCGTAGCATGTCTTCGAAAATCTGATTGACGCGCTCTGTTTGGTCGTCAGTCTGAGGATGGTAAGCTGAGCTGAACTACAACTTGGTACCCAGTGCCGACTGAAGGCTACTCCAGAATTACGACATGAACCGTGAATCCTGATCGAAGACGATGGATACTGGAACTCCGTACAGCCGTACTATCTCATCAAGATATATCTGCGCCAGGCGATCAACGCTCCAAGTAACTTTGATGGCAATAAAATGCGCTGACTTGGTTAATCGATCGACGATGACCCAGATGGCATCATTTCCCCGCGGCGTCTTCAGCAGACCAACAATGAAATCCATGCACACGTGCTGCCACTTCCATTCCGGAATCGCCAGATTCTGTATCTCTCCGCCTGGTCTCTAGTGCTCAGCTTTCACCTGCTGACAGGCCATGCATTGCGACACGAAGAGTGCCACATCTCTTTTCATTCCGTGCCACCAGAAGTTTGTGTGGAGGTCCTTGTACATCTTTGTGCTACCGGGATGCAAGGTGTATTTTGCATAGTGCACCTCCGACAGGATTTCCTTTCTGAGTTCTGAATCGTCCGGAACGCATAGTCGACCCTTCAATCGAAGCACGCCGGTTTCGTCTTCCGTAAAGTCGGTCGTCCTGCCTGTCGAAATTAGCTCTCGTACTTTCTTTAGGTACGGATCGTTCGTCTGAGCGGTCTTGATCTTTTCAAGCAAGCTCGGCTCTAACTGTAACTTTGCCAACTGTACATTCCAGAATCTGACTCGGAGCTTGATGCCCATCTCTTCTAGGTCGCGTAGCAATCTGGGGTCGATGGATAACGAGTCAATGTACTTCCGACTCAAAGCGTCTGCCACAACATTTCCCTTTCCCGACGTATAGTCGATAGTCAAGTCGTAGTCCTTGATCAGTTCAAGCCAGCGCCTCTGCCGCAAGTTCAGTTCCCTCTGCGTGAATAGATACTTGAGGCTCTTGTGATCGGTATAGATCGTGCACGCCACGCCATAGAGGTAGTGACGCCATAATTTCAACGCTAACACAATCGCCGCTAACTCCAGGTCGTACGTGGGATAATTTTTCTCGTGCGGCTTTAGCTGTCGGGAAGCAAAAGATATCACCTTGTTCCGCTGCGTCAGCACACACCCCAAGCCCTGGTCGGACGTATCGCTGAATATCTGGAAACCCTCAGTCCCTTCTGGAAGTGCGAGTATCGGGGCCGAGACGAGCCGTTGCTTTAATTCTTGGAATGAAGCTTCACAATCGTCTGACCATTCGAAGGCGACTCTTTTCTGGGTGAGGTGAGTCAGAGGCGATGCGATCTTCGCGAAGTCTTTCACAAAGCGTCGATAGTATCCCGCTAAGCTAAGGAAACTTCGAATCTCGCTGACGGACGTTGGCCGTTTCCAATCAACGACGGCTTCAACTTTCTTTGGGTCGACCGTGATGCCTTCAGCAGAAATGATGTGTCCGAGGAATGCGACGCTGCTAAGCCAGAATTCACATTTGCTTCGCTTCGCGAATAGTTGATTTTCTCAAAGGGTCTAAAGCACGGTCCGCAGATGCTCAGTGTGTTGCTGCCTATTCTTCGAGTAAACGAGTATATCATCGATAAAGACTACTACGAACTTGTCGAGGAATGGTCGAAACACCCGATTCATTAAATCCATGAAAGCGACAGGGGCATTCGTTAGGCCGAACGGCATTACCAGGAACTCGTAATAGCCGTATCGAGTGCGAAAGGCAGACTTCGGCACATCGTCTGGCTTGATCTTGAGTTGATGGTAACCCGAACGCAGATCAATTTTAGAGAATACCGTGGCTCCTTGAAGCTGATCAAATAGATCATCTATGCGGGGCAGGGGATATTTGTTCCGGATGGTGGCTTTATTCAGCTCACGGTAGTCGATACAAAGACGCATAGAGCCATCATTCTTCTTGACGAACAGCACGGGCGCTCCCCACGGCGAGACGCTAGGTCGGATGAATCCCTTGTCGAGCAATTCCTGTAACTGCACCTTGAGTTCTTTCAGCTCTGCAGGGGCCATTCTGTATGGGGTCTTCGAGATCGGTCGAGTGTCGGGGAAGGTATCGATAGTGAACTCAATCTCTCGATCGGGCGGCATGCCGGGCAACTCGTCCGGGAACACATCGGGGAATTATGCCACAACGTCGGTCTGACCCGCGTTTGCACCATCCAGTCGCATGTCTCGAACGGAAGCTAGATAGCCTTCGTACCCGGAATGCAGCATCCGTCGAGCAGATATTGCAGAGATCACCATGCAGGTCGACGACGCCTCACCACACGAGTAGCAGAATTCAGGCACTCCAGGTATGCGGAATGTGACCTTCTTTTTAGCGCAGTCTATGGTTGCATTGCACGGACCGAGCCAATCCATCTCCAGAATGATATCGTAGTCCTTAACATTAAGAACTATCGCATCGAGACTGACCTTTTGACCACCTATACAGATGACTCCGTCTTTGCAGACTAGATTTGTAAGTAGTGGCGTGCCCGACGGTATGTTAACAGTGAGGTCGAGGTCCAGTGGTGTCAAAGTAAATTTGTGCTCGACGGCAAAGTCCGCCGATATAAAACTATGCGTGGCACCTGAATCAAACAATACACGAGCATGTTTATTATTGAATTGCAGTATACCTGTCACGACTGTATCAAATGCAAACGCTTCGTCCCGAGTCATGGCGTAGACGCGGCCCTGAGCATTAGGGCGACGGTCTTGGCCATTCTGATGTGCGGTCGGTGGAGCCCGAGGCACTTGGCCTCGATTTTGTTGATGTTGTTGGGGACGCTGGTTCGGCCTAGCTTCCGGGCAGTTCTTTGCGATGTGATTTTTGTTGCCGCAAATAAAACATGCCCCGGTCTTCAATCGGCACTCGACGTCCATGTGCCCTTCCTTGTGGCAGAACTCGCAGACCACTCGATCCTTCGTCTGGTTGCCGCCTCCGTTGCCGCGGTTTTGACGCTTGTGTGCGTTGTTGCCTCCCGCATTACCATGGCGTTTGTTATTAAAGTTAACAGCGCCGGTAGTAGTAGGAGGATACTCGGACTCCAGACGGATGGCTGAGTGCCTCGCCCACAGTTTTGTATTCCGGCACCGAGACATGAGCACGGATAGTGGAACGCAGGCCCACTACAAATCGTTTAGCTCGACTCACAGTGGTTGGTAGATAATCTCCAGCGAACTTGGCCAGTATGTTGAATTCGGCTGCATATTGTCGTACAGTCATATTCCCTTGCGTCAACGGCATGAACTCGTTTTCCTTTTCTGTCGTACTGCTGCAGAAAGATATTCGTTCTCGAACGCATTTCTGAATGTCGCCCATGAGATCGCCGCCGTCTCGCCTTCACGTCGAATCGCCCACTTCTGCACAGCCTACCAATCGTGCGCGTTCATTCGAAGTAAAAGTTGAGCACACGCGACTTTCTTTGAGTCCTCGACACCCAGAAGCTCGAACTTGTCTTCTAGCTCCTCCAACCAGTCGATCGCCACGGAGGGATCTTCTGTGCCGTTGAAGGAAGTGCGGCAGCTTTTCGTGAATTTTGACACGTCGAAGTTCGAACTTCTCGGTGCTGCAGGTGAGAGCGCGGGCGCCTCTGGTTCAGCTTCGTTGGATTGAACCGCAGGCTGGGTCGCGGCAGGTGTCATCGCTGAGTTGTTGTTGTTGCCGACGACTGACTATACGATCTGCTGGAGTCTATTCAGCTGCTGCTGCTGCAGCTTGAATTGAGCCTCGAACTGACTTTTAAATTGGTCCTGACGAGCCTCCGCTTGCTGACGATGGAGCTCGTTTTGACGTTGCTACATTTCAAGCATATGCAGCATACGTTGCATCGGGTCGCCGGAAGGTCCGGCTGTGGTAGGCGTCATTCCCGTTGGGTTAGCAGAATGCCCGGGTCTAGAAGCACTCGAGCCGCTAGAAGCGTTCGTCTCGTCTTTCGCCTGAGCTCCCGTAACTGCAGGGAAAAAAGGAAGGCAACTCTCGTTAGTTTCAGAAAATGTCCTGGGTTCAGCGTATGGAACAACTCTTCTCATCGACACGAGGTCAACGGTTGGAGACTAGAACTCGACACTGGAGGCCAAGGACGTAAAGTCGTGCTCTGATACCATTATGTCACGCCCCGATTCCGTCGAATCGATAGTCGTCCCCCGGGCGTGATGCCGTGCGAACCTAATTTGCGATCGCACAAGGCCTATTCATAAGGTAATCTGAGACACGAGATCTAAGAGAGTACGCAGACAAATTAATACACACAGTAAGTAAAGGAAACTTGAATCTTTATTGATAATGAACATATTTTTACTGACTCCGATACAAGACTCTTTGTCGCGCGGGCTACAACATGACTCGATTACAAAAGAGTGCCGATGAGATAGCCGTTCCATACATTGCGCACGTCCTTCAATATACACAAGTACTCCATTGACCTGGATGGGAGGGACGCTGAGTTATTTTCCTTGGACTGTCGAGAGCCTTCAAAAGAGGAGTCGCTAAGAGATAGTCTTCGACGCACGGCCGAAGCTTCAAAAGTCACGAACGTCGTCGAGCTAGTTGGCACGTCCTTCCTGGTTCGCGGGACCTGCAAAGAGCGAGGATCAGCACAAAACACATGTACTGGCGAATGGCTAATTAAATCCAAGCTCTGTATTTGATTCAAGAAATTTTGTAAACATGTTAGCTAGCTATTTCAATGATCTTTCTAACCGTCCTGTTCAATTTGCATGTTAACATATTTTGAGGCAAGCATATGGAATTGTATAACATTAAGCACTATCATATTTATCCCGTGTCACGTGCGTTTGGTAAGCAGTACAAGGGTGTGAAGGCCACTGGCAATGTCAAGCCATCGCAGACTATAGCCCGGTTAGACGGCGACCCTTTCTCGTCGGGTAGCTAGCCCTATGCGAAAGTTCCCGTCTAACTCACGCCGATGAAGGACTGGCGCTTGCTATTCTCGTTCCTCCCGGGCCGAATCGGTTCCTTGGCCCAGGCAACCGTTCGAGGAAACTACACCTTGTCGACAAGTTGTCCAATGACCGTTTTGCTTACTTAGCCGTATCGTTACGATAAACGTTAATCGATTCATTCTTTGCTTTGCATAGGCTAAGCAGTTTTGCATAAAGAACATGTTTCTATTTTCAATACCAGCAGTTGATAACAAGTTGTTCGTGAAGAATCGTGCTACGATTTCTTTGATTTTACACTATTATGACAAGCATTCATTTTACTTCACATATTGAGTTTTGAAGTAGAGGGACGAGGCGAAGGAGGTCAGCCACTCGCCTTAGCCTTGCTTCAAGCGAGCGACCGGTTGGCTGCACTGACGTTGCCTACGCGATCACCTGCAATCGTATAAGCAACCGATTAGAACACTGTATAATTCAAGGATATTCGATATGAATGCGAAGCTCAAAAATGCATCACGAAAAACCCATCGAAAATCATTCACGAAAACGCATTCACGAAAGCCAAAGCCAAAGCCGAATCAAGTGCGACATGAAAACCAGAGCAACGGAAGGTCACTCCCGACTCAGCCGCGGAGCCAATCCTCGAGGCGCAACCCGCTGAATATGGGACTTGGTTCCGAAGAAGACATTCCATAACGAGGAATGGATCTTAATTCAACCGTTCCCGTTCGATCGACTCGGTTGATCCCGACCTATCGGTCCCGACCGAATCGATAGCGACAGTGTTCCTTTCTCGCGCACCCCGTGGACGGAGACGGTGCACGATGTAGGGACGGGGCACTATAGGCAACAGAACGGTACACTGGCGTACTCGAAGATTAGGATGAGGGTACGGAATCTGCATCCCCATCCCGAGGCAGACGGGACTGCCTAATATAATATCCTCCGCGTCGTCCTCCTCCTGGTCTAGTCATACATGATAATAACATATGACAATAAAACAAATATACATATTTATATGATAGACATCACAGATTTTTGAAAAATATCAAGTCACAGATAAAAGTGTCACTAAAATGTCATAGATTTATATGATAAAAGTGTCACTAAAGTGCAAATATGATGATAAAACAAACGTACATATTTAATTCTCTTCTGAAAATTCATCTAGTTCGTTTAGCTCATCTTCTTCTTCTTATTCTTCCTCCTCTACATCTTTATTTTCATTTGCATCTTCCTCTTCAGATAATTCTACTTCTTCTACACAATTAGATGTGTAATGAAGAACTTCTGTCGTGTCCACTTCTATAATATTTGTTTCAAGAGGTAGTCCATCCTCTTGATAAGCTATATCGTCAACCTCAAAGGTATTTCTAGCTTTGGTCATGCATACTGCCCACCAGTCTGACCTTGTTGTTCCTCGTTTAGGATAACTTGTAAAGTACACGAGCTGAGCCTGACTTGATAGGACAAATGGTTCATAGGCTTGATATCGACGCCGATAGTTTATATCCACAAGACCGTGCTTGTCTACTTTCCAACCTTGACCTTCAATCGGATCGAACCAATCACACCTGAATAACATAATCTTCGCAGGCTCCATTCCATAACTATATGTCAGCCTCCATAATCTCCCGTAGGACACCATAGAAATCGTTGCCCGTATCAACATCTTTGTAGTTCGAAGATCTGATACACAAACACCTGTTTTTAGGTGGAATCGAGATCCACAAAGTTGTCTCTGATCGGGCAAGTTGTTGACTTAAACCTAAACCCATTAACACAGTAGCTTGGCCATATTTTTACAGCATAAATTGGTCCCTTGGCTAGTATTCTAATAGACTCATTTTCAAGTCTTGCGTATGGACGAACGACCTAAATACCACAAAAAAATAAATTAAGCTTATTCTCAAGTGCATATACAGAAAGGTAATTACAGAGTTCTCAAGTCTTACATATGCACTCAACCATGATGGAAAGTAACGCCTCATTTCTTGTTCTAGTTCTTCTTCTGTTATGTGTGGCCTACCTGACCTCACATCATCATTAAATATGCTGAAAACAACATCGTTCAATTAATGTAATAGTATAATAATCAACACTATTAAAATAATGTAGATGTATTAATTACTTACCCCTCCAGCTTCTCTACTTCATCATCGTCGCAGTTGAGTAATACATACACCAGAGCAGCCCTTAGCTCATTATCGTTCAGATATCTCTTCTTTCATTTTATCCGATGGCTTTCCTGGAGCATTGAATACCTTCAGTATTGTATCATTACATTCATGATCTCCGTTGTCATTTCTGGAAGCTCTCGTTCTATTAGTTGCAACATGAGGCTTGAAATACATCGAACAAAAGTTTGTAATCTCCTCGAGAATATAGGCTTCACAAATAGAATCCTCGACCCGTGCCTTATTTTTTACCTTTCTTTTTAGGTGATTCAAATGTCGCTCGAACGGGTACATCCATCGATATTCGACGGGTCCACCAACACGTGCCTCATAGGATAGATGAATCGGCAAATGCTCCATAGAGTCGAAGAATCCAGGAGGAAACACCCTCTCTAGCTTACACAGTGTTACCGCAATGTCTTTCTCTTGCTTTTTTAGACGATCAACGAGCAATTTCTTAGAACAAAGATCCCTGAAGAATATGCTAAGCTCCGTCAATGGATCCCAAACTACCTACGGTAAGAATTCCTGAAATGCAATCGGAGTTAACCTCTCCATGAATACGTGGCAATCGTGGCTCTTCATACCCGTCAATTTGTTTTCCTTCGGATCAACACATCTTCTCAGATTTGACACATATCCATGTGGAAATTTTAGGCCCTGGATCCATCGACAAAGTCTCACTTTATCCTCCTTGTCCAGTGAGGAAATTGACTTCGGCAGGAGCTGTTTTCCATTCTTCTCTATCAAATACAACTGCAGGGCGTTTGCATATTTCTTTTAAGTCCAACCTGGCCTTGGGATTGTCTTTCGTTTTTTTCTTTACGTCCATCACAATATTAATTATGTATCAAACACATTCTTCTCAATATGCATGACATCAAGATTATGTCTGATCAGATTGGTACTCCAATATGGAAGATCCCAGAATATGCTTCCTCTTTGTCCAGTTATAATATCTACCAAATCTATCGCACTTGTACCCAGTTGTAGGATCTTCGATAGCACTTAGGAAAATCTCTAACCTCCTCCCATATCGTGGCTCCGCACCACCTTGGCGGTGGATCACCCTTCTCTACAATGCCGACACGGAATGCATTCATGTTCCTTCTGAACGGATGATCTTTTGGCAGAAATTGCCAATGACAATCAAAGAAGCACGGTTTTCCTCTGTGTTTTAAGCGGAAAGCCTTAGTACGGTCCATGCAATACAGATATGAGAGACGGCCATGAGTGCTCCATCCAGATAACATTCCATAGGTCGAAAAGTCGTTGATGGTCCACATAAGGGTTGCCTTCATCTGAAAATTCTGCTTCCTGAAAATATCGTACGTAGTTAGCACCTACTTCCCATAACTAATTCAACTCATCTATCAAAGGCTGTAAGTACACATCAATATTCCTCTTGGGATTATTCGGACCAGGAATTATAACGGTTAGAAACATGTACTGAGTCTTCGTGCACATCCAAGGCGGTAGGTTATACGGAGTGACAATCACAGGCCAGCACGAATACTGGGATCCCGAAAGACTAAAAGGAGTAAAACCGTCAGAAGATAGCCCCAACCTGACATTATACAGATCTGAAGCAAAATCAGGATACACTCGATCAAAGTGCTTCTACGCTTCTCCATCGGATGGGTGATCCAACACTCCTTCAATCTGTTCTCGCATGTGCCAACTCATATTTTCGGCCGTCTCTTTCACCATAAATAATCTTTGCAACCGCGGCGTTAAAGGCAAGTTGTGCATTGAATCGGTCAGTCTTCTTACACCGGTAGACCTTCCTGTACTAGTTGTCTTATAGCGATCAGTACCACAAAATCTGCACACATCTGCGTCCTTGTCGTCTTTGTAGTACAGCATGCACCCATTGCGACAAGAATCAATTTTTTTGTATCCCATCCAGAGCGATCTCACCATCCTCTTAGACCGATAGAAGTCTTTAGGTAACTTAGCACCCGCTGGCAAGATCTCTATAATCAACTCCAACACTCGGTTGTAGCATTCTTGCGATATGTTAAAATCTGACTTAATGCTCAACAATCTTGTAACCACCTCCAACGGTGAATGATCCTCACAACCAGGATACAATGGTGTCCTTGCATTCTACAGCAACTCCATGAACTTTGCAGCATCGACATTCGGTGCCTTCTCAGCTGTATCATGAACGAAACTAGGCCCCGCAGCGTCGAAAACCATGTTCACGCACCCGTCGTCGTATGCATGATTATTGAAACAAAATTAGGTCTCGCATGCATATACGGCTCAACATAAGGCTCCGGCTCTGATGCTAAAGACACAAGTTCTCCGTGTGCGGTCCACTGATAGTAATTAGGCGTGAAACCCCTCGAGTACAAATGATATATTACTTTCACTTCTGGATAGTATTTCACGTTATGACATTTTCACACACGGACACTTAATTTTGGTACCGTCCATGTAATGAGGGAACGCCTTAGCAAACTGCAGAAACTGCTCTACTCCCGCTATGTATTCATCCAGCACACCACACATATCATTAGGACGACGATTGTACATCTATGAACGATTCTGCAAGTAGCAATTTATATCCATTTGAAATAATTCTGCAAAGATGGACACATATGTTCAGTGCAGTAACTAGTCAAACTGGGTGAAGTTGAGTTTGTAGTAACCCTAGAGGGGGGGTGAATAGGGTCAAGCTAACTGATCAAGCACTTAGCACAAGCTAATTAGCAATTTAAAAAAATATAAGTGCAAGAGAAGAAGCAATAACAATATCGACACATGATATATCTTGGTATCCTCCCAAGAGGCACTCCAGTCCCGGAACTCTCTCCGGATTTAATCCACTATTTGAGTAAATAGTTATACACGAGTTTGGATCCGAAGAACTCGCCAACTTCTTACACGAGAGCTTTAATCCGAAGGCCTCTCCGACTTCAACCGAGAGTTTGGATACGAAGACTCCCCAACTTCAACCGAGAGTTTGGATACGAAGACTCTCCAACTTCAACCGAGAGTTTGGATACGAAGACTCTCCAACTTCAACCTTTCACAATATATTTTGATCTCCTTATACAATAAGATGAAGATCTCACTTTTCAACTCAATAACTCTAACACAATTTGTGGATGGCAAATGAAAGCTTTGTAGAGTTGTTTGTGGATAGGCTTTGGTAGTTTAGAAATTTTTAGGCTCAAAACATCAACCTTGAATGAAGGGGTTCAAGGCTATTTATAACCAAAGCATTAAAAAGAGCTCAAGGCAACTTTTCAGTCCATGAACCGGCATACCGCCGGTATGATCCGGCATACCGGCGGTATACCGGTCTGGGATTGCAACGGCTAGAAATATAGCCGTTGGGATCATTAATGGCGGGAAATTCGACCGTTAGAATTTCAACGTTTCGGAAGCGGTATACCGACGGTATGGACCGGTATGCCGGTTTTTTAAACAGAAACTTTCTGTGAACAAAAATCGGTATACCGTCGGTATACACCGGTATACCGTCGGTATGCCGTTTTCCACCAAAAATGATCCTGGGCTTATTTCTGCCCTACCTTTCGATTTTGCCATCCATTTCTTGTGTTTATAATAATTCCTAAGACTCATTACAGACTCCAGATAAACTTAGGCAGGTGCAGGCTTCTTCAGAGTCTTGAAATGATGATGGCATGGCTTGGCTTCTTCCTTTGATAGGTGCTGGACTTTTTCCTTGGCGGCAGCTGTCCAAAGATATCCAGTTTGTAAAAACTGAATACCTTTCGGGGGCTTCGCCCCTGAACCCCCGACGAGGGGTGCTGCCCCCTCGACCCCCGTCCGCTGACCGGGCAGCGGAACCCCCGGTGCGTGGCTCCAGAGATGTCGTTAGGTGGTTCAGAAAAATCTTGTAGGATCCATCGTCTTTGGCCCACCATGATTTCTTCATTGCATATGTCCACATTGATCTTGCTTATTGCTTTTCTGCATGTACATGTTAGACGAACAAAGCAATATACATAGTAGCAACTATGATATGTTTAATGCACATTAGGACAATGCTGAGTTTAAGTATAAGTGCTAAGGCGATAGCAAAAATATTAGTGATATCGTAATGATTAAACTTAATTGAATGACCACAATCAAAACATAATTCTGATTTTGGTAGCTCAATTAGATTTAAGATATATATAATAAAAACTCATATCACTAATATGTAACACAATAAGCACATATCACCAAGGGTATATGTATAAGTAGAAATGCTATAGTGATTGTATGAAGATTAGTGATAATAAAATGCTAAACTTAATAGATTAACCATATTCAAAAATATGATACAATCATTGGGCCAACAGAGTTGACTAAGTCAATATCTTGGACAAACTAGTCAAACTGGGTGAAGTTGACTAAGTCTAGGCAATTATCCTTCACTAGACATAGACATGGAAGAAACACCGATATTTGCAGTGTCCGAACTTCCTACTGTATATTACAGTAGAGAGACATGGTAACCGTGTGTAGGGGTGCAACTCGGGCGGGGCATGGCTCTACCTACCTGAGCTCACTGCCTACAGGATAGTTCCCCTAGCATGCCTTACACTTGACCCTTTCCTCCCCTTCATCACTTGCACATTAGTGCATACCAGTGCACATAAGTAGTGTACATGACCTATTAGCCTATGTCCCAAGCCAATTCTTGTACTCGACTTGATATCATATCCTCTTCATATCAGATATTTGACACCAAGATAGGAAAGGTTGACTGATACTTGATTCTAAATTTCCCTCCCCTTTACCTATCAACTGATACCAACTGATAGCAGTTCTTCCTAACACTCACATAGGGGCTGATCCACTTCATCAAAGGACTGATACCTCCTTTCAAAAGACTGATACTATAAACCTTTTCATACTTCATATGGCTTATACTAATATAACAAGTAATTGACTGAACTTTAAAGGGAATGGGATTGAATCAATAATGTAACAAAGTGAACATTTAGGACTGACCATTAACAAATGGGACTGAAACTCAAAAGCATTAGACTAAAAAATATAGGAATATTAGACTGAACTAATTATCCTAAACTGATACCATACTCCAATGGGTCTAAACTGGATGTGAGGGGGACTGAAACTGATACATACAACTATACAATTGAAGACTAATAATCTATCTATTTAACTAATATATGACACCTACTCTATATTTACATCTCTATATTGGGCTACCCTCCCAATCATTGCTTAAGTGCAGGCAACCTACTGCTGCCAAGTGTAGTCCCAGCACTTTCCTTCCAACCTGCTCTCTGCAGGAGCTCCCCGAGCCTCCTGCAGTAAAACTAAGTCCCCTTCATGCCTACACTCGAGTGGGCATCACTCTACTGCCCCAAAACATGTGTACAGGCTCCAAAGCCAGCCTTGGCTATGCAAGGTCAAGCCATACTGCTACTAGACACTATTGCAGTCCTAGACACAAACATGTACACACTCAGGTACCCTCCTTAACCATAGACACATAACTTCTAATCAAAGCAATTTGCACAGGATTTCTGAACATTTGGATATCACAAACTCATAATATACTCCTGCACACTTTCCTAGCACTCCCACACTACTGATAATGCTGCATCCTTGCTAGTACAGCCGCTGCAAATGCTACTATTTCCCTCTCTACAACATGTGCTGCTATGCACTAATCTAGCAGATATCCTAGATCTTCCTTTCATACATCTGTTTATATATGGACCCAAAAAATTACTACTGTTTCAGTCACACACCCTTCCATCCCCCTCTCACTACTCATATACACTATACTATCCACACATGACACCCAACACACAAGAAACACATACAGGATACATATCTTGCTCCTACACTAGCAGTAGAATTTCCCTTCTGACACTTTAGACATGCACATAGGCATGCACACACTGATACCCATGTGTGTGGAGCACTGATACACACACTCTTGGCTGACACTCACTCCCTCACTCATGCACTAGTGTCACCCCCAGTTTCCAGAAACAGGGGTATTTTTATCATTTTTCACTTTTGAATATTTTTGAAATTATTTATTTATTTATAATAATATTTTGGGGTTATTTGAATCGGGTTCGAATTTCAGCTCATTCTGACTTGTATCGGGGACCCGGGATAGTTTTGACTCTAGCGGGCCCACACACTAGTTAGCCATGGCCCACATGTTAGATATTTTAGTTAGTGACTAGGCTAATTATTTTGGTTAGAATTAATTTGGATTAGTGGTTTTAGGAATGACTAAACTACCCCCGACTTAGAAGCCCTTCCATGTATTAACTAATAGATTAGTGTAGGGGGCTTTTTGACCTTTCCTAATAGGACAAAACCCACCATTATGGCTGGCCACTTTTGGCATGGATAGGCACAAGTCACTTTATTATTTTCTCTTTTATTTCTCTCTTGTTCTTCTCCATTTTTTTTAGAGAGCTTTCCCTAATCAAACCATCACCAAATCCTTCCATTTCTCCACCAAATCTTCTTCCTTCCCTCTCCATTCAATCCAAGGAAGGAGCTCCTCAAGTTTGGGAGGATTCGGGGCTCGTTCGTGTCCTTTTGGAATCTCTACGTGTCGGTGTCGAGTCGGGAAGCTTTTTCCTTTAAAACTCTCTCCCGGAAGGTATAATCCCTTCCTCTTTCTAATTTCTCTCATGCATATAGAATTATTTTGGACCCGTAGGAATGACCCCCATGGTTGTATCTCCATTTGTGTCCATTTCGTGTCCATTTGGAGGTCATAGGAGTGTCCTTTGTGTTGTGCTTTGTGTCCATGTGGGAAACCCCTAATTTTGGACACTTCTTGTGGTTGATATTTAGTTTAATGAATATTTCTATTTTAATTTCAGATTTTAGATTCGTATAATATTGCTCTTAATGTTATATATATATATATATATATATATATATATATATATATATATATATATATATATATATATATATATATATATATATATATATATATTTCATGGTTATATAATTTATAAGTATGTGTGTGTGTGTCTCTCTATATATATATGTGTGGGTGAGTGGATATGTATATATATTTTCATGTGTGTGTATATATGTATATATATATATTTTCATGTGTCTCTATATATTTATTTGTGTGTGTGGATAGATGGTTAGAGAGTGAGGGAATGAGCAGGAAAGCAGCAGGAATAAGCAGTAAGCAATAAGCAGTAAGCAATAAGCAGTAAGTAGGAATAAGCAGTAAGCAGAAGCAGTGCAGGATGGTTTTTTGGAGTTTTGGTCGTCCCGAAACATCCCCTTTTGAACCACCTTAGCCCCAAATACCTACCCCCACTTGTCAACCACATTTAGTACTACGAAACCCCTAAGTTAGAGAGTGTTATTAGTGTGTTAGATGGTTAGTGGAGTAGTGTTTATAGTGGTAGAAAATAAGGTTGGTCATGTTATGTTATATGTCATTTTAAGATACATTAGGAGGTTTGTGGTAGTTATTTAAGTTGGTTCTTGAGAGTTATTTTAGGAGTAGCATTCTAAGTTAGATGGGGATTAGATAGATGATGTTTGTGAGGGAGAGTGAGTGTGGTTTAGAAGAAATAGGTTATGTTAGATGTGGTATCTTGATATCTCAAGATTACCTTAAGGTAATATTGGGATGATCAACACGGAAGATAAGATGGATTAGATGCCCAAGAACCCTAGATTTCTTGGTTGGTAAACCCTAGATAGGATAGTATCTAGCTACCCTAAGAAGCCTAGGCTAGTATCCTGAGATCTAGAAGAGTTTCCTTTGTAATGGACAAGGTATCGGGAATACCTTGTAAGGGTAAATATAAGGGGTATTGGGTAATGTAAGGTATTGGATTTCTAATTGCTAGATGGGATTAGAAATAGGTTGTCTTGGTATATAATGACTAGATGAGGGTAGTTTAGACTAGTCTTGACCCCCGTTGACCAAGAGTTGACTTTTTGACCCAAAGTCAACTTCAAGTCAACACTTGACTTAGAATTGACCAAAACCAAACCAGAGTTGACCAGTTGACTAAAAGTCAACTGTTAGTCAACATTTGACTTGTTTGACCCAGAGTTGACCCAGGGTTGACTCGGTGTTGACCAGAGTTGACCAAAGTTGACTTTTTTGACCAAAAGTCAACTGTAAGTCAATCTTTGAACCAGATTGACCTAGTTTGACTTGGATTGACTCCCAGTGACCTGGTATGACCTAGTATGAGCCAGTATGACCTAGTGTGACTCAGTCTGACCTAGATTGACCTAATTTTGACTTAGACTTGCATTCATGACTTGAATTAGCTTCATTTTTCAGTATTTAGTCCTATTTGACTCATAGTATCTTATTTTAGGTCTGTGATCACTCTGAGCGTCTGTTCACCCTATCAGCTCAGGACCACAGGCGAGTATATTCAATGATATTTTTCATTGTCTTGATATCTGTTATATCCGATTCAGTTGTAGTGTTATACTCGATTTCCAGTCACGACAGTTCACGGACTAGTATATGTTAGATCGTGACATGGGATGTTATTCCTAGAGTTACATGGTATATTGGTACATATTCTGTCTTATTTCAGTGTATTGGTATAGACACCGATTTCAAAAGGGGACTTGCTACCCTCTTATGGAATCCCGTGTCATAACGTGTCATATCCAGATCTATTGTACTATTCGGGGATGGAGGAGTTATTAGTGGTTGTGTGATCAAATTCCTACATGGTTCTATGGTACATATGATTCATAGTTATACCCTCGCCTCACGACGGGTAAAGCCTTACCCTATACGGTTCATAGCTTTTTATGGTGACTGGCCTTATCGTTCTATTGTATACAGGGTTCATAGCCGGTCGGATGGAAAGCCTGAGCATATTTTTCCCAAGCCGATCACATGACACACTAATAATTCAAGGCACCTTTTATATTTATTATCTTGGTGACTAAGTTCTGTTCGGGAGAAGGGTTACAGCCCCGGTCCTTGTTTGGTTTAGGAGTTGTAACTCGGCTTCCGAATAGTTCCCAAGTCGCCCTATATACATTCATATCGTTGTCCTTTTCAGTACTCACATCATGATATGTATTTCCAGTTAATTTTGTCTTATATTTCATTACACTGTCTCTTATAGAATTTGTCAATTTATATGGAACTGCTGTTGGTGTTTGTACTTGCTCATTTTCCTGACAGGATACCGTTGACATATTACAGATGATTCTGAGGCTGATTGCCCGACCTACTACAGGGTAGAGTCTGACGGAGTAGACTTAGACCGTGGCTTGTTGGTAGAGCCACTAGATTTTGCTCACCCTGAGTAGTATAGCTAGTTAGGTTTGCCTGGCCTGCGAGCCAGCTAGTACTGTCAGTTGTAGTATCTATTATATATATTTTTGAGACCATGGATGTTTGTGTATAGCTCTGACTTGTGAATCTTGGACTCATTTCCTGTTTCATCTATCGTATTTTCCTTTCCATGCTATCTACCTTAGTTTGATATATGTGATTGAGACTGTATTACTATGTCACCTCCATTCAGAGTGTATATACTGTACAGGTACCTTTATCTATTTTAGTCGTAGTATTTACAGACCCTATATACAGCGTTCTACCGCCGATACTGCGACGTAGGCTGGACGTAACCACGTGCTCGTGCCCCTCTTCAGGGTGCGGGTCGTGACACATTTTTGTGGTAGCCCATGCAGGTCTGTGTCACAATTAGTACGATCTCGTAATGGTGCTCGACTTAGAGTGCTAATTACGAGCCTGCGACTAGGACGTAGGATCTAGGGTATGACAGGAGTTACTTAATCACATTTTAGGAAATTTCTGATCTTTTGATTACCATGACAACTCTTCTTGCATTTGAATTCAATTGTCCTCCTTTGATAATATCTTATCATATGCCATATTGATCTCTTGGGTTCAATTCATCTTCAGGATGACGGTGACTCGTTCTCAGGCGGCAGAGCCTAGTACAGTTCTAGAGAGGTCAGATCCGGGAGGTCTTCCACCTCCGGCTACAGGAGTAGTAGTCGAGAGAGCAGTAGCCACAGTCCCTGCCCTTCAGGCAGGAGTAGCAGCGGCAGTTCCTGGTGGTCTTCTACCTCCAGCTGAGGGAGCTACAGTTCAGAGAGCTGCCACATCAGTCCCTGCCCTTCCGGCGGGAGCAGCAGCAGCGACGGTTCCAGGAGGTCTTCCACCTCCATCAGCGAGACCGTCTATGGTCATCCCTGACATTCTTTCACCGCCGCCTCAGTTACCGACAGATACTCAGGGGATGATGGCCCTTCTGCAGCAGATGCTGCAGACACAGAGAGCACAGGCAGAGGCACAACACCGTCAGACAGAGGTGCAGCGACAGACCATGGAGAACTCGCATCAGCTAGCTATGGCAGCAGTGGAGAGGGGTGCACCGGCTACAGTTCAGGGAGCACCAGCACAACAGCAGGGTCAGGGGAGGCCCGGTACACACCTCCACTTCAGGAAGATGAACCCGCGGGAGTTCAAGGGTACCGAGGGTATCCTATACGCAGACAACTGGCTAGAGGATGTCCAACGGAGTCTGGAGTTGGCAGAGGTCCCGAGAGGTCTGTGGGTGACGTCTGCAGTGAGCCAGTTCTTCGATATAGTGCTGACTTGGTATCGCACGGATCCGCGTGCATCAGTGAGGGGATTGTCTTGGGAGGACTTCAGAAAACTCTTTAAGGAGAAGTTCTACCCAGATGTAGCCTTGACTAGCTTTGGAGGGACAGTTTGCCAGTCTGGTGCAGGGGAACTCGTCGGTAGACGAGTATGCAGCGGAGTTCTTCCGCCTGAGCAGGTTCGTACCTAGCTTGGTCCAGGATGAGGGGTACAAGGCCCGAAAGTTCCGGAGGGGTCTTGTACATACAGTGCGCACTCGTACCTCTGGGAGACGTGACGCAACCTTCGAGCAGATCCATATGGAGGTGCAGATTACAGAGGAGGACTTCAGCCTTCAAGCCGAACACTACTAAAATAACCCAGATTAGCGACGTTAGGAGACGTCGCTAAATACAGAAAATATGTCGCTAAAAATGATTTGCGACGTATTTAGCGACGAAAAACTGTACGTCGCTTATAGGCAAGTCGTAGATGATACTTTCGTCGCCGAACGTCGCTATTTGCGACGCAGCGTCCATTATCGCTAGACGTCGCCAAATGAGCGACAGAGAGCGACGTATCAGTACGTCGCCAACATTGCGACGTAAAGCGACCACTAGCGACGCTTCAAAAGTTTATAAATGATGACGAGGCATGGCATCCACATGGCCACGTGTGCAACTTAGCGACGTATATTAGCGACGTCGAGCGACGTAACATCGCTAGTTAGCGACGTATAGCGACGTCTATTTGCCGTCGCAGTACGTCGCTATACGTCGCTAATATTAAAAAAAATTTAAAAAATATAATTGATATTTTTGTTATGCTGTGTTTCTGTGTTTACAGTGTGTGTGAAGTGCAGTGTTCGAACCATCGACAGTTTTGCTTACTGTTCTATGTTTTATCTTGGATAGAAAGAGCAACAGTTCAGGGTGCACTTCTCAGAGCTTCCTCTTCACGTCCTTCACCTTCTCGGAAACCTTTACGACGTCCGAAAAAGTGAAGAACGTGAAAATGAAGCTCTCAGAAGTGCACCCTGAACTGTTGCTATTTTTATCCAAGATAAAATATACAACAGTAATCGAAACTGTCGATGGTTCCGAACACTGCATTTCACATTCACTGTAAACACAGACACACATCATAACAAAAATACACAATATATTTTTTTTAAAATTTCGACAGCACCTCCTTTGTATATCAGATCATCGCTTATAACCCAGCGTAGGTATATTTGTCATCCCGTCGCAGATATCACAAAGTAAATATCACAATAAAAATAGGAGGCAGTGCAAAGTAAATATCACAGACACACATCCTCACAAACATCCAATAGAGTCAAATAAAAATGAAAGATGATAAAAAATCTCCCACCAAGTGTATAAACAACAGTGTATAATAAATAATTTGCCCATAGGGCCAATACATACAAGTCATAAAAAAACCAATAAAATCTACTGCGGACCCCTACCGCGCAACTGGGATAGAATGTAGTCATACTGCTCCTGGGTGAGCTGTACTGTAGGGGCAGTAGGAGGCAGTACAATGTCTGTAGTCGGTGCCGGAGGCAGTACAGTATCTGGAGTCGACGCCGTCGATGGACCCGGAGGACGTACCTGCTCCAGCTCTCGCAGTCGCTCACCATACGCAGCAAGGGTACTCACCACCTTCTCAGTATACTGAGCGAGGTGAGGCAGATAGGCTCCTCTGCGATCCCTCCAGCTCGACCTGTCTACGCTCTGTACGCTGCGTAGACTCGGTGAGCGTCTGCAAGTTGGCAGCTGCAGCCTGATGCAGACTCATCAGGTCCTGTATACTGCGCTCGACTGCATCAAATCGTCCGGTGACGATCGGAGGGTCGGATCGTCGCTCGACCGCATCAGAAATCTGCTGTTGCAACTCGCGACGCAGCTCCTCGATCTGACGACGAACATCCTCAGCTCGTGATGACGCCTGCGTAGCCGAAGACTGCGTACTGACAGAGGGGGCCCGGGATGACTCCGAAGCTAAATACGCGCCGTAGGATCTCGTACCATAGTACGTACCCTTCTGAAGACCGCCAACGGCGGTCATCCAGAGCTCGTCTGGTGATGGCTCTGCAGGCGGCTGGGAGGAAGTACCAGTCCCTCCCTCTGCTTGCGCACTAGCAGCAGCAGCAGCATCAGCCGCCTCCTTCTGTAGCCGAACAAACTCGGACTAGAACATGTTTGCTAACGTGTAAGTGTTTACTAAAGTCTGTATTGATATCTATTTTCCTGTTTTCTAAATTATAGTCAGTTAATATAAAGAATAGAACGTACATATGCCTGCGTCGCCCTCTCATCAATGAAGTCCCCAGCCCTCCGATGGGTGACCAGGAAGACGGTCACCATGTTCGGGTCCTCACCCTTCTGTACCTGTTAAAATATATTATCTATTATTAGTATTAAACATTATATCGAACTATATATAAATTAATGTCCGTCATAGGAAACGTACCAGACGACGAAAATGCTCCGTCATCGGAATGGAGCCACCACACCACTTACCGGCGCTCGACCGTGCCACCTTGGCCTTCTCAGACAGCTCCTGGTACTTAGGCTCGCTGAATCTAGCCTTCGTCGCAGTCCACTGCTCTGGCATAATCCAACCCTGGATCGGCTGTCCGGAGCGATCACGACGCTTCTGGTCGTCGATCGCATCACGGATGAGCTTGGCTATGACGGCAGAAAATTGGCCCTCGATCCTCGCCGCCCGGTGTGGTGGATAGAAATAGGTCCTCTACAAGAAGTAAAATACAAAAGTTGTATAATATACACAAATGATTATTAAAATTTAAAAATAAACAAATTTTTTACCTTTAAGTGGGCGAACCAAAAGGCCTTCCTATCTGCGGGAGCATCTGAGTAGTTGAGCCAAGGCCCACCATAGTTCTGCCTCACAAATGTCCCCAGCTGTCTCTGTACTGCAGAAGGCCGATATCTATACAATAATAAATTTTCATGAATATATATGTACATATAATCATTTGAGAAATATATAATAATTAATTAACTTACTTCATAGGCCCGTCCGTCCAAATCTCCATACGCGTCTCGCCCGGGAGAGCGCATGGAGGGTCGCTTTCACCTCCTGCCTGGACAGGATCAGTCTGATCGCCGTCCTCCATATGATCGGCGTGGGCTCCCTCCATAGAGCCTGTCGACAGTAGGAATGCTGGACGGGGGATCAGGGATGCTGGACGCGGGATCAGGAAGGCTGGACGACGAGGGAGGAGTCGCCAACCTGCTAGAACTGCCCTGTCCCGATAATGGACCGGGAACAGAACGGTACACTGGCGTACTCGGAGATGAGGATGAGGGTACGGAACTGTCCTCTCCATCCCCAGCCCGAGGCTGACGGGGCTGCCTAATATATAATCCTCCGCGTCGTCCAGATCGTCTATCATTACTTTCATGATCTCCCTCGTTGTTTCTGGAAGCTCTCGTTCTATTAGTTGCAACATGAGGCTTGAAATACATCGAACAAAAGTTTGTAATCTCCTCGAGAACATAGGCTTCACAAATAGAACCCTCGACCCGTGCCTTATTTTTCACCTTTCTTTTTAGGTGATTCAAATATCACTCGAACGGGTACATCCATCGATATTCGACGGGTCCACCAACACGTGCCTCATAGAGTCGAAGAATCCAAGAGGAAACACCCTCTCTAGCTTGCATAGTGTTACCGCAATGTCCTTCTCTTGCTTTTCTAGACGATCAACGAGCAATTTCTTAGAACAAAGATCCCTGAAGAATATGCTAAGCTCCGTCAATGGATCCCAAACTGCCTGCGGTAAGAATTCCTGAAATACAATCGGAATTAACCTTCCATGAATACGTGACAATCGTGGCTCTTCATACCCGTCAATTTGTTTTCCTTCGGATCGACACATCTTCTCAGATTTGACACATATCCGTCTGAAAATTTTAGGTCCCAGGATCCACCGACAAAGTCTCACTTTATCCTCCTTGTCCAGCGAGAAAATTGACTTCGGCAGGAACTATTTTCCATTCTGCTGTATCAAATGCAACGCAGGGCATTTGCATATTTTTTCTAAGTCCAACCTGGCCTTGGGATTGTCTTTCAGTTTTTTCTTTACGTCCATCACAGTATTAATTATGTTATCAAACACATTCTTCTCAATATGCATGACATCAAGATTATGTCTGATCAGATTGGTACTTCAGTATGGCAGATCCCAGAATATGCTCCTCTTTGTCCAGTTATGAACTCTACCAAATCCATCGCACTTGTACCCAGTTGTAGGATCTTCTATAGCACTTAGGAAAATCTTTAACCTCCTCCCATATCGTGGCTTCGTACCACCTTAGTGGTGGATCACCCTTCTCTACAACGCCGGCACGAAAAGCATTCCTGTTCCTTCTGAACGGATGATCTTTTGGCAGAAATTGCCGATGACAATCAAAGAAGCACGGTTTTCCGCCGTATTTCAAGCGGAAAGCCTTACTACGGTCCATGCAATACGAACATGAGAGACGGCCATGAGTGCTCCATCCAGATAACATTCCATAGGCCAGGAAAGTCGTTGATGGTCCACATAAGGGTTGCCTTCATCTGAAAATTCTGCTTCCTGGAAACATCGTACGTGTTAGCGCCTACTTCCCACAACTGATTCAACTCATCTATCAAAGGCTGTAAGTACACGTCAATATTCCTCTTGGGATTGTTCGAACCAGAATTATAACGGTTAGAAACATGTACTGAGTCTTCATGTATATCCAAGGCGGTAGGTTATACGGAGTGACAATCACAGGCCAGCACGAATACTGGGATCCCGAAAGACCAAAAGGAGTAAAACCGTCAGAAGATAGTCCCAACCTGACATTTCGCGGATCTAAGCAAAATCTGGATACACTCGATCAAAGTGCTTCCACGCTTCTCCATCGGATGGGTGATCCAACACTCCTTCAATCTGTTCTCGCATGTGCCAACTCATATTTTCGGCCGTCTCTTTCACCATAAATAATCTTTGCAACCGCGGCGTTAAAGGCAAGTAGTACATTGAATCGGTCGGTCTTCTTGCACCGGTAGACCTTCCTGTACTAGTTGTCTTATAGCGATCAGCACCACAAAATCTGTACACATCTGCGTCCTTGTCGTCTTTGTAGTACAACATGCACCCATTGCGACAGGAATCGATTTTCTCGTATCCCATCCAGAGCGATCTCACCATCCTCTTAGACCGGTAGAAGTCTTTAGGCAACTTAGCACCCACCGGCAAGATGTCTATAATCAACTCCAACACTCGGTTGTAGCATTCTTGCGACATGTTAAAATCTGACTTAATGCTCAACAGTCTTATAACCACCTCCAACGGTGAATGATACTCACAACCAGGATACAATGGAGTCCTTGTATTCTCCAACAACTCCATGAACTGTGCAGCATCGGCGTTCGGTGCCTCCTCAGGTGCATCATGAACGAAACTAGGCCCCGCAGCGTCGAAAACCATGTTCACGCACCTATCGTCGTATGCATGATTATCTGAAACAAAATTAGGTCCCGCATGCATATACGGCTCAACATAAGGCTCCGGCTCTGATGCTAAAGACACAAGTTCTCCGTGTGCGGTCCACTGATAGTAATTAGGCGTGAAACCCCTCGAGTACAAATGATATGTCACTTCCACTTCTGGATAATATTTACGTTATGACATTTCACACACGGACACTTAATTTTGGTGTCCGTCCATGTACTGAGGGAACGCCTTAGCAAACTGCAGGAACTGCTCTACTCCCGCTATGTATTCATCCCGCACACCACACATATCATTAGGACGGCGATTGTACATCCATGAACGATTTCGCAAGTAGTAATTCATATCCATTTGGAAATAATTCTGCAAAGATCGACACACATTATCCAACAGGCACAAATTCGTATATTATGTCTTATTATGGGACACACATTAGTAGCGGACAATTACTAATAACAATGATATGCAATCTAGGTCAAACTAGGTTGTACTAAGTCAAACAAGGTCAAGCTAAGTCAAACAAGGTCAAACAAAGTCAAACAAGGTCAAACTAGGTCAAACTAGGTTGTACTAAGTCAAACAAGGTCAAGCTAAGTCAAACAAAGTCAAACAAGGTCAAACTAGGTCAAATAGTCAACCTTGGTCAAACAAGGTCAAATCTAAGTCAAATATCCTATTTCTAGTCATGACCTACCAAGGTACCCTTTACCTTATCGCTATTGGTATCCCAATACTAGCTAGCACACACCATTCAAGGCTATACAAGCCTAACCTATAATTCAAGTACCAATAATGATCAGAGTCAACTCAAGCTATCTCATACACACAAGTAATATCTGGGTGTCATTTGTTTAGTCTTAAAAAAATACAATCAACTAAAACTAGTACCAAGTAATGAGCAATAGTGAGTTACCAAAGCAAACTAAAACTAAAACTAGTATCTGGGTGTCATTTAAACAACTAAAACTAGTATCTGGGTGTCATTTAAACAACTAAAACTAGTATCTGGGTGTCATTTAAACAACTAAAACTAGTATCTGGGTGTCATTTAACAAACATGAAGACAACAAAGTCAAACAAGGTCAAGCTAAGTCAAACAAGGTCAAACTAGGTCAAGGGTTGACCTATAGTTGACTTTGTCAACTCTTAGTCCAATCTAGGTCAGATGTTTACTCTACTTTGACTTTCAGTAAAAATAGTCAACCTTGGGGGTGACTACGATTTCATATAATTTTAAAGTATCGGTCGATACCAATCCGATACGACCGATATCGATACGGTTTGGCATGTTCCGATCCGATACCGACCGATACCAAATATTGACCGATACCGACATTGGGGGTCTTTGTTCCGATCAATTCAAGTACCAATAATGACCAAAGTCAACTCAAGCTATCTCATACACACAAGTAATATCTATATAGATATATACATATAATATATATAGGCATGTATATACTATATGCCTATATTACAAGACAAGGCAACTTTCATGCATTCATATATTTAGACACTCTAACATAGGCTATATGCCTATATCACATATGAGTTACATGATATAGTTATGTATATATGTATACAATACCATCTATCAAACATATATATATAGAGAGAGAAGTATAGAGTGGGTGGTGTGTGTACATGCACATGTGAATGGAGGGTGAGTGTGTTGACTGTTACATATGACAGTCACATATACGTGTATATGAGGGAGGCTAACATACTTGTATTAGGCTATATGCGTGTGTGTACCTAGACAAGAGTGAGTGAGTGAGTGAGTGAGTGATATGAACTATAGGTCAGTCCAATCTGGATAGTAAGGGGATTTACTGTGTTCAGTCAAATAGGAAAGGAAAAGAAAGAAATCAGTTCATTTCACACAACATTACATACTCCTATAACATACTTCAGACCCATTCACCTCAAACCCAAATCGAGAACCAAAACTCTAACCAAATCACCCCAAACTTGAAACTCAGTCAGCACACATATAGATACACTACACTAGGGTTTTAAACATCTAAATTAAAGCATTAACTAGGTTAAAATGGTTGTCAAAACTGGGTTTTCAAAATTAGAAAATACAATAAATTAACAAGGTATCAGTCAACATAGGGTATTTAGAAATTGATATATAAAAACATGTTAAAATGGAAAATAAATGGTTGGTAAAGGATCTAGGCTATGTGTACGTGTCCAACATAGTGTCTCGTGTCCACCACAACATGACACAGTGTGTCCAGTGTGTGTGTGTGTGTCCATCTGTGTGTGTGTCCGTGTGATCCGTGTGTGTGTGTGTGTCTCTGTGTGTGTGCGTGTGTGTCCGTGTGTGTGTGTGTCTCTGTGTGTGTGCGTGTGTGTCCGTGTGTGTGTGTGTGTCCGTGGGAGAGGAGGAGGAGGAGGAGGAGGAGTTAGGTTAGGGTTTACCTGAGCTCGAGGAGGAGCTCGACGGGGGGGTACGGGTCGCCGGAGAGGGAGGGAGTCGTCCGAGGGGGGAGGGAGTCGCCGGGGGGGGGGGAGGGGTCGCCGAAGGAATCGCCGGAGGGGGGGAAGGAGTAGTGGGAAAAATTAGAAATTTCGAGTGAGTGGAAAAAACTGAAACGCTGTGCCCTAAGTAAAAATATTAGCGACGTCACATGATGACGTCGCTAAACGTCGTAAACTGGCGACATATTTTAATAATCCAGCGACGTAACGTCGCTATTCAGCGACGTAATTTTATACCTGTCGCTGAACGTCGCTATTCAGCGACGTTTTGCGATGTTTATATAAAGGAGTCGCTGACTTCCATATATAGCGACGTAATTTTACGCCGTCGCTAAATTACGTCGCTAATAGATCATATTTTAGTCGTGGAAGAGGAGCAGTGACGCTCTTAGAGCTAGTGTCACGACCCGCACCCGCTATAATGGCACGTGCACGTGACAACGCCCAGCCCTCACCGTAAAAACGGCATGGAACGCTGTAGATTTTTCTACTCTAAACAGTTTATATATATATCAAAAACCTGTCGAGAATATGGTTAACTCCGAACGGAGGACAAGCAATGAATATATATGAGTACTCAATCATAACTCTAAGATAACAAAGTAAAGACTGAAAGATAAAGACAACAAGACGATAATAAAATAATAACCTGTCAAGTCCAATACAAGAATATATATAAGTCCAAGTCTCTAATACAATCCATAGTAATAACAGTCTCAAAAGTAGCTGGAGACAAAGTCCAGTATAAAAGACCTACTCTAACTAAGCAAGTGGTAAGGTCTCGTCAGGCGAAGCTAAGCCCTGCTGGACCAAAGTCTCCAAGTCTACGCCCACTACGTCATCCGGACCGTAGTAGGTACAATAATCTCCCTCGTCAGCATCTGTAATATTTTTAACATATCCAGTCAGGATGGAACGAGTACAATCTACTAACAACAGTTCATAAGATATGACAAAAGCTATAAAACTGTAAATAGAGAGTATATACAAGAAAAATATGGAATGTACATGTAACTATCATGACAAGGTAAGCTGTAAAACTAGAGCTAGAACAAGGCAAGTAAACTGATCATGGCATATACAAGAATCAAGAATCATATCTCTAGGTGTGTGAGTACTAGCTACAATATGTGGCCGGCTTGGATCTGCACAAGGTCTACTGATCCACCAATCCTACGTGGAGTGTAGGATTGGTATTATTCAAGGTCTACAAGAATAAACAAGGCGGATAATGACCACATATCTAAACTAGTGCTCTCCGTCCCCGACTGGTAGAGTGGATCCAAGCAAGACACGTTATGACACGGGATTCTACGAGAAGGGAGCAAGTCTCCTCGAGAATCGGTGTCTATATACTGCACAAGAACTACAAGAGAGCTTGCACAAGATATACCAAGATAACGAGGAATAACATCTCACTGTCGAAATCCATGAATACCAATCCGTGTGACCAATGTGTCGAGAACAAGCATATCTACACTAATTACATGAATTATAACAATCATAGTAAATTAGAAAAGTGTCAGAGAATGTACTCGCCTGTAATATGGTATGATATGTCAACCGAAGCAAATGCAGCATCTCGAGGACCTATAGAGAACAAGACGTATCAATACTCTGT
>JANAVB010029216.1:7606565-7851565 GCA_029216955.1 Iris pallida
TTTGCGGGCCCCACGGTCCCACTCAACGGGCGATTTTGTGCACGGCCCGCCGGAATCCAACTTTGGACATACGGTTGTGTTCATATCGAAAATGGATCCGTAAACATGTAGTTTGACTGACTTTAGAGACCCTTAACTCTGGCACACTTTTCGTTGCAAAGCGGGTCCAACGGCGGACATCGTTTTTGCCCGAAATTACCGTTTTGCCCCTGTGTCCGGAATTGGACTTAAGGACAGGCAATTCTAGCTAATTTGACTAATCTGAGAATATTTGTGATGTTTATTTCAGCTTTCGGGGACTGTTGTACGGGTTTTGACTATTGTGGCACTTTGAGTAGTTCAGACTGTCGGTTTTACCAGCAGAGGACCACAGGCGAGTACAGTTTATTATTTGCATTTCGATATTGATCTTTACTATATTTCATTGATTAGTCATTGGTTATGTGATTATTTTCTATTATAAATTGTTGAGTCGGGAATGAGAAGTACCAAGGATGTGTGATCTGACCTTAGACCGTGTAGACCGTGTAGACCGTGTTGCATTTATTTCTTGTAGACCGTGTAGACCGTATTGTATTTATTTTTTGTAGACCGTGTAGACCGCATTACATTTATTTCTTATAGACAGTGTAGACAGTAGTTTTATTTATTGCAAAGTAGACAGTGTAGATCGTAATTATTACTGCATTTGAACTGTGTAGATCGTGATTACTATTTTGTAGACAGTGTTTCTTTTCTACAATATTTTCTGTAGACCGTGTAACTTTAGACCGTGTAACTGTAGACCGTGTAACTTTAGACCGTGTAGACCGTATCGCATAATTGTTCCGAGACCGATCACATATCAAAGGTACTTCTAACAGTTGGGGAAAGTCTGTTGTGTCTATTTATTTACTATTGGTTTGCTGTATTTCCTGTTTATTTTCAAAACTCATGACTGATGTCTAACCTTTGTTTTATAGTCATTTTCTTTATTTGAAATTGCATTCAGTGAATTGTGCTCGTTCCATTCCTGACTGGAAACCAACATTTTCAGGTTAGTCGTGGATTCACTTAGCTTGGGGAGTGACGGGAATACTTGCAGACAAAAGCATAGAAACTAGCTAGATAGCGGAGTTGTAGTCATTCCAATATTTGTACAAGTTTATATTTTCCTGTAAATGTAAATCTTGTGATCATTGTAAGTTAAATTAATTTTTGTGAATGAGCATGATTTGTGATTTTGATCTTCATGGCCGTGACAGTGTTCTACCGCCGACACTGCGACGTAGGCTGGCTTGGACACGTCTCGTATCCGTTTAAAAAAAAAGGGTGCGGGTCGTGACAAGTTTTTGTGGTGGCCCATGCAGGTCCGTCTTTGCAAATCATGCGAACTCGTGATAGTACTTTAGTTAGTTATACTATTGCGAGCCTGCGACTAGGAAATGCTCATTCACGATTAGAAATTAATTTAATTTACGAGAATGACTAGGACTAGGAGTCCCTTATACAAATTTACCGATGGGTAGTCTAGGCCATGCAATTTAGATGAGGAGTTATTAATTCTGATAGTTTGTCAGATCCTCGTAGATACACTATTACCTCTTGATATAACGATATGATCCAATGTAGATAGATTATTCACTTGGTGAGATGGGGCTTCCTAGGATTGATGATCTAACTTTGAAAAATTGTTCAGTTCCTCCTTTTGGCCTCTTGGATATCATCTCCATACCCTTGTCCAAATTGCCTTTTTAGTTCCTATTTTGCCTAAGAATTATTATTATTATTATTTTTATATATAAATTCTGATTATGTTACCCATGTATAAACCTCGAGTTAGGTTCGATTCAAGTTTTTCCTCAAAAGGCTTGGGTACATATGAAATAGATACTAGGATATTTGTATTTCTGTCTTCGGTTATTCCTCCCTGTTAAACCTTTTATGTTAAAGGGTTGTGAACGATAGACAAATACCTACGCTCTATTTCATAGTCAACATGTTTGAATCTCTAGAAGCTCATAAATTCTTACAGATTTAGTTAAAGAAATGTTAGTTAACTCATAATGGCAGGACAGCAGCACACTGTCGCCATTTAATTGAATTTTGGAGACTATGGATACACTGCAGCCAGCAGCGCACTGGCGAGACACAACCCCTAGAGGTAAAATTAGTTAAGAAAACATAGGTGATGGGATATTGCCAAAACTATGGCTAGTGGTCCTCTCTTTGATCGCCGTTACCCTTGAGTCAATATTGGATAGGGTTAAGAAGTGTTTGACTTCGTATCATATTTGAGTTACGAAACCAAGGGTTTACCACAGCCCGAGTATACGGGCAAGGCGTAGTCCTCGGTGAAATAACTTCAGACGTGATTACAAGTTTAGGATACAATGGAGGATAGGGAAATGCCCTGTACGTTCCTTGAGATCCAAGGCCAATATTAGTGGAAGTTCTGCAAGTTGAGTAGCATGCCTCCCAACCTAGCATTCCGCGGTCCTTGTGTCCATATTGACGAGAGAATTAACTGACACTAATAGATTTACCTGGAATATGGAATTTAGAAGTCCATAATCCATTGGTTGACCAAGGCCTTATGAATAAGAAGATAGTAGGATGACTGTATAAGCAAGAACATCAGGTAGGGTTTGATTCTCACAAAACTCGAACTACTTGTGCCTTCTTTCGAAATCTCGCATAATTGTATTCGACTGTCTTAACGAACGCTGCTGTTACAGCTTAGTTTTGCAAGCTCACTCTGTTCTCGAGCTTGATTCAAGGCATATGTTTAGTGGGGACGCCCGCTAACTTATTGTCTAATCAGAATCAGTGTATTATGGTCTGATCAACCATGAATGCATTTGGTTCGCACTTTATTTAATTACCCTACGTGGATTGAGATATAGATGTCTCTAGGGTCTCATCCACGACTGCATTGACAATTCCTCTTGAATTATATGTTCGCCCTTAAATCATGAAATTGTATTCAGTAACGTCTCCCTTGAATTCCTTATTGTTTTTATCTTTCACCAATTTGGAAAGCCGAAAGCTCGTGATGGTAGAGAGATACAGGGTATTCCCATGGCTATGATAATGGTAGGCACAAGTGTAGCTACCAACGGCCAGTCCTGTGATTGAGTTACTCGTTCTCCTCTCGACCCCAAACTGTTATCGGGACTTTCAAGCCATCTGAATTTAAGAAGGATTAGGGTTTTACCCTTAGTCGTAATGCCAACCTAGGAGACTACCTATTCTCCAGAGACCAAATGTCGTGAGCCTCAAACTATTTGCTGGAAGCTTGCATTAACTAGCAATCCTTAAACCTTAACCCAACCTTTCCTCGACCAAAGCCCACAGTTTAGACATGAAGATTAATAGACAAGGATAAGGATAATCATTTACCGCAACTATGGTAGATGCTCATCCCGAGATTGGTTTCCAACAAATATTACCCTGGTTATGTAAATTTTGATATTAAGACCTAACTAGTGTTGGAACACCACAGTCACTAGCTTAGCTAATATCATAGATTAAATACCCTATCAAATTGTGATATACCAGTTGTCAACAACAATGCATAATCACTAACGCCCATACCACTAGAACCCTTATGACCATAGTCTGACAGGTTTGACACAACTAGAGTTTCACTGACTCAGTTGTTAGAAGTCTTTTAGATGATGTGCCTTAGAGTTGGTTACCCCGTCGACAACTCTTGTACACTATGGACAAGCATGTCATTCTATTTTCTCGACCATGTGCCATTGTGCACACTCATTTTCCAATTATTGAGGAATGATCTTCGACTTGACTTATATCTACCATATTTCGCTACGTCGTACCTTATTCTTTATTACCGAGAATCGAGGTACGATATCCTGACATTGAAATCCTTTTAACCTCATTATTCCTAAAACCATGTCCTAGCTTCTAAGGTGGGTAGACTGTAAGCCTTCTAAAATTTTGGGATATACGAGGATTGCCGATTAATTAGAATGATTTCCATTAGGATGATAGTTAGTGTCTCATTGGACTCCCACTTCCCATTTAGATAGTTTTGTGTTCCCGGCCGTGTCATTAACGATCGGAGCACGAGGCCAGCTGTTACCTTCCAACAAATTTCCTGTGCAAGATCTAGACGAGTTCACCTTCACCTAGGAATATCATGTCCCACTCAAACACGTCCCCTTGTACTCAATTTTATGGTACAACTTTCAGGTAAAAAGGACAAGCTATAACCCTTACCATAATACCGGTATACCTTCCGACATCCACTAGAGCCTCAACCTTGACCCAATTCCTTCGACCCAATATGTGGTTGTGATCGACTCAAAGCCCACTACACATATGTCACTAGTATGCTACGTAAATGTGTCTTCTCATGCTACTTAAACACAAAGGTCACTGAAGGCGAATCTTGGGCTTGAAGGACCTAGCTAACCAACCTGACGAGCAGCTAGCTCAACTCCTTGGGCAGGAACCTATGCCATGCCATCCTAATCTAGTAGAAATAGTTATCATTGGGACCTTGTTCAAATCATTATAGATTGAAATCCAAGGTTCATACAACCAACGATTGATGTCCAATTAGGAAGCCCATTAAGACCCAGTAGAACCCATCTATGCATACCACCGTATTTTGGACTATAAAATCGAACTATTTGAAATAGGTCTCTATACCTATTATGTAATCTCCACCTCTTAGGATGTGAAGTCATTCGTAACCCTTATCCCTTCTACCTGGAAGTCACGATACGATTTTGTATTGTATTTATATTCCTTGCTCGTGCGTTTAAGTAACCACGGAATAGATCGCAATCGTGATTTCTCAAATTTTGTTCTATCATTAAATTGTGCTTAGTTTTAATTTCGAGAACGGAATTTTCGTGGTGCATAGGTTGCAAGCTCTCTAAAAAATGAAAGGTCTCTTCGAAGTTAGCCAGCGATTGGAACGGAGTAGCCCCAATCTAGCTAATAAGTCAATGGTTCATAAGGTCCATTTTATCGGTATCATTTGATATCCTCTACCGCACACGAAACTTCGTGCTTGTTCTCAGTTATTCTTCCTCGTTCTTTCGTACCATGGACTCTCGTCCTTCCTATTTTAGGAGTCGATAACCGTGTTGTTTAGAATTTAGCAGAAGTTATAGTATAAGTTAGTTGATATTTGAATTTCGGGTTGCTTGATAGATATGCGAGGATTATAGATACCATAGGAGATAGATATCTATTGGAAGAATTTGAGCAACTAATTGGAAGATTATAAGGTTTTGTGACCTGTGTTTTGAGAGAGTAGTATAATCAAAGGTGGGTAGAAGTCCTCGAGAGTTCGTGGTTACAAGGGCTAGTAGAAATGTATGATAAATTAAATTAAGGAGAGGTGGACTTACTTTTAAGATTTAAATTTTAGGCATATCTACGAATTAGAATTTCGAGGACGAAATTATTTTTAAGGTGGATAGATTTGTAACCCCTCTTCCCAGAATATTGAATTATATTTTTATTTATTTATTGAATTAAGTGGTGATTTTTAGAGTTTTGATAAATAATTATTTAGCTAATTATTACGATAGATAATTTTAGCCATGATGGGGTTTTGAGTACAAGATGACGAGAAATCTTGGCACGGATAGTGCAGTAGAGTGCCTAGACTAGTGTTTTAGATATTATAGGGATGGTTGAGCCATAGAAGTGTTCTAACTAAGAAAATCAGACTAAGTTGTGACTTAACCTATAGAACGTTTAATTACTTATTAATTATATTATTGACTTGTAGGAAACCGCTTGTGTCGATTTAGCCCAACTGGACCCGAACCAAATCCCAGCCTGTAGGCATGTAGTGGAACCCGGGACGGCCATGTAGACATTTTATGTGGGTACAAATATTTTCTATTTATTTTTAGGACTTGGCAAATACCTTCTAAATATATAATAGTCCATTTGAAGGGTGATTTTAGAATAAATGTACGAAGTTCTGGGACCAAATAGACGGTGTGTGTTAATGCATTCATCGAAATATATTATTGGTTTAATTACAGTGTTACTAGGTTTATTATTATTATTAATGTTAATATTGTGGTTATTAATAAATAAATTGTTTAATATTAATAGTTAATAGTATTTTATTTTCTATCAAAGATGTATATTTTATATATATATATATATATATATATATATATATATATATATATATATATATATAGATATATATATATATATATATATTTATATATATATATATATATATATATATATATATATATATATATATATATATATATATATATATATATATGTGTATATATATAATATGTGTGTGTATTATAAATGAATATATATTGTATAGGGGTGTACGTGTATGGATATATATAAATATATATATTATAGATATATATATGTATAGATGTGTAGTGAATATATATATCTAAAATATATATAGATAAATGTATAGTGTATATAAATATATAATATATAGGTATTAGTGTTTAAAAAAAAATAGAATTAGCAGCCAGGTCAGTTGGGCTCAGCCAGAGCCCAGGCTTGAGCACGACCCAGGAATCCCTGCCCCAACCCGAAGTAAACCGAGAGTAACAACAATTGATAGTTATATACGTGTAGTATATATATAGAGAGCGCGAGAGATTGAAAAAAAAAATAAGAGAAGTCGAAACCCTAACCCGCCGACCTTGGCACATGGGCGACCCCGGGCCTGCGCGCCGCTGCCACGACACAGCCAGGCCGCCGGCGAATGCCAGGGCCGGCCAACAGTGCGCGCGACAGGGAACTGCCCCAGCGCACAGCAACAGCACTGCTGCGGGGCTGATTTCGTGGCAGGTTCCTCGCCACCTCGCTTCATCGATTCTCGAACCGTTTGTGCAGGTACGAAGCTAACCTATAGCACTTCAATCCCCTTCAAATAGTTTGGGTTAATTTGCTTCGTGCGCGTCGCAAATTGATTCCCAAAACTGGAAAAAATCTCGATTTCCAGGATTTAGAAACTGTCCCAACGCCAATATTCGCGGTCGATTTGCGACCAAAACATCACAAATTTTGGAAAACCGCCTGAACATACGTCTAGACAACCTAACCAAGATGAAAACCCTGTTTTTAGATTAAATTCTTATGTTTTATTTTCTGTTTAAAATTAGGATGAAGTTTCCCAAAAACCTATTTTAAAAATATTGAAATTCGTCCACACGACGTGCGTCACGCCAATCCGGACGACGTGGTCGTGAACCGAACGCATCAAAAGCTGCGTAATAGTTACGTGGTCGTGTGGGCTTTGGCAGAATTCAAATTGGTCGCGTGTGCGCGACGAATATGATGCATATCCGTCAAAATTCACCGTATCGTGCACTTTATAAATTCTCCAATTACTTTGTGCACGCTCATCGGATCGAGATGAAACTTACGCCAGCTGGACCGTATCATTTTTCTGGTCCTGTATGCCAAGTTTGGTCCGATTCTGAGACCGTTGACAAAATCGCCGTTTTGCGGGCCCCACGGTCCCACTCAACGGGCGATTTTGTGCACGACCTGCCGGAATCCAACTTTGGACATACGGTTGTGTTCGTATCGAAAAACTAGATCCGTAGACATATAGTTTAATGACTTTAGAGACCCTTGACTCTGGCACGCTTTTCGGTGCAAAGCGGGTCCAACGGCGGACATCGTTTTTGCCCGAAATTACCGTTTTTCTCCTGTGTCCAGAATTGGACTTAAGGACAGGCAATCCTAGCTAATTTGACTATTTTGAAAATATTGGTGATGTTTATTTCAGCTTCCGGGGACTTTTGTACGGGTTTTGACTATTGTGGCACTTTGAGTAGTTCAGACTGTCGGTTTTACCAGCAGAGGACCACAGGCGAGTACAGTTTATTGTTTGCATTTCGATATTGATCTTTACTATATTTCATTGATTAGTCATTGGTTATGTGATTATTTTCTATTATAAATTGTTGAGTCGGGAATGAGAAGTACCAAGGATGTGTGATCTGACCTTAGACCGTGTAGACCGTGTAGACCGTGTTGCATTTATTTCTTGTAGACCGTGTAGACCGTGTTACATTTATTTCTTGTAGACCGTGTAGACCGTGTTACATTTATTTCTTGTAGATAGTGTAGACAGTGTTTTATTTATTGCAAAGTAGACAGTGTAGATCGTGATTATTACTGCATTTGAACTGTGTAGATCGTAATTACTATTTTGTAGACAGTGTTTCTTTTCTGTAATATTTTCTGTAGACCGTGTAACTTTAGACCGTGTAACTGTAGACCGTGTAACTGTAAACCGTGTAACTTTAGACCGTGTAGACCGTGTCGCATAATTGTCCCGAGACCGATCACATATCAAAGGTACTTCTAACAGTTGGGGAAAGTCTGTTGTGTCTATTTATTTACTATTGGTTTGCTGTATTTCCTGTTTATTTTCAAAACTCATGACTGATGTCTAACCTTTGTTTTATAGTCATCTTCTTTATTTGAAATTGTATTCAGTGAATTGTGCTCATTCCATTCCTGACTGGAAACCAACATTTTCAGGTTAGCCGTGGATTCACTTAGCTTGGGGAGTGACGGGAATACTTGCAGACAAAAGCATAGAAACTAGCTAGATAGCGGAGTTGTAGTCATTCCAATATTTGTACAAGTTTATATTTTCCTGTAAATGTAAATCTTGTGATCATTGTAAGTTAAATTAATTTTTGTGAATGAGCATGATTTGTGATTTTGATCTTCATGGCCGTGACAGCGTTCTACCGTCGACACTGCGGCGTAAGCTGGCTTGGACACGTCTCGTATCCATTTAAAAAAAGGGTGCAGGTCATGACAGATGGTATGTGGGTCAAGTCCATCTAGTATGTGGGTCCCGCTAGGGTCCAGGCTATCCGGGTCTCAAATTTGAGTCCGAATTGGATAAAATTCAAACCAAACCAAATAAATCCAAAAAAAATCACATAAAATAAATAAAAATTCCTAAAAATTATAAAACTTAAAAAATGACAAAAATACTCCTAATTTAAAAACTAGGGGTGACAGCTAGTTCGAGTGCACGGCCAGCGAAGCGCCCATATTTCCAGCAGAGGCAGTTTCAGTAGCAGCTGCCTCAGTTGCAGTTTCAGCAAGCACCGGTGCGTGCCCAGCAGTACCAGGGACAGGGCCGGAGGTAGGACATCCAGTGTGCCTTCTGCAAGAAGATAGGGCACACCGGGGAGGTCTGTAGATTGAGGCTGGGAGTTTGTCTTTTCTGTGGAGCTCCAGATCACAAGATGAGGGACTGTTCTGCCCGTGCAACCAGACAGGCAGGCCAGGATAGAGTGCAGCAGGCTAGAGGAGGCCAATAAGGGCGTGCGTTCGCCATGGTAGTTGAGCCCACTCAGGCAGTAGCAGAGCAGATAGCAGGTTCCAATCTTTCGATCTCATTTCCGCATTTGCTTCCTTATAAACTGTCTTGAACTTCGATTCTATCTGTTCTTTGATCGTTGGATGAAATTTTGTTCTTGTGATGTGATATTTTTTGAGGTAAGTCGTATGGGCTAGGTCGCCTCGATTATGAGATTTTAGAATCCTCTAGGGTCATGCTAGCAGGCAGAGTGAGGACATATATTCGGACTATGGACGTATTTCTTGGGTGTAGAAATTTAAGGTTTTCGCTGCCAAGCTAGCGACAATGCAAAAATTTTAAATACCATAATTCTAGAGGTATTTACCGTAGTTGAGGACTCTGTGATTATCGTAGCCTTGCTCACTGGCATGACGGAGATTTTGAGTATCATGATTATTGGACAGACGTATACGATTATCAGATTGCATGAATTTTTTTTGATGTTTGCTTCGTTTTAATTTTTGAGGATGAATTCTTTTAAGGTGGATAGACTTATATTTGAGAGTAATTTCAAATTTTAAAATTTTTAGTCATTTAATTCATGTTTTGATTTTGATATTTTAAACTATTTTAAATTTTTAGCCCTGACCTGTGAATTTGAGATTTTACTATTGTTTGGTTTTAATTTCGAGGACGAAATTTATTTAAGGTGGATAAATTTGTCACCCCCAGTTTCCAAAAATAGGGGTATTTTTGTCATTTTTCACTTTTGAATATTTTTGAAATTATTTATTTATTTATAATAATATTTTGGGGTTATTTGAGTCGGGTTCGAATTTCAGCTCATTCCGACTTGTATCGGGGACCCGGGATAGTTTTGACTCTAGCGGGCCTACACACTAGTTAGCCATCGCCCACATATTAGATATTTTAGTTAGTGACTAGGCTAATTATTTTGGTTAGGATTAATTTGGATTAGTGGTTTTAGGAATGACTAAACTACCCCCGACTTAGAAGCTCTTCCATGTATTAACTAATAGATTAGTGTAGGGGTTTTTTTGACCTTTCCTAATAGGACAAAACCCACCATTATGGCTGGCCACTTTTGGCATGGATAGGCACAAGTCACTTTATTATTTTCCCTTTCATTTCTCTCTCTTGTTCTTCTCCATTTTTTTAGAGAGCTTTCCCTAATCAAACCATCACCAAATCCTTCCATTTCTCCACCAAATCTTCTTCCTTCCCTCTCCATTCAATCCAAGGAAGCAGCTCCTCAAGTTTGGGAGGATTCGGGGCTCGTTCGTGTCCTTTTAGAATCTCTACGTGTCGGTGTCGAGTCGGGAAGCTTTTTCCTTTAAAACTCTCTCCCGGAAGGTATAATCCCTTCCTCTTTCTAATTTCTCTCATGCATATAGAATTATTTTGGACCCGTAGGAATGATCCCCATGGTTGTATCTCCATTTGTGTCCATTTCGTGTCCATTTGGAGGTCATAGGAGTGTCCTTTGTGTTGTGCTTTGTGTCCATGTGGGAAACCCCCAATTTTGGACACTTCTTGTGGTTGATATTTAGTTTAATGAATATTTCTATTTTAATTTCAGATTTTAGATTCCTGTAATATTGCTCTTAATGTTATATATATATATATATATATATATATATATATATATATATATATATATATATATATATATATATATATATATATAAATATTTCATGGTTATATAATCTATAAGTATGTGTGTGTGTGTCTCTATATATATATGTGTGGGTGAGTGGATATGTATATATATTTTCATGTGTGTGTATATATGTATATATATATATTTTTCATGTGTCTCTATATATTTATTTGTGTGTGTGGATAGATGGTTAGAGAGTGAGGGAATGAGCAGGAAAGTAGCAGGAATAAGCAGTAAGCAGGAATAAGCAGTAAGCAGAAGCAGTGCAGGATAGTTTTTTGGGGTTTTTATAGTCCCGAAACATCCCCTTTTGAACCACCTTAGCCCCGAATACCTACCCCCACTTGTCAACCACATTTAGTACTACGAAACCCCTAAGTTAGAGAGTGTTATTAGTGTGTTAGATGGTTAGTGGAGTAGTGTTTATAGTGGTAGAAAATAAGGTTGGTCATGTTATGTTATATGTCATGTTAAGATACATTAGGGGGTTTGTGGTAGTTATTGTCACGACCCGCACCCGTTTTTCGGACGCGAGCTCGTGAGCAAGCCAGCTACGTATCGAGCGAACTCCAGCCCGACTCGAGTACGTATAAGCTGTCAAGGTCATGGGTATTATGTCTAATCTAAACTATATCTCAATCCACATGAATCATATAAACAAGAATGAACAAGTATGGGACATGGTCTGCAGCCCATTAGCATATTGTTCGATTAGACTCCAAGAATGATATGAGTCTATAAATAAGCAGAGTATAACATGGTACTGAATATAAATCACGAAAGGATAATTAAGAATATCACAAGCAAGTACCTGTATCATATATCGCAATCCTCTACCATCCTCCTCTGCTAACTAACTCCATGCAGTCGCTAAACCTGAAGAGATCATCAGGTCCTCAGAGGACTAGCAAGATACATAAAACATGCCTATCTAATAGTTTAATCATGTAATAATATAAACATGGTGTAAACAAAAACTAGACAAGAGACTAACCTGTGACTACTGACAGATAGCTATGAACACGGATACGGGATCAAGTACGCATAAATGAACTGCTGAAAGAATAAGAGATCAATGGAATACCAAACCCTCGCCCCAATTGTGGACTCGCAGGTTTGAACTAATCACTAACCCTCGCCCCAATTGTGGACTCGCAGGTCAGTTTCAAGACAAGTCACCCTCGCCCCGATTGTGGACTCGCAGGTGCAAAGGCAACCCTCGCCCCGTGTGTGGACTCGCAGGTTGTGGGAAAGACAAAGGAATAGCAGTTCACTCACTCATACTTACATACACGACTCAGTCAAGACACGGGTGAAGACACGACACGACCCAATCACGATACACGAGAGAACCAATCCAATATGAACTACAAGGCTAACCATGTACAAGGGCTATAGCTATACTAGCATGTACGATATACAAATCACAAGTAATAACAAACTAGTAAAACTATATACTAATAGAAATATGCATGTAAATAAACTGTAGAGGGAGGCAAGTTATACTTGCCTGGTGGCAGCGCGAAGAATCAATAAATACCGTCAACTGGTACACCATAACGTCCAAGTCATCACAACTGTCTCCAAAAGCTAAAATAAACATTACCAATATTCTCAGAATAGTCAAATTAGCTAGGATTGCCTGTCCTTAAGTCCAATTCTGGACACAGAGACAAAATGGTAATTTCGGGCAAAAATGATGTCCGTCGTTGGACCCGCTTTTCCCCGAAAATTGTGCCAGAGTCAACGGTCTCTAAAGTCGTCAAACTACATGTCTATGGATCCGGTTTTCCGATGCGAACCCAACCGTATGTCCAAAGTTGGATTCCGGCGGGCCGTGCACAAAATAATTGAGAAATTTACAAAGTGCACGATACGGTGAATTTCGACGGATACACATCAAATTCGTCGCGCACACACGACCAATTTGAATTCCGCCAAAGCCCACACGACCACGTAACCGTTACGCACCTTTCGATGCCTTCGGTTCGCGACCATGTCGCCCAGAATGGCGGGACGCACGTCGTGTGGAGGAAATTCTATATTTTGGAAACATATTTTTCGTCAACTTCATCCTAATTTTAAACAGCAATTAACCAACAAGAATTAAATCTAAAAATAGTGTTTCCATCTTGGTTAGGTTGTCTAGAAGTCTGTTCAAGCAGTTTTCCAAAACTTGCGATGTTCCGGTCGTAAATCGACCGCAAACCTTAGAGGTTGGGGCAGTTCCACGTCCTGTTTCGGGACAGGTTTTGGCCGATGTTTGAATCGGTTTCCTGAACAATACGGTCAACCATATTCGAAACTATTTTAAGGGGTTAAGAGTCCTATGGATTGACTTCGTACCTGCAAAATCTGTTCGTGAAACGGTCGATGGGGTAGACGGGAATCACCATGCGAAGTTGGCCTCCTGAACGCGCCTACTGCTGCTCCTCTGTTGACTGTACGTGCTGTGCACGGCGGTCCCGACCGACTCCGGCGACTTGGCGGCGGTGCAGGGCCGCCGGGGTGGTCTCCAAGGTGTGGGGAAGGGTGGCGCGTGGGTTACGACGAGAGTCGGCTAGGGTTTGGTTGCTTTTCTCTTCACGATCACTCCCTTTCTATAACTCGCGTGCGAGTTTTTATATGCTGCTGAGTTCGGCTAGGGAAATAAGCTGTCGTGGCCGATTATTTAGAATGGTTTGGGCTCGAGCCCTGTGGCACGCTGGCCTGTGGGCTGAGCCCGCGGGCTGAGGGTGCAGTAGGAATTTAATGGGTTCGGGTATTGCTGTTGGGTCCATGGCAGGCCGGGCTGGAGTTGTGGGCCTCGGGCTGAGCTCACTAATATTTGCCTTTCCCTTTTATTTATTTATTTATATATATATATATATATATATATATATATATATATATATATATATATATATATATATATATATATATATACACATATACATATATACACATATACACATATATATCTATACACAAATATATATTTATATATATACCCATGCACATAATTTACCTATATATATTTATATACACATACACTCAAATAATATATATTTATATATATATATACAAATACCCACATATAATATATATATTTATATATATATATATATACAAATACACCCATATAATATATTTATATATATATATATATATATATATATATATATATATATATATATATATATATATATATATATATATATATATATATATATATATATATATATATTATATATATATATTATATATATATATATATATATTTTTTTCTTTTTTTTCTTTTTTTTTCATATATATTATATATATATATATATATATATATATATATATATATATATATATATATATATATATATATATATATACAAATACACACGTATAATATATTTTTATATATATATACAAATACACACATATAATATATATTTATATATATACATACACACACACACACACACATATATATATATATATATATATAAAAATATATATATATATATATATATATATATATATATATATATATATATATATATATATATATATATATATATATATATATATAGTATAAAACTCTAGCAATTTAGAAATACATCACAAAAGAATATTTATCTTATTATAAAATACTTAACAATTTAATATCAATATCACATACATATGTAACAGATGTATCGCAAAATACTTAATATCCCACTAAGCTAAAATACAAAACACTAATAATGCACACCTACATGACTACATGGGCTTAGGCTCTGTTTGGGCCCAGTCCGGGCTAGTTCGGTCTCACCGAGTCTCCTAATAAGTCATAATTGTAGAAAAACTAATTAAATCATTTAATGGGTGTCAAGTCGCAAATTGGCCTGGTTTTTCCTAGTTAGGACGTCACTATGGCTCGGTCTTCCCTACCATGGCTAATACACTAGTCAAAGCACGCCACTGCACTATCCGTGCCATGATTCCTAGATGTCTTGTACTCCAATTCTCAACCATGATCAAAATCATCCACCGTAATAATTACCTAAATAATCATTTATAAAATTCTAAAAATTACCATTTAAATCAAATAAATAATAAAAAATATTTTAAAAATTTTCGGGAAGGGAGGCTACAGTTATTTAAGTTGATTCTTGAGAGTTATTTTAGGAGTAGCATTCTAAGTTAGATGGGGGTTAGATAGATGATGTTTGTGAGGGAGAGTGAGTGTGGTTTAGAAGAAATGGGTTATGTTAGATGTGGTATCTTGATATCTCAAGATTACCTTAAGGTAATGTTGGGATGACCAACATGGAAGATAAGATGGATTAGATGCCCAAGAACCCTAGATTTCTTGGTTGGTAAACCCTAGATAGGATAGTATCTAGCTACCCTAAGAAGCCTAGGCTAGTATCCTGAGATCTAGAAGGGTTTCATTTGTAATGGGCAAGGTATCGGGAATACCTTGTAAGGATAAATATAAGGGGTATTGGGTAATGTAAGGTATTGGATTTCTAATTGCTAGATGGGATTAAAAATAGGTTGTCTTAGTATATAATGACTAGATGAGGGTAGTTTAGACTAGTCTTGACCCACGTTGACCAAGAGTTGACTTTTTGACCAAAAGTCAAGTTCAAGTCAACACTTACTTAGAATTGACCAAAACCAAACCAGAGTTGACCAGTTGACTGAAAGTCAACTGTTAGTCAACATTTGACTTATTTGACCCAGAGTTGATCCAGGGTTGACTCGGTATTGACCAGAGTTGACCAGAGTTGACTTTTCGACCAAAAGTCAACTGTAAGTCAACCCTTGAACCAAATTGACCTAGTTTGACTTGGATTGACTCCCAGTGACCTGGTATGACCTAGTATTCGCCAGTATGACCTAGTATGACTCAGTCTGACCTAGATTGACCTAGTTTTGACTTAGACTTGCATTCATGACTTGAATTAGCTTCCTTTTTCAGTATTTAGTCCTGTTTGACTCATAGTATCTTATTTTAGGTCTGTGATCACTCTGAGCGTCTGTTCACCCTATCAGCTCAGGACCACAGGCGAGTATATTCACTGATTGTTTTTATTGTCTTGATATCTGCTATATTCGATTCAGTTGTAGTGTTATACTCGATTTCCAGTCACGACAGTTCACGGACTAGTATATGTTTGATCGTGACATGGGATGTTATTCCTAGAGTTACATAGTATATTGGTACATATTCTGTCTTATTTAAGTGTATTGGTATAGACACCGATTTCAAAAGGGGACTTGCTACCCTCTTATGGAATCCCGTGTCATAACATGTCATGTCCAGATCCATTGTACTATTCGGGGATGGAGGAGTTATTAGTGGTTGTGTGATCAAATTCCTATATGGTTCTATGGTACATATGGTTCATGGCTATACCCTCGCCTCACGACGGGTAAAGTCTTACCCTATACGGTTCATAGCTTTCATGGTGACTGGCCTTATCGTTCTATTGTATACAGGGTTCATAGCCGGTCGGATAGAAAGTCTGAGCATATTTTTCCCAAGCCGATCACATGACACACTAATAATTTAAGGCACCTTTTATATTTATTATCTTGGTGACTAAGTTCTGTTCGGAAGAAGGGTTACAGCCCCGGTCCTTGTTTGGTTTAGGGGTTGTAACTCGGCTTTCGAATAGTTCCCAAGTCGCCCTATATACGTTCATATCGTCATCCTTTTCAGTACTCACATCATGATATGTATTTCCAGTTAATTTTGTCTTGTATTTCATTACACTGTCTCTTATAGAATTTATCAATTCATATGGAACTGCTGTTGGTGTTTGTACTTGCTCATTTTCCTGACAGGATACCGTTGACAAATTACAGATGATTCTGAGGCTGATTGTCCGACCTACTATGGGGTAGAGGCTGACGGAGTAGACTTAGACCGTGGCTTGTTGGTAGAGCCACTAGATTTTGCTCACCCTGAGTAGTATAGCTAGTTAGGTTTGCCTGGCCTGCGAGCCAGCTAGCACTGTCAGTTGTAGTATCTATTATATATATTTTTTGAGACCATGGATGTTTGTGTATAGCTCTGACTTGTGAACCTTGGACTCATTTCCTGTTTCATCTATCGTATTTTCCTTTCCATGTTATCAACCTTAGTTTGATATATGTGATTGAGACTGTATTGCTATGTCACCTCCATTCGGAGTGTATATACTGTACAGGTACCTTTATCTATTTTAGTCGTAGTATTTACAGACCCTATATACAGCATTTTACCGCCGATACTGCGGCGTAGACTGGACGTAACCACGTGCTCGTGCCCCTCTTCAGTGTGCGGGTCGTGACAACTAGCACCTACAAGGGTTCAAATATTTTAACCCAAATCCGAGCCCAAACCCGAGTATCTTCAACCCTAATCCAACCCATTAACGGGTTTATCTGATCGGGTTCGGTCCGTGTGTGTGTGTGTCCATGTGTGTGTGTGTGTGTGTCCGTGTGTACGTGTGTGTGTGTGTCTTTGTGTATATGTGTGTGTGTGTGTCCGTGTGTGTGTGGCCGTGGGAGAGAAGGAGGAGGAGGAGGAGGAGGAGGAGGAGGGAGAGGAGTTAGGTTAGGGTTTACCTGAGGAAGAGGAGAAGGAGCTCGGATTGGGGGAGGAGGAGCTCGAGGAGGAGGAGGGGGTAGGGGTCGCCGGGGGGGGAAGGGGTCGCCGGGGGGGAAGAAATTTTTGAGTTTTTCGAGTGGGGGGGAGAAGGAAACAGCGTGCCCTAAGTAAAAAAGTTAGCGACGTCAAGAGTCGACGTCGCTAAACGTCGCAAACGGTTTAATATATGGCGACATATTTTAATAATATGTCGCTGAACGTCGCTGTAAAGCGACGTAATTTACCTACTGTCGCTGAACGTCGCTATTCAGCGATGTATTGCAATGTCTGTAGAAAGGAGTCGCTATATTACATATTTAGCGACGTTATTTATTACGTCGCTAAATTACGTCGCTAATATCGCACATTTTAGTAGTGAGTGCTATTTTCTTCCTCCGGATTGGTGGTCAACCGGGCATATTCTCTCACAGAACCCTGTTCAAATAATGTAGCCGAATATAACGCTTTGGTCATTGGGCTCCGACTTGCAAAAGAAATAGGAGTCGAATACCTAGAAGCAAATGGCGACTCGCAGTTAATTGTCAATCAAATCTAAGTCCTATACGAGGTTCGTAACGTGGACCTGATGCCCTATCATCATAAAGCAATTGCTATCATAGCAACCTTGGAGGGGTTATTTATAGAACATGTTCCTAGACTCCAGAATATTGAAGCCGATGCCCTAGCAGGCCTCGCCACTCCTTTGGCGGTTCCAAATTATGCTCATCATCTAGTCGACGTGATAGGCCATGAGCTGGTCTGTCCCAAAAATAACGTTCAACTGGATATAAGTTACTCCGCCCAGATGACCAATGATATGCAAGACTGGAGACTCCCGTTCATCGACTTTTGCAGTCTACGGAATCCTGCCAGAGAATGTGAAAGAAGCAACTTCAATAAGAAGGCGTTCTTTCAGATTCTTTTATGATATAGAAACAAAAATGTTATACCGATGATCTTACGGTGGACTACTGCTAAGATGTCTGTCAAATGCAGAAGTCAAAGAAGCCTTACGCGAGGCTCACGATGGAGTTTGCGGGACTCACCAACCGGGCCTGAAGTTGCAGAACCGTCTCCGTCGGATGGTTACTACTGGTCTACGATGGTAGCAGACACAGTCGATTATGCAAAGAAGTGTAAGACTTGTCAGATCCACGCAGATTTCATACATCTTCCATCCGAATTCTTGCACCAAATAGTGGCCTCTTGGCCATTTGAAGCATGTGAAATAGACATCGTTGGCACAATCACCCCGCCGTCGTCCAAAGTGTACCGGTTTATACTTGCAAATCATCGACTACTTCTCCAAGTGGGCAGAGGCTGTTCCGCTGGCAGAGGTAAAGACATCAAAAGTGATCAGTTTTACATCATCTACCATTTTGGACTGCCCCAGAGGATCATTCATGACAATGGTCCACAGTTCGCAAGCCATGCCTTCTATCGATTCCGTGACAAGAATCGAATTCAGAATGTGGCTTCAACGGCATACAACCCATCGGCTAATGGTCTGGCCGAAGCCTTTAACAAGACCATAATCAAGATTCTCAAGAAGTTCGTGTCTTCAAACAAGCGCGACAGGAATGAAAAGTTGGGCGAATGCTTATGGGCATACCGCACTACGAGTTGAACGGCTACCGGAAGTACACCGTTCTCTCTGGTGTACGGGAGTAAGAAAGTTCTCCCACTGGAGACTCATATCCCCTCACTTCGTGTGGCCCTTACTTACCGGTTGACGTCTGACAATAACTACCGCCGACGACTACAAGAATTGGAAGCTTTAGACGAGAAGCGTTTGCAAGCTCAACAAAGCATCGAGATCTATTAAGCACGCATCTCTTGGGCCTTCAATAAGAAAATCAAGCAGAGGACATTCCAAATAGGCGATCTCATCTTGGCTGTTCGCAGATCGATGGTCATGACTCACAAAACTGCCGGCAAATTCTAGCACAAGTGGGAGGGTCCATACATCATCGAGACCGTATTCTCCAACGGTGCATACCGGCTCGCGAAATAGAACGGGAACTTGCTCATGATGCCTATAAACGGCAAATTCCTGAAGAAATACTATGTCTAAGGACATGCTGGTACTTCCTCAAACCATCAAATCTCCCAGGCTATCGAGTTATGTACACTAAGTACCTCTGAACTCACACTCTATCTGCTCTAAGTGGAATCACATCGCATCTCCCTGGGTGGCGAGTCATGTATGTTGATACCTTTGAACTTTCACTCTAATGCTTTATCACACAGGAGTCTGCCCAGCTTATCGTCATCTCTGAGCAAACTTCCTGGTCCTGATTATCGTGTATCACGTCCATATTACCTCTGATACCGATGGTCTCTTGATTTAACACCTATACCCAATCCGGAATAAAAGATATGGTGTTAAGACCACAAAACCTATCACGTCCATATTACCTCTGTCAGGTTTTGTCTCAAAATCTATTGCTCGTACCACTAGTGCACGGAAGAGTAATAGGTCCACCAAAAATTATTCTTGATTATCGTGTATCACGTCCATATTTCCTTTGATACTGATGGTCTCTTGACTTAACACCTGTACCCAATCCGGGATAAAAGACATGGTGTTAAGACCACAAAACCTATCACGTCCATATTACCTCTGTTGGATTTTGTCTCAAAATCTATTACTCGTACCACCAGTGCTGTTTGCAAAAACAAAAGTATGATATTTATTTCACAAACTTTGTAAAGAATATTACAAGAATTCTGGAAAAGTACAACTATAGGAATCCGATCTGAAATGACGATCGCTTTATCCCTTGGACGATGTGAACTTTGAAGACTTGAATTTCTGAAGAACGCAGCAGCACTTGGACAAAAACTCTGATTTCTCTTGATTGTGTAGAATCCCCCGTTGAATGGAAACGAAACTCTATTTATAGAGTTCTGAAATAACTGTTTTGGGCAGTTATTCTGGAGAGCGCCTGATTGAAGTGCGCCTGTTTTGAGCACGTATGACAAACTGCGCCTGTTTTCACTCCATTATCACGAACGTGCACCAACTGCTTTAGACACGTGGCATTATTTGATTGAAATGCGCTTGGTCGTGTACAGTTAGTGGGACACGTGTTGGACATGTAGAGTGGTAGTTAGACGTTGAATTAGTCAAAGTGCGCCTGTTTCAGGGACACGTGGTAAGCTCTGAATTGATGTTGTTTTGAACTGCGCCTTCTTCGTAGGCGCAATCTGCAAAGTGTGCTGAGTTTGGATAGAAGTAGGCGCAATCTGTGAAGTGTGCTTGATATAGTCAAAAGTAGGCGCAGTCCGTTGATAACGCCTAGTTCTTTGATATAGGCGCAATCTGTTTAGACAGCTGTCATATCTTCCTCGAGCGCCGCGCCATCATAGGAATGATAGCGCCTTCTCGATCTTCGTGTTTGTCGGGTAATGATGACTCCACGTCAGCTAAGCGCGGTTTGTGAAATGCGCCTCTATGATGCAGAAATAGGCGCGTTCTGTGTTTGTTGATGAGATAGGCGCCATTTGTTTGTAGGCGCATTCTGATTAATCTGTTGAACTTAACTTAGGCGCGGTTTGATTTTTTGGACCTACAAAACCCCCTTCAAAGTTTTCGAATTTTGAATTTTCAAAAGTTCGAAATACTTTGAATTTCCATATGACCAAGTCAAACCGCGCTTGATATTTGAAGAAGTTGCGCAGTTTAAGGCGAGAACGGATCTTCAGGCTGAATAGGCGCAATCTGTTTAGGCGCGTTTCGTTGTAGCTATAAATAGCCCACAAAATCCTTCGTAAACCCTTTATTGTCTTCAAGAGTGAAATTTTTCGAGTTTTCTTTTCTGATTTTCTTTCTTCTCCGACGAGCTTTTCAAATCAACTCCGATGGCGCCTCGACGTTCGGATAAAGGGAAAGAACCCGCTCTAATTGAATCTTCAAAGAAATCCAAGAAGACCATGCCGCATCCCATGGTTGAATCGCGCGGTTCTCTTCAAATCCGAGAGCCTGGACAAATTCGTGTTTCTCGACACGAAACTGCACATCCGGCCATTAATGGTGGGTCATAGGAACGTACACTGGCTCTTCTTAGGGCTCAGTTGTATTCGCCAACTCTTTTTAGGGTTTGGTGATTCTCTAAACTTCATGTTTATGAAGTTTAAACATTCCACCAAATAGCGCCTAGAAAATTAGACTCTGTTTGTTCGATCGCGCCTAGTAACAAAGCTAGGCGCTATCGGATATAGCTTTGTCTGATAAAACAGGCGCTGTTTGTTGTTGAATGAAAGCTAGGCATAATCTGCCCTATTTGACAGAAAACTAGGCGCAGTCTGCCCAGATTCATGAATTAGGCGCAGTTTAATCTAGTTGGCTGAAAACTAGGCGCAGCAGTCAACTAGGCGCAATCTGATAACTTTGTTGTGATGTTGCTCTTTTCTGTTTTGCAGTTGATATCAGGGAAGATCCCAACTTCGAGATCTTCCAAGGAACTATGTCTGAACCTGAATTCAAAGAGGACTTGTCACACGTTAAGTTCCCTCATTATGAACTACCAGAGTCTCGAAGAACAATCCTGACTACTCAGGATAATGAGACTCTTCTGTGTTTGATGAACGGCCAGCCCTTACAGTCACTGGATGCAGCTATCCACAAGAAACCACTCTTCTTGTTTGGAGATGCCTTTGGCAGGGAATCTCAGCCAAAACAGCGGGTGGAAGAGAGGATTTTTAAGAAAGGTGAAAAGACTATATATTTGCCAGATATGCTTAGGAGTTTACCTCTTTCCAGATATGAGTTTGCCAGTTATCCCCGCCAAATGGCGTGGGATATCACTCCCGTTCAGCAGGCTCGGATGGGCAAAATATGTTATAAAAAGGTGAACAACAGAGATATCTTCTATAGTTCATCTGATATTTACGCAACTCATCTCAGGGGTTTGAAACCAGGTTGCATCCCTCCCGAGAATTCATCTCGTCTATTACCAGTGAGAATACCAATTTTTGCAAATGAGTTTGCTAGGAAAGGTAGGTATTATACTGATAACACCTTAAGGATGCAAGGTTTAGTCAACCCAGATTATAAACGATGGAGCTGCATTGCCAACTGGGTTTTAGAACATTATGAAGAAGAGCTTCTTAATATCAGTTTATATGAAGCTATTTATTCTTTAGTACATGGCTTCCCTCCAAATCCACACCTATTCCTTTCACTGATCGAAAGGTACAATTATAGGACGGGAACCTTCATGACCCCAAAAGGAGAAATCGGTTTCGCTCTTCACGAGATGAATCATATCTCCAAGCTGCCTATGGGAAATTTTCCTTATGAGGAGTATGTTCCCACTGAAGATGAATTAAACAGGCTGAAATCTGAAAATGCTGAAATGGTAGAAGTCTTTGATGAGCTGTTATGTCACTATCACATCTGTTGTTGTTATTTTGAAAGCTCAGGCTCCTGCTATCTTACTAAATGGATATCTTATCTCTTCCTCAAACATGATGATGAAGAGAAACAAATTAGTGAGAAGAAAGCTGTTGATCCGCTTACCTTTCAGCGTTTCAATGAGGAAGAGATAAATGAGTTGATGGCAAGGTTTCGCCAAGAAGATATAATAGTTAAAAATGATGAAGATTATCCTCCACTCAAGATAGGAGATAAAATAGAAAGTTTCATGAGGATGGGATACAGACGTATGTCTAAGAAAGCCCATCTGGCAGGCTTTCTTGCTTTTTGGCTACGAAGGTATGTAGTCCCTGGAGCAAGTGCAGTCGATCGCTTCCATAGAGGTGTTCTTTTTGCTGCAGTCCGCCTAGTGTTCGGTTATCGGATGGATATTTTATCGGCGATGACAAGCCGACTTAATCATAGTCTGCGTTGCTTTGTGGACGGCATGCTAAATAATAAGAAAGATGGCTTTCCACGTACTGAAGTCGCCCATACTTATTTATTTGGGTGGCTTCTACTCCACTGTCCAGTTTTGATGAGCCCTGGCGAAAGAGCTATTGGAGGAAACTTTTTAAGAAAGTATGAAGGGTGTAGATGGAATCACACCTCCTTGATAGATTGCCGGCGAGTATTGAACCGCGGCGATAACTGGGATTTTTATTGTGTTGATCCACCAGCTGGCTACGAGTTATTGCCAGCTAATATCCTAGACTCAGTGAATACTCTACCAACAGATCCAGCTATATTCAATTGGTTGAAGTCGATTCGACCTTCACACCTCGTACATCGATTTGAAGATGAATGTATTCTTGAACCATATTTGCCTAGCCGTTTTGCACGCCAATTCGGCTATGATCAATTCCATGTAGGGAATGCCACAACATGCCTACAAGGGAAAGGATATTTGATTGATGGCGCCAGGGCTTGGTACTATTATAATGCTAAAAATACGAGGGCCATTTTCTCAATGCCTGAGAATACAAATCATGGACCGCGAATGTTATTCACCTATTCAAGGTTTTACACTTCGGCCAATACCTTTGTGGAGACTTTTGATTTAGCACATAGCTTCGCTTCTGACAAACGAGCCAAGAAAGGAAAGCCGAGCATTCTTTATAAAGATCCAAATGACGAAGAACCTGCTGACGAACCTTTTGAAATCTCCAGAGATATGAACTTCCTTGAGGAGTTTATTGAACCCTTAAACATTTCTCTCCGAGTAACAAAATCTCCTATGAAGGATAAGAAGAAAAGAAAAAAATGATAATCCTGTTGCTTCTCCAGATCCAAAGAAAAAGAAGACCACCGCAGAATCTCCAGAAGGAGTTACCACTAGGTCACAATCGAGACAACGAGCAGAAGAATCTGTAAGGAGTGAAGAGACAACTCCTACATCTTTACAGAAACAACCGGGCATTTCTACTGACCAAGAAAGTCCGGATGTGCCTCTTCAAAGAAGGCCGTGTTTGAAGAAAGTAGTTAGTAGAAAATTAAGATTATTGAGTCCGTCTCGTGCTGCATCCATCCTGGCTAGTGCTGTTGCTGGGCATATGATGTCTTCCCCTACTCCCATCTCTGGATCAGAACCATTAACTACAGAAGAACCAACACATTCTGGCAAAGAGGCTATGGAAATAAACGTATCTTCTGTGATTGGCCAGCCTTCAACTTTGGCGATTCTTCCTGAAGCGCTTCCAGAAACAGTATCTAATACTATTCCGGTCGATACGTTAGATCATCTTCAAACTCATGCCGATGATCCAATATATTCAGATAGCGAAATGATTGATGCATTACAGGCATGCGCTGAATATCTTGAAGAGACTGTTACTGATCCGGAAGCTGAAAATACAAATGAGCCATCTGACGCTCATAAATTGAATGAAGAGAATGTTGAGAGCATTGACAATGAACCATTGGAGGAAGCACATGTCAATATTATGAAGACTCCTACCAGGGAAGACCAGCCTTCACTTAGTACTTCCGATGCGGGAAGTAATCGTGCAGAGGAAGTCTCAAAAGAAATGCCAGCTCATCTTCCTCGGGAAGTAATAGTATTAACGGATACACCACATATGCCCGATTCAGGTTAGATTTCTTGAATCCTATCAGGCGGTTATTAATGATGATACTTGTTTTTATAGTATATTGATTCCTTTTCTTTAATAGCTGAAGGTAATGTATACCTATCAGGCGGTTCAGAGGCGGGTAGTAGTCAAGCAATGGTGACATATACTATTCCTGCGATAGGCACCCCTGCTCGAACAATGGATACTGGTAAATTGCTAGTTTATTATTCTGAACTTCATAACTTTCTTAGAAAATTAACGCAATACGTTAACTTTCAGGAGAACAAATGAGGAGTGTAACTAGCTCGAAAATGGCTCCATTGGAGACTCCTGCCAGAGAAGAGAGTTCTACAGAAATGCCTATACCTGGGCCATCACAAGTCCAGATTGAATTGCCTCAATTAGGTAAAGCTTTAACTTTGTCGACTTTGTAAAATAAAACTTGCTAACGAGAATATGTCGCAGAAGAACCAGTCAAAGCTGCTACAAGCTCTACCACGGCACCTTCAATAAAGATAACCCAGATACCAAAAGAAAGATCTTCTGAAATTATTGCTTTGACGACGCTATCTGTCGCAACTGAAGTTACTCCAACCGAGATAGCAGAAACTCCCATCACTTCTGAGGCAAATAGAATCGTTATAAGATCTTATACAAACGCATTCTATCTAACACTCAAGCCGATGGTGGAGAGCGAGAACATTCCTTTCTCCAAAGTCAGGAAATCCGTAAAATATTTGATCAACGGGATTCGTGACCACGGAGATGAAACTCAGGCTGTTTATCTGGAACACATCCTCAATGAGCTTGAAGAGGTGAAGACTGCAATGATGAATCTATCATCTGAGAATATAGATTCACTGATTGAAAAAGAATGTCAAGCTCTGGCCCAGGAAGCTGAACAGAAGGGAAAAGATCTTGAAGCATTTTTGGCAGCCTTTGCTCAGTTTGCTGCTGATATGGAAACTCAGATTGAAGAAACATCTTCTAAGCTGGATACCAATGAAGCTGAAATAGCAGAAGCTGACGAAGAAATTGCCAAGCTTCAAGATCGTCTGACTTTGGCGAAGCAGAAAAGGGAAGAGAAGGTTCTCTTAAACAAAGAAACTGCAAATCACCTCGTTGTGCTGAAGCGTCAAAAGGAGCTTAATACCAAGACTCATCATGAAGAGCTGAATGCTCGTTTTGCTAATCTAAAACCCTTTGACTTCGAGTCAACAAGGAATCAAATTAGACAAAGGATTCTGAACTCTCAAAATGAAACGATAGCTGCTTTGAAAAGACGTGTTGCAGAGCTCAGTACCCGGCCTGTTGAATAATTTATTTTGTAATGTCTTTTTGTCTTTGATCAACTGTAATGGACTTTATTTTGAATGGAATGATATTTCAGATAATTCTATTTACTTGTTACATACCCTATTATAGGAGATAAGCAATAGAACGAGAAAACATATTCAGAGGTACAGGACGTGATATATTTTCTTGATGTAGAAAATAACTATATTCTTTATATCTTGCTCAGAGGTAATGTGGACATGGCAAAATATAAATATCGAATATTTGTTATTTCAATAGACAACTTAGTCAGAAGTAATAGGGACGTAACAAGTTGCAAAATATGTGAATTCTTTTTTAATGGCGATGATGATATGATGAACGATTGAAAATGAACCGTCAGAATGAATGATTCATCAAAAATGTCTGCTGGGGATTTTAATGAATGAACCTTTAGATTCATCGAAAGGGGTGAACAGTCACCTCGATTCACGAAGAGTCAGTAGGTTAGTATAAATAGTACAGGACTCATGAAGAATTTTATCACTGCCTTCAACAGGAAAGATGTCTTCCAACAACATGTCTAAGGAGACTGAAATCGTGCCGAAAGCCGAGAGCGTCACCGGGGAACCTTCTGCTGGGACGAAGAAGGGCGAAGGGTCGTCTGCACCCAGGCCTCTCGTCAACTCAGTCTTACCGGATCAAAAGGAGGTGGGCGAAGGTTCCTCTGCACCAAAGCCTTCACAGGATATCCTCGACTTTCTGGTAGAGCCGGGGAAAACGGCGGAAGAAGAGGCAAAGAGGATAGCTTTCCTCAAATTCTTGCTGAGTTCAGGCAAAGATGTCTTCGACTCCTTTGCTGATTTTGCTTGTGAGAAGGAGGGGCTTGACCCTCGTCCTAAGTTTGATAGGGATGATAGTGATCTCCCTTAATGTAATGTAATATCTTCTTTGAAAATAAAAAAAAAAATTTATTTACATTGTCTGTCAAGAAATCTTTACACATTTATACATAGTATTTCTTAAGAAATTTGCCATTGATAGGCATCATAGCTATTCTGCCATCCATCTCTGCTAACTGGTAGGCACCATTGGAAAACACTTTGTTTACAACAAAAGGACCTTCCCACTTGGCATCGAACTTGCCCTTACTCATGTGAGTCATAGTCATAGGACGTCTGACTGTAAGGACCAAGTCACCTTTTTGAAATGTTCGTACTTTAACTTTACGATTAAAGGCTTTTGAGATACGGGCCTGGTATAACTCAATGTGCTGTTGAGCCAAAAGCCTCTTTTCATCAAGTGCCTCCAATTCTTGCAATCGAAGTAGATCGTTGTTCTCCGTTGTAAGTTCATTGGCAATGGCTATCCGCAGAGACGGGATTTGAATTTCCAGTGGCAGAACTGCTTCACAACCATACACCAAGGAGAAAGGTGTACAGCCGGTAGGATTGCGAACTGTAGTGCGATAAGCCCATAAACATTCGCCAAGCTTCTCACTCCAATTCCGTTTGTTTGTGGATACAAACTTCTTAAGGAGTTTAATGATGGTTTTGTTGAAAGCTTCAGCTAAACCATTTGCTGCAGGGTTATAGGCTGTCGAAGCAACATTGTCGATGCGATGATCGTCACAGAATCGGGTGAACTTTTGACTAATGAACTGAGGTCCATTGTCATGAATGATTCGCTGCGGTACACCAAACCTGTATATCACATGGTGTTTGATGAAGTTGATGACACTGCTGGTTTTGACTTCAGACAGAGGTATAGCCTCAGCCCACTTAGAGAAGTAGTCTGTGATGGCCAAGATAAACCGATGCCCTTTAGAAGAAGGAGGGTTGATTGGGCCTATGATATCCATGCCCCAAGCTTCAAAAGGCCAAGAAGCAGCCGTAGGATGTAAAAATTCTGATGGTTGATGAATGAAATCTGCATGAATCTGACATGCTCTGCATTTCTTTGCGTATTCAATAGCATCGGATACCATAGAAGGCCAGTAATAGCCCATACGACGAATACGATCTTGCAATTTAGGACCAGGTTGATGCGCTCCACAAACACCATCATGAGCTTCACGTAGTATTTGTTTTGCTTCATTACCAGCAAGACAACGTAATAGTAGACCATCATAAGTTCGTCGGTAGAGAATTTTTGTTGTATGATTATAATAGAAACGGAGAGATCGTCTTCGAATGCTGGTGGCCTCTTTGGGATCCTCAGGCAATATTCCATAAACTGCAAAATCAATGAAAGGAGTTCTCCAATCTTCATTGATGATATTGACCTCAGCAGAATTACTAAACTCAATATTGTGATTATTTTCAATACAAAATAACTCTCTGTTGGAAATAACAACCAATTGCTGTCTTTGGACAGGAATCGCCAAGACTGCTGCAAGGTTTGCTAGAGCATCTGCTTCGGTATTGTAAGCCCGACGAACGTATTCAATATAGAAAGCTTTGAAGGAAATGGCCATAGCAATGGCTGCTTCATGATACGGAATCAAATCTTGATGACGAACTTCATATATTCCTCTAACCTGGTTAACAACCAGTTTAGAGTCACCGTATACTTCAAGATATTGGATGTCTAATTGTTTAGCCAGTTGAAGGCCGATAAGCAAAGCATTATACTCTGCAACATTGTTGGAACAAGGTTCATCCAAAGAATAAGCCCGTTGAATAGTTAGTCCTTCTGGCGAAACGAGCACAATCCCTACTCCTGCTATAATAATCCCATTTGGTCCAATTCTGGAAGCTCCGTCAAAGAATAGACGCCATGTGGGAAATTCTTCCGAGATCAGATTTGTTTCAAGCGTCTCATCAGGAATCTCGTCGTAGAGTTTAGAAGTCTCAGTAACAGGATGAGCAGCTAAGAAATCGGCAAGAGCTTGTTCTTTAACTGACTTTTGAGGGACGTAAATCATGTCGTATTGGGCAAGTAAGATAGCCCATGTAGCCAGCCTTGAATTGAGAGTACTGGGCTTCTTCATGAGTACCCGTAGAGGGTTAATTCGGGAAATGACATGGATTGTTTGACCAATTATATAATGTCTTGTCTTTTGTACAGCGAACATTAAGGCTAAACATTCTTTCTCAACCATGCTATATCGATGTTCGGCACCGATCATAGTACGACTGAGATAGTAGATAGCCTGTTCATGTCCTTCTTTGTTCTTTTGGGCAAGTAAAGCACCCAATGAGTGATCCATTGCTCTGACATACATTAAGAAAGGTATGCCGGAGATTGGTGGCACCAAGACTGGTGGGCTCATAAGATATTGTTTTATGTCATCAAATGCTTGTTGACATTCTTCGGTCCAAACGAAAGATACACCTTTCTTCATAAGTTGTGTAAACGGTCTGCATCGTCCAGATAAATTTGAAATGAATCTCCTGATGTACGCAAGTCGACCTTGAAATCCTCGTAGCTCTTTTAGGTTGCGTGGAGGACGCATCTCGTGAATGGCTTTGATCTTCTCAGGATCTACGTGTATACCTTTAGAGGTAATAACGAAGCCGAGAAATTTACCACTAGAGACACCCAAGAATGACTTGGTGGGATTCATTTTGAGTTGATGTTGGCGCATGAGATTGAAGATAGTTCTCAGGTCTTGAATGTGATCTTCCTTCAGACGACTTTTGACAGCAATATCATCAACATAGCATTCAACAGTCTTTCTCAAATGATCTCGAAAGATAGTACTCATGGCTCGTTGATAAGTTGCACCGGCGTTCTTGAGACCAAATGGCATCACAGTATAGCAATAAACTCCTCGAGGAGTACGAAAAGAAGTATGCTTTTCATCGTTAGGATTCATCTTGATTTGATTATATCCAGAGAATCCATCCATAAAAGATAACCTCTCGAACCCATAGGTATTGTCAATCATGACATCAGTGATTGGAAGGGGAAACTCATCCTTTGGACAAGCGTCGTTCAGATCCCGAAAATCAATGCAGACTCTGATTTTCCCAGTCTTCTTCAAAACTGGAACAACATTAGCAACCCAGTCTGGATGTTGCTCTTCACAAATAAAGCCACAAGCGATGAGCTTTCGAACTTCTTCATCAATTGCATCCATCATTTCAGGTTTGAAGCGCCGTTGTTGTTGTTTAACAGGTTTCGCATTAGGTAATATATTCAGCTTGTGCGTAGCAATTTTGGGATCTAAACCTGGCATGTCTTCATAGCTCCAAGCAAAGACATCAATATATTCGCGAATGAGAAGAATCAACTCCTGCTTATCATCTTCGGGGAGATTCTTACTAATGAATATAGGACGAGATATACCGTTTTCTCCTACATCAATCTGGATTAGCTGATTTTCAGTAGGTGGTTCTCGTTTTTCAAACCGGAGCTTCCACTGATTGTCCATCTTTTGTACCCAAGGATCAGTTTCAGGGCTTTCTTCGAAGTCATCATCAGTAGCATCGTTGTTGATATCTGGAAATTCAACTGAGACCATGTTGGAGGATATGGCAATACGATGTACGTGACCAATGCTAGTGTCAGAATCCCATAAAACTGTATCAGAAGAAACAGTGCGTTCATCGTCATCGGATTCAATTATCTTAGGAGCTGTAGCCATAGTAGGAAATGTAAATACATAACCAAGGCCGAGCTTATTCCTCTTGCTAGTAACATGAATAGGAGTTCGTCTCCCTCTTCCATAGTTGAGTCCACTCTTGAAATCATATCCCATTTTACGGATGATCTCTTTAGACTGAGTACTGTAACGACGGAGTTGTAAATGTCCTGTGTCATCGTGTTTGCAGTCTTCGGTATAAGAAAACTTTTGTTCTGGTCCTCTAATAAAGATTATTGGACTTTCGTCAGCTTTTCGAGCAGGAACTATAAAGTATGAACTATCCGTTGATTCCAATGATACATCTGTCTGATAGGATTGTACAACTTCAATTGTGAGTGGCTTTAACCTATCTAACAGATTTAAATAACACTCAGCATGATATAACACATCAGTATACTGTAAAGGAGATGCATCTTTATTGATATTTACAACAGTGTTTACAGTAGGACCTTTAGCCTTAGCAGGCTTAGTCAAATTGATAACAAGAGGAGGAGAAGAAGAACGAGGAGGAAGAGAAGGCTTGTTACGACGAAGGTCGATAACAAGTGGCTCAGAAGAGGTGAGCTCCCTTTTTCCTTGGTCAGTCATAGAAATTGTCTTCTTGGCAGGAAGTCGAATGACCAGTGGTTCAGCATGTGAAGGCTTAGAGACGCACCCTTTGACAGGAATCACAAGAGTATCCTGTGACTTTGGTTCTTGTTCCTTTTTGCTAGGAGGAAGATAGATGGTTAGTGGTTCAAAAGAAGAGGGTTGAGAGACGCGCCCTTTAACAGGAATTACAAGAGTGTCTTGAGATTCAGTTCCCTGCTCTTCTTCAATGTCTAAAGCCAAGACAACTTTCATGAACTCGTCTTTGTACATGCGAGCATCATTGCAGTATGCTTCGACGCCCTTGAAAGGATAGAGATCAGCAACTTCTTTTTGGACTTCTCCTTTGTCATCAACATACTTGAAACATTGATGAAGAGTTGATGGCACAATATTATGTTCATGAAGGAACGGTCTTCCCAGAAGAGCATTGTAGGAACAACCATGGTTATCAATGATGTAAAAGGTTACCTTTGTACGAAGATTGCCTATTTGGAATTTTAGGCGAATCTTGTCCAGAGGTTCACTTCTTCCTTGATTGAACCCCAGAATAGTAGTGATTGTACCAGTAAGACTGCGTACAGGAATTTTCAAAGCATCCAACATTGTTTTAGGCATAATACTGAGTGCAGAGCCTGGATCTATCAGGATACGATCGACCTTCATGGTATCAACATACCCTGTGAAATACAAAGGGCGATCATGTCGATTATCTTCCAGGAGCATGTCATCTTGCGTGAAGGTAATATTTGGAATTAATTCCAACACGCTATGACAATGGAGACAAGAGAGAGGCTCTTTCTCCGGTTTCTTCAGAATTTCAAGGCAATTTTCTGCCTGCAACAAAGCTTCACTTAACGTCTCTCGAGTTTCCTTAGAGAGGCGCAAGAGCTCGAATATTGACAATCTGGCAGGAGTATTGGCCAGTTGAGCCAGTATGTCAAAGTTATACGGCTTCTCGAGTCCGAGAGAAGTGGACTTTTTGAGAGCTTTATCGAAACGAACCGGTTGTTTCCCTTTATCAGTAACTGCTGGTTTAACAGGAGGAGGAGTTGGATTAGTTGAAGATGAAGAGGGTTGAGTTTCAGGAGGCGTGTCAGGAGTGGAAGATGAAGCTGGAGTTTCCTGATTCTCTGGGTATTCCCGTAAATAGGGTTTACCAGACCTGGTACCCAATAAGATCTCTTCTTCATTTAATGGTTCAAGAGAAACCATATTACAACTTTTAAACTTGCCTTTGGAATTTTTCTTTTGTTTAGATGAAGAAGAGGCGGAGGATTCAAAATCTGAGACCAGATCTGGATGAATCCACATGATTTCCCCTTTAGAAGTAGATAAAGGGACTAGTCCTTCATTTCGAAAAGGTGGAAGGTTTACAAGCTCGAGAGTGGTTCGAGGAATGGGAACTACACCATCTTCTATCTGCATTGGTGGAAATTCGCCGAACTGAACAGAGACGACATTAGCCGTCACCGTCTTTTCGTCCTGTTCGAGGGTTACTGCTCCGGATTTGATCATCTCTTGTATTTTTCCTTTAAGCACATAACATGCTCGAGTAGGATGTCCGATAAATCTGTGGTAAACACAATACTTAGGATGATCAGTCTTACCAACCTCTTCCGGCCTTTTAGGGTCGGGTAATTGCAGTTTGTTGCTTTTTGTAAGACATTCAAAGATACCCATGATGTCATCTTCATCGAAAGAGTATTCTTCTTTAGGACGTGGTGCTCTTTGAGGTTGTTGTGATAGAATAGGTGCAGATTGAGCAACATTGACAGCCAGTGCTTCTTTGCTTCTCAAGTCAATGGCCAAAGTTTCTTTAGGAACAGATGTATCTTTGCCTTTTCTATTATTATTCTGGCGATTGTTGTTAGAGTTTGAGCTATGATCGCCTTGGTCAGGATTCATGTGAACCCCCAATGTCTTGAATTTTTCAGCGCTGAGTTCTGCTGCCTTAGCATTGATAATGAAAGAAGGCCAGTCTTGGAATTGAGTTGCCCCTGTCCACATACTGATAATTGGCAAGAGATTATTCTTGCAAGTATCAATTGTAACAGCAGATGGGGTTCCCATTGGCATTTTGAGAGCTTCGCGACGGAACCTCTCGATAAATTGCTCAGTAGGCTCATTATTTCTTTGTTTGATTTTAATGAAGGCTGACATAGTCATGTCATTGACGCCTTCATAAAATCGTTCAAGGAACATCTGTTTGAAATCAGCAAAAGAAGTGATACATCCGTCTGGTAGACTTCGGTACCAGTCATAAGCAGCGCCAGTTAAGCAACTGACGAATACCCGAGTAAGAAGGGCATCATTAGGCTGAAGAGGATCAGTCATCAATTCAAAATGATTAATATACTGATTGGGAGATGAAGTGCCATCGAACTGCATAATGGTAGGGAATTTGTATTTTGGCGGAAACTGCATTTTCTTCCATTCGGCGGGATAGGGTTGTTTAATGCCCAACCGTTGTAAGCCTTCCCTTTGTGTATAGGCTTCAAATTGATTCCGCAATTGTTCAACAGCATCATTAGCGTTCCCTGAAGATTGAGGATTACTAGATTGATTGGTGATGGCCGGAGGAGGAACTGTATGATAAGTATCACCCCCAGCACCAGTTTGGCTAAGAGTAACCTGAACTGGTACTGTGGTGACTGGAGGAGGTGGTACCCCCAGACCAGGATTTTGAGGAGTGGAAGAAATCAATGGTTCAGGAGTTATGACTGGTGGAGTATGCTGAGCCATAATAACATCATGCATTTTAGCCATCATTTCGGCCATAGTCTTCAATTGTTCTTCTAGTGCAACAATCCTTTGATTCTGATTGTTAGAACCAGAAGCATCTTGTTCTTCAGTAACGTATGCTGTCACTTCTCGTGCCATGACAGATGACACAGTTTGTTCAGAGCCATCACTGTCGACAGCAAAGTCCGAATTACCCCCATTATGAGAAGTAGACCGATCACTGTAAGGAAGATTCCTTTGACCGATTGTTTCTCGGCTTCGAGATCGAGTATGCTGGTAAACACCATCATCTGATTCTCTAAGTCGGTCAAGATAGTGCTGGCTAGGTCTCCGGATCTTTCCATGCTTGCATTTTCTACCCCCAGAGTCTCTGGAAGTCATGTTGACGGAGGCAAACATTACCTCTTCTTCATCATCACTCTTTTGATCAACAGAAGGGAAAGTCAGACGCTCGAAGACAGAACGTTTGGTTGTTTGGCAACAACATTTGATAACCACTTCGTGAGGATGATTACAATGATGAACTTATGATTGTTTGGGAGAACTGGAGGTGGTATTCCGTTTCTGCCTGAGATGATCCCGAAGATCAGAGACAACGGGATGAGAAGAAGTAGCAGGGATATACTCATAGATGACATTTGGAACATGATTTCGATTTCGTAAACGTTCGATTCCATGAGTATAAAGAGAGGTACTCATCTGATTGGCGTAATTGTCAGGATTCCTTGCCTCAAAAGGTTGATACTGAGGCAAGTTGATCTTAGCATGCTTGCGTTTTACAGAGGTAGATTTTGATTGGGGTTTTCTATTAAGATATGCCCGTAAATCATTTAAACCGCCCTTGGGAACCTCAGTTTGTGAAACTTGTAATTTGCCTTGTTCGGATCGTGAAATCCGCAAATTAGGCAATTCCTGAATATTTGCCTTGGGAGTAGGTAGAATACCTCTCTGATTAGTACGAGAATCTTTGTTAAAAGAAGTTTTCGTACTAATAGGTGCAGAGGCACTATCAGTTGGATCCTCCTCGATAAGAATCGAAGGAGACTTGGAAAAGGCCAGAGGACCTTTCCCATTGTTTTGAGATGAAGGGATAGCTAAAGAGCATTTCCCTCTGTTATCTTTCAAGTTTTGAGCTTAGGAAGATTGGGAGAAGACCAAGGGGCCTTTTCCTTTTGATGGAATGGAAGAAGGAACAGCCAAAGGACTGTCCTCAGCAAACTGTGCCTGTGCAGTTTTGGGTTTCTGGATTCTGGAATGATCCGGAGTAGACTGCGCCTGGGCAGACTGCGCCTGAGTAGACTGCGCCTGTTTAGTCAGGGCAGCAGATGTATTGGATTGAGCCTTGGCAGCAGCAGAAGATTTAACTTGTGCCAATTTGGCACAAACTGTGCCAGAAGAAGGTTTGGTGGCAGACTGCGCCTGTTTCCCTAAGGAGAGAATAGACTGCGCCTGATTGTGAGGCAGATATTGTGCTGTTTTGGCATGAACTGTGCCAAAAGATGGTTTGACAGCAGACTGCGCCTGTTTCCCTAAGGAGAGAACAGACTGCGCCTGATTGTGAGGCAGAGATTGTGCTATTTTGGCATGAACTGTGCCAGAAGATGGTTTAACAGCAGACTGCGCCTGTTTCCCTAAGGAGAGAACAGACTGCGCCTGATTACCAGAGATAGACACTGGTGTCTTAGAAACAGCAGGTTGTGCCGAGGAAGTGGCAGCGTTCTTCATTAGAGAAGTAGCAGAGTTCTTGGGAGCCCACACTGAGCGAGTCTTGCTCTTGACGAAAGTCGTAGTGCGGCGAGGAGTGCTTTGTGCATTAATCATTGCTTCGTAGGCCGTTTGGTCAACTTTCACGACCAAAGTCTTCTGCGTCGAGCCGATAGACGCCGTGTCACATTGAGTTGTCACCTCTTCATCGGAGGAAAAGGTCGTCCCCAGCAGAGTCGCCATTTTGTTTGCAAAAACAAAAGTATGATATTTATTTCACAAACTTTGTAAAGAATATTACAAGAATTCTAGGAAAGTACAACTATAGGAATCCGATCTAAAATGACGATCGCTTTATCCCTTGGACGATGTAAACTTTGAAGACTTGAATTTCTGAAGAACGCAGCAGCACTTGGACAAAAACTCTGATTTCTCTTGATTGTGTAGAATCCCCCGTTGAATGGAAACAAAACTCTATTTATAGAGTTCTGAAATAACTATTTTGGGCAGTTATTCTGGAGAGCGCCTGATTGAAGTGCGCCTGTTTTGAGCACGTATGACAAACTGCGCCTGTTTTTACTCCATTATCACGAACGTGCACCAACTGCTTTAGACACGTGGCATTATTTGATTGAAATGCGCTTGGTCGTGTACAGTTAGTGGGACACGTGTTGGACATGTAGAGTGGTAGTTAGACGTTGAATTAGTCAAAGTGCGCCTGTTTCAGGGATACATGGTAAGCTCTGAATTGATGTTGTTTTGAACTGCGCCTTCTTCGTAGGCGCAATCTGCAAAGTGTGCTGAGTTTGGATAGAAGTAGGCGCAATCTGTGAAGTGTGCTTGATATAGTCAAAAGTAGGCGCAGTCCGTTGATAGCGCCTAGTTCTTTGATGTAGGCGCAATCTGTTTAGACAGCTGTCATATCTTCCTCGAGCGCCGTGCCATCATAGGAATGATAGCGCCTTCTCGATCTTCGTGTTTGTCGGGTAATGATGACTCCACGTCAGCTAAGCGCGGTTTGTGAAATGCGCCTCTATGATGCAGAAATAGGCGCGTTCTGTGTTTGTTGATGAGATAGGCGCCATTTGTTTGTAGGCGCATTCTGATTAATCTGTTGAACTTAACTTAGGCGCGGTTTGATTTTTTGGACCTACAAGTGCACAGAAGAGTAATAGGTCCACCAAAAAATATTCTTGATTATCGTGTATCACGTTCATGTTACCTCTGATATCGATAGTCTTTTGACTTAGCACCTGTACCCAACCCGGGATAAAAGACATGGTGTTAAGACCACAAAGCCTATCACGTCCATATTACCTCTGTTGGATTTTATCTCAAAATATATTACTCGTACCACCAGCACACAGAAGAGTAATAGGTCCACCAAAAATTATTCTTGATTATCGTGTGTCACGTCCATATTACCTCTGATATCGATAGTCTCTTGACTTAGCACCTGTACCCAACCCAGGATAAAAGACATGGTATTAAGACCACAAAACCTATCACGTCCATATTACCTTAGTTGGGTTTTGTCTCAAAATCTATTGCTCGCACCAGCAGTGCACAGAAGAGTAATAGGTCCACCAAAAATTATTCTTGATTATCGTGTATCATGTCCATATTACCTCTGATATCGATAGTCTCTTGACTTAGCACATGTACCCAACCCGGGATAAAAGATATGGTGTTAAGATCATAAAACCAATCACGTCCATATTACCTCTGTTGGGTTTTATCTCAAAATCTATTACTCGCACCACCAGTGCACAGAAGAGTAATAGGTCCACCAAAAGTTATTCTTTATTATCGTGTATCACGTCCATATTACCTCTGATATCGATAGTTTCTTGACTTAGCACCTGTACCCAACCCGGGATAAAAGACATGGTGTTAAGACCACAAAACCTATCACGTCCATATCACCTCTGTTAGGTTTTGTTTCAAATTTATTTTTCGTACCATCAGTGCGCAAAAGGGGTAATAGGTTCACAGAAGTTATCCTAATCTATTACTCGCACCATCGATGTACCAAAGAGTAGTAGATCCACAAAATATCATTCAAATTTATTTGCTCGCATCTCCAGATGCACAAAAGGGTAATAGATCCATGAAAAGTCTCCCAGTGGGATATCCCTTATCAAAACACAAATGCTGTATTAAGCTCTCTAGTACAAGCACCACAAAATACCATAAACAAAGAATAGAGTGAATGTATTTTGTTTATTCAAAATCAGTTACATTCATAGGACTACATCAGCAGTAAAAAAAAAATCTAGCAATACATAGTTTGGTCAATTTGGCAGCACTTCGCCTTCATCAAAAAGCAGGTTCGTAGCCCTCGAAAGAAATCATGTTTTACTGCTGAGAAGCAAACAAGACTGTTGAATCTTCGATGAGCTACACGGAGGAAGGCAAATATAAGATGCTTTTCTCTCCTCCGTATTGCGGACATCTTAGGCCCGTTCCTCTAAAAGACCATACCTTCAAAACAACATCCCTAGTGTTGTTTTTGCCTACTTAGAGAGCCGTAAAAACAGAACTTTTACGATGACGTCCCACCACCGTCCGACTCTCCGACGTATAAAGGTTCTTCCTACCATCTGAGAAAAACTCTTCCAAAGCATGAAGAGTTCTGAGCTCTCTAATGTGTGTGTCAAGTGTTGCATCTTCACCAGGCCCAAAATCGTCGATACTGGTCCTGGAGAAATCTGCTAGCCAAACCCCTATAAAATATGAAAAGAGAAAAAGGGGGGTTTAACATTCAGAAGAAAACAAAGTGTATGCTTCAGCCATGCGGCCCCATCATACAGAACATATGCGGTCCAATGAGATAGGACGTACATCAATCACGCCTAAAGTACAGAGATGATCTATGACAGGCCCGCGCATAAAATATGTGTAGCACCCAGTTTCCCAAATGAGGGTAATTTTAAATTTCGTGTTTATAATTATTTTAATAATGATATTTAATTTATGATATGATTTTTGGTGATTTTAAATTATTTTAAAATTATTTAAATCAATGACTTGTGGTTTTGACGTTTTGCTAGTGAAACCCTAGAGACTGTTTGACCTAGAGCCTAACCATGTGATTATGATATTTTAATGTCATTTTTGGCCTATTGCATTTGACCTTTTGAATTATTTTGATATTATTTTATTATTTATGATATTATTTTGGGGTTATTTGAGTCTGGTTCAAATTTTAACTCAATCCGACTTGAAACGAAAACCCGGGGATAGTTTGACTCTAGTGGGACCCACACACTAGTTAGGCATGGCCCACATGATATTAATTTTAGTCCATATGATAGAAATATTTTAGTTAGAGGTTAGACTAATTATTATGGATAAGGTTAGTGTGATTAGAGACTTTAGAATGACTAATTTAGCCCCAACCAATTAGCCCTTTCCTAATACTCATAGAATAGGTTAGTAGGGGCTTTTGGACTTTTCCTAATAGGACAAAACCACCTTTATGGCCAGCCACAATAAGGATAGGGTTGAGCCTCCCATTTGTCATTATCCATCTATTTTTCTCTCTCTTGTTCTTCCCCAAATTCCTAGAGAGCAATCCCTAGCAATTTCTCCACCAAATCCTTCCATTTCACCACCAAATCTTCTTCTTTCCTTCTCCATTCTAGCCAAGGAGGAAGCTACCCAAGTTTGGGAGGATTCGGAGCTCGTTCGTGTCCTTTTGGAATTTCTACGTGTCGGTGTCGCTTCGGAAGGTTTTTCTTCGATTCGATCTACCGGGAGGTATAAATCCCTTCTCCTTTTCATTTTCTCATGCATATAGGTCTATTTTGAACCCATAGGAATGACCCCTATGGTTGTATCTCCATTTGTGTCCATTTTGTGTCCATTTGGAGGTCATAGGAGTGTCCTTTGTGTTGTGGATGTGTTCATGTTATATATATATATATATATATATATATATATATATATATATATATATATATATATATATATATATATTGTAATGAGAGTGTATCTATATTTATATATGTAATAAATGGTTCATGATGATTATATAATCAAGTTTGTGAGTGTGGTTCCTCATATTATTATTGCTATTATTGTTGTGGATAATTAGGATATATATTGTGTATTCTTTTAGCTCAAACTATCTAAATCCGTCATAATTTTTATCCACGTTTTTAATTTCAGCCCTAACTTAGAAATGTCATAACTTCTAGCTCAAAGCTCGATTTAATCTCCCGTTTTTTTAAAAGAAGCGTATTGAAGTTAGCTTTCCAAAAACATATATTAATAGGCCTAATTCTTTCTGTAACTTTCTGGAGAATTATTTGAGTGTCAGCTGTACGAAAGACAAACGCGTTCTCGGTGTTTTCGCGATTTCGGGAGTTTCCGGAAACGAAAATGCGATCTGTTTGAAGTTTCGGAAAGCTAACACATAGATCTATAACATACTTTAATCTTAGATTTTAGTTCAAGCTGAGATAGTACAGTATTGATTATTAGTAGGAGTTACTATTCGGCATATGCATTTTGTGCACCCTTGTGTGTAATATAATATTCTATTTAATTTTAACCCATATTAATGTATATACATTATGTAATTAAATAGAGAATGCAAGCATGAGTAAATGTTTAAATAAATGATGTATGAGATGTAAGTATGCTATCTAATGTAAGCATGTATAAGTATGGCTTGTAATGAATATGTAGGTTCCATAGTATGTAATGTATGGTACAAATAGTAGTGCAAGAGAATAAATGAATGATGAATGAATGCAAGCATGAATGTAATGTAATAATAGATGTAATGTATGAAATATACAAGTTAATGAGATGTAATATTCTATGTTAACACAAATCCAATATTACCTCATGTACCCCTTACACTATGTTGACACTATCACACTTGACACTTTGTTCACTTACACTTTGACACTCCTTGATATGTATCCACTATGTATGCCCATTTAACCCTCACTTGCCCCTTTGCCATGTTCACCTACACACACATATCCTCTTAAATAAGTATTTATGAATATAGTTAACTTAGTTTTGTATGTATATTATATATATGTTAGCATATTGTGTTGTAATATATAAGTTTATATAACCATTTGAAATGCCATGATTATAGACCTAATGTTGAATACCAATATATGCATGTGTATATATGTGTAGATATATATAGCTTAAAGTAATAGATTACCTAGTGTATATCCAATGTGAATTCTTGCCTATTTGAGTATTGAATAATTGCATGCTATATAGAGTTGGGTGTATGTTGGCTTGTATAGCCTTGTATTAGTGTGTGCTTGCTAGGATAGTCTTGGTTAGGCCTAGTAAGACTTACTGGGTTATGACATGACCTAGTTTGACCTAATTTGACTAGTGCAGTTGACCAAAGTTGACCAAGGGTTGACTTTGGCCTAGTTTGACCTAGATTTATGTAGAATGCATTGTAGTGCTTTATATTACCCTTCTGGATATGTTGTGACTTGTGTTGTTCTAATTAGGAGCCAGACACCTCTCCTCGGATAGTATTTTTACCTTGGACATTCAGATATCAGGCGAGTACATTCTCTGATCATTTCATATCTTGCTTAGAATTATTTCCTGTAATAGATTACTTTACTTGTACTGTCACGACGGTCACACGGATTGGTACTATATGGATCCTTTCTTGAGATGTTATCCTTAGGGAGCATCGGGTACTACGTATTCTGTGCGTTTCACTTACATGGCGTATCACTATGCTACTTGGTTCACTTGATTACTTGTGACATGTACCCTCATGATCACAGTCTCTTGAATCTTACACAGTTGGGTAACCCCCAGACTTCCCATTTATGGGACATCCATGTATCACCCTTCGGAGGCCGTGCATGGAATCATATAACATAACCTGGCTGGATCCTTGTGTATTGATTGGGGGTACGGGGGGAGTAGAAGTGGACATGTGAATAATACACCAGTAGTATCTTCATTGAATCATTCCGTAGTGTCTTCATTGAATCATCCCTGGCCATTTACATGTTCATGTTGTACTCTGACTCACTAGTCACTGCTAGTTCTCTATGTATAGTAGATATTTCTATTACAGTTCTTTCTCTGTTTTTATACTGCATTTCTTTCAGTACCTGTATCTTACTTTACTGCATGATTATATTTTCTAACCTGCTATGATCTGTTGAGATGTACTGTACTCGCTCCAATCCTGACTGGACCTGTTGATAAATTTTACAGATAGCCTGGGATTACCTGCTAGCCTAGAGAAGACACAGTAGAGGTTGTTTAGGTAGTTATTTCATTTTGTCTGTAGTTGTATTTATTTTGTGGATTACTGTATCTGTATTTGAGTTTTGAGATGTATTTCTGGGTTTATGTATCTTAGACACTTAGACTTCTATCTCCTGTATCTCTTTTGGATTTCATGTTTTATCTATCATTATCATGCTCTACCTTAGATGTGATTGAGTCTGTATCTGCTATATCACCCCCATTCGGGGAGTATAAACTGTTTAGTCTTATACTGTTAGATGCATTGAGACCTAGGACAGCGTTCTATCGCCGATACTGCGGCGTAGGCTGGGCGTTGTTATGTTCTCGTGCCCTAACTCTAGGGTGCGGGTCGTAACACATTTTTAGTGGTGGCCCATGCAGGTCGAGTTTGTGTAGTGGTATTCGAACTAGAGTACCACTACAGCCTGCAGTAGGATTAGGATATATTTTGAAGGTACTCAATCACAAATAGGAACCCTTGAAAGATTCCTGGGACGACCCTTGAGAATCTTGTTTAACTCCGATTTGAAAACTCTTTTCTTTTTTCCATGATTTGATTTATCTTTACTTTCTGCTATTGAATTTGACTTTGATGGATTATTATTGAATTTGAGTTTGTATTTATTGATTTTGATGAAGATTGTTGAAATTTGAATCTTGATGTTAGCTATAGCATCCGAGTTTGTAGTTATATGATTTGAAGGATTTTGTTCATTTCTAAATTTTGATGTTCGTTGATAAATTTAATTTTTTTTTGTATTCATTGTTGATTTAATTTAATTTTTGGCAAGATGAAATTATATGGGCTAGGTCATCTAAGTTATGGAAATCTTGTCTTATATAGTCACATTAGCCAGCATGGTGAGGACATATAGTCTGATTTTGGATATATTTCTCGGGTATGGAAATTTAAGGTTTTCGCAGCCAAGCTAGCGGCATCGCGAAAATGTTAAATACCATGATTCTAGAGGTATGTGCATAAGTCAAGGACTCTGTGATTATCGTAGCCTTGCTCACTAGTATGACAAGGATTTAGAGTACCATTATTTTGGATAGACGCATATGATTATCAGATTGTACCTTAAATGTTTTCAAACATATTTTTGCTACTTTTGTTTCAGTCATTCAAAAAAAAAGAAGAAATTATTGTTGTTTTGTTTGTTTTGTTTCTCATTGTTTACTTAGGATGTAGCTTTAGCTATTTTTATAAACCTTGTGTAACTTCTTACAAAAATTTATTTCTTCTTAATACAATAAACAAATGATTTTGCTAGGCCTTATTTTGGATTTGGTTTTATAATTCTTGTTTCAAAAAAAATGTGTTCATTTTTTAAATAGATAAGCAGAACAGATTCTATTATCATTCTTTTACTGCCAATCTTTTTACTACCATCATTCCCTGTCTTATATACCTGTCCTGATTATATCAATTCCCTATCTCGTATATAATTCTGTCAGCTATACCTTGACAACTCTTGAATCTTCATATCATTTTGCCTGAGAAATGTTAAGGAAGTGACATAAATTATGTAGCTCAGTGAAGACGTAACTGGTTATTTTATGATGATCTAAAGGAAATCAAATATGGAGTGTTCTATACGGAAACTTGAGATAAAAATGTGGTAAAGGTCTCGAATAGAATAAGGAGATGTATACTGCCAATCTGGAAACAATTACATTTAGAGAAATTTTGGGGTTATGAGATAGTTTATAGGTGTATTCAAAACTAATGAGGATATCAGAGGTCAACCTAGTTTTGAGAACTTAGAAAATCTTGGTTATTGATTCTGGAGAAAACTTTTACTCTGAGGCTATGTAGAAGGTTAGTAATGGAAAAGAGAAGTTAATTGTGTTTAATAAGGATATTAAACAAGATGTTACGAGAAAATGACTAGGGATAGAGAGAGCACAAAGTTATGGAAGTTTAGAGATTGTTGTAAAATATTTTTAGGAGAATAATATTCAAGGGTGTATGTCGAAGAAAATACGGGAGTTGATTCTATGATGAAAGATAAGTTTTGTAAGGCCTAGAGATTTAAATTAAATAATACGAGGAGAACAATTTGAACAAGTTCAAAGAATTCGTAAACGGGATTTAGAGGTTTTGGGTCAAATTTAAGACAAGGTGACAAAACTTGAAAATTTAAATAAATGGTTAATGTTGATTCCTAAATGTGAGGGTTGTGCTTCAAGAGTGATGTTTGGAAATTGGGAATTGCCTACGGTAGTCATGGTAAGGGTTTAAGTAAAGGTTAAATTTTCATATGGAGACTGGTGAGGTAAAGATATGATTGGCAAGTTATGACCATATGAACTTAAGAGTATCAGAAGCAGATGACTAACTCGATCTTCATTATTTTTGTGCATTAATTACCACCTCTTGAACTCCCACTTTCTAATTGAGATCCTTTGACGTTCCTTATCGTGACTTTGATATTCGGAATGTAATACTAAGTGTTACCCTCCAACAAATCTTATATGCAAGTCCTAGACGAGCTCACCTTCGTGTAGGTATATCATGTCCCACTAAAACCCGTCTTCTTGTACTCTATTTTCTTGATATGATTTTCTGGTCAACTGGCTAAACTATAACCTCTACCATTATACTAAAATTCTTCTTATTTCAATTAGAAATCCAGCATTGACTCAATTCTTTCGACCCGACATGTGATGGTGTTCTGCTTGTTTTCTTAGATGCTTAACCTTGTACCTTATCTGATTACTTGACCCGTTGGTTAAGAAACTTGGACTATGTAATTCCTTTCATCATTACCACCCTTATATCTTATGCTGCTAAATTAGCCTTAGTTTTGCAAGCTTATCTATTTTCGAGCTTGGTCATGACATATTTTATTGGGTGGCCACCCACTAAGATATTGTCTAATCAGAACCGGTACATGATGGTCTGATCAACCTATTGTACTTTGGTTCGCTTTTTTTCATGTATCAATCTACGAGAATGGAGACATAGTTAAACTTGACCCTAGAGTCTCATTCGCGACAGCCTTGACAATTCTCCTTGAAATCTTTTCATCGCCTATGAACCTCGTATTCGTACTCAGTCGAACTAAATTTAATCATGACCTGAACCTCCATCATTGGATGCTCGTGCTCATACTTTGATTTCATTGATTTCTCTTCTTGCCCAAATCTCGTTTTATCCCGAAATTGATCAACTTAGATCGTGTCAAGACAAAAATCTATTTGTGATTTGTTGTGCCTAAATTTTCAATTTTTACCATTTTATGGAATAGTAACCTTTTAATAATTTCTTAGTTGCTTGTTAATGACCAATTTTCATATAGGATGGTAGACAGCCCTACAACCTTGATGATTGTTGTTTCCTTACCTTCCCAATTAGGACACCCTAGATTGTTGTGTGTTGATACCATAGTACTGTTTTGACCTAGAATGATTAGTGTACCTAGGTGAGACTTCCAACTGCTACGGTATTCCCTGACCTTGTATACTATTCCTTCAAATTGCATGATTTAGATAAAAAAAAAATTAGACCTTGATTGTTGGAAAATAGGGACGTCACTCCATTAGTATCAATTGTAGATATATATAGGTTAGTCCGTGATGTGGGGATGTGTGTCTATAAACATGTAGCTTATGAGATTTATGAGAGATTATAGTATCAGCCTTGATAGGATGTACTAGTCTTTTGGTGAGCATAAATGTGTTATGAGAGATAGGGGCCTATATGTCTTAGTAATGCATCGTTCCTTTGGTAATAGAATGTATTAATAGATGGTTAATAGGAAGATAATAGTTTGAGCATACCTATAGCCTATGATCAGTTCTTTTTCATCCTTAGTTAAGACCACTTTAAAATAGGTCCAGTCCCTTGGATATAGGTTCCAGTCCATATTCTATTGAAGTTCCATTACCACCGTACAGCAGAGCAGTATTGGAGGTATTCCTAGATTGACACTTTTTAGATGTCCGTTTAGTATTCCAGTGTTAGGAAGTGTTACCTTAGATATTGGGTAGGTTAGAGGCTCTAGAAGAAGTACTATCGATCTTAAATTTCGAGGACGAAATTTTTCTAAGGTGGGTAGAGTTGTAGCACCCAGTTTCCCAAATGAGGATAATTTTGAAATTTCGTGTTTATAATTATTTTAATAATGATATTTAATTCATGATATGATTTTTGGTGATTTTAAATCATTTTAAAATTATTTGAATCAATGACTTGTGGTTTTGACGTTTTGCTAGTGAAACCCTAGAGACTGTTTGACCTAGAGCCTAACCATGTGATTATGATATTTTAATGTCATTTTTGGCCTATTGCATTTGACCTCTTTGAATTATTTTGATATTATTTTATTATTTATGATATTGTTTTGGGGTTATTTGAGTCTGGTTCAAATTTTAACTCAATCCGACTTGAAACGGAAACCCGGGGGTAGTTTGACTCTAGTGGGACCCACACACTAGTTAGGCATGGCCCACATGATATTAATTTTAGTCCACATGATAGAAATATTTTAGTTAGAGGTTAGACTAATTATTATGGATAAGGTTAGTGTGATTAGAGACTTTAGAATGACTAATTTAGCTCCAACCAATTAGCCCTTTCCTAATACTCATAGAATAGGTTAGTAGGGGCTTTTGGACTTTTCCTAATAGGACAAAACCACCTTTATGGCCAGCCACAATAAGGATAGGGTTGAGCCTCCCATTTGTCATTATCCATCTATTTTTCTCTCTCTTGTTCTTCCCCAAATTTCTAGAGAGCAATCCCTAGCAATTTCTCCACCAAATCCTTCCATTTCACCACCAAATCTTCTTCTTTCCTTCTCCATTCTAGCCAAGGAGGAAGCTACCCAAGTTTGGGAGGATTCGGAGCTCGTTCGTGTCCTTTTGGAATTTCTACGTGTCGGTGTCGCTCCAGGAAGGTTTTTCTTCGATTCGATCTACCGGAAGGTATAAATCCCTTCTCCTTTTCATTTTCTCATGCATATAGGTCTATTTTGAACCCATAGGAATGACCCCCATGGTTGTATCTCCATTTGTGTCCATTTTGTGTCCATTTGGAGGTCATATGAGTGTCCTTTGTGTTGTGGATGTGTTCATGTTATATATATATATATATTGTAATGAGAGTGTATCTATATTTATATATGTAAAAAATGGTTCATGATGATTATATAATCAAGTTTGTGAGTGTGGTTCCTCATATTATTATTGCTATTATTGTTGTGGATAATTAGGATATATATTGTGTATTCTTTTGGCTCAAACTATCTAAATCCGTCATAATTTTTATCCACGTTTTTAATTTCAGCCCTAACTTAGAAATGTCATAACTTCTAGCTCAAAGCTCGATTTAATCTTCCGTTTTTTTAAAAGAAGCATATTGAAGTTAGCTTTCCAAAAACATATATTAATAGGCCTAATTCTTTCTGTAACTTTCTGGAGAATTATTTGAGTGTCAGCTGTACGAAAGACAAACGCATTCTCGGTATTTTTGCGATTCTGGGAGTTTCCGGAAACGAAAATGCGATCTGTTTGAAGTTTCGGAAAGCTAACACATAGATCTATAACATACTTTAATCTTAGATTTTAGTTCAAGCTGAGATGGTACAGTATTGATTATTAGTAGGAGTTACTATTCGGCATATGCATTTTGTGCACCCTTGTGTGTAATATAATATTCTATTTGATTTTAACCCATGTTAATGTATATACATTATGTAATTAAATAGAGAATGCAAGCATGAGTAAATGTTTAAATAAATAATGTATGAGGCGTAAGTATTCTATCTAATGTAAGCATGTATAAGTATGGCTTGTAATGAATATGTAGGTTCCATAGTATGTAATGTATGGTACATATAGTAGTACAAGAGAATAAATGAATGATGAATGAATGCAAGCATGAATGTAATGTAATAATAGATGTAATGTATGAAATATACAAGTTAATGAGATGTAATATTCTATGTTAACACAAATCCAATATTACCTCATGTACCCCTTACACTATGTTGACACTATCACACTTGACACTTTGTTCACTTACACTTTGACACTCCTTGATATGTATCCACTATGTATGCCCATTTAACCCTCACTTGCCCCTTTGCCATGTTCACCTACACACACATATCCTCTTAAATAAGTATTTATGAATATAGTTAACTTAGTTTTGTATGTATATTATATATATGTTAGCAAATTGTGTTGTAATATATAAGTTTATATAACCATTTGAAATACCATGATTATAGACCTAATGTTGAATACCAATATATGCATGTGTATATATGTGTAGATATATATAGCTTAAAGTAATAGATTACCTAGTGTATATCCAATGTGAATTCTTGCCTATTTGAGTATTGAATAATTGCATGCTATATAGAGTTGGGTATATGTTGGCTTATATAGCCTTGTATTGGTGTGTGCTTGCTAGGATAGTCTTGGTTAGGCCTAGTAAGACTTACTGGGTTATGACATGACCTAGTTTGACCTAGTTTGACTAGTGCAGTTGACCAAAGTTGACCAAGGGTTGACTTTGGCCTAGTTTGACCTAGATTCATGTAGAATGCATTGTAGTGCTTTATATTACCCTTCTGGATATGTTGTGACTTGTGCTGTTCTAATTAGGAGCCAGACACCTCTTCCCGGATAGTATTTTTACCTTGGACATTCAGATATCAGGCGAGTACATTCTCTGATCATTTCATATCTTGCTTAGAATTATTTCCTGCAATAGATTACTTTACTTGTACTGTCACGACGGTCACACGTATTGGTACTATATGGATCCTTTCTTGAGATGTTATCCTTAGGGAGCATCGGGTACTACGTGTTCTGTGCGTTTCACTTACATGGCGTATCACTATGCTTCTTGGTTCACTTGATTACTTGTGACATGTACCCTCATGATCACAGAGTCTCTTGAATCTTACACAGTTGGGTAACCCCCAGACTCCCCATTTATGGGACATCCATGTATCACCCTTCGGGGGCCGTGCATGGAATCATATAACATAACCTGGATGGATCCTTGTGTATTGATTGGGGGTACGGGGGGAGTAGAAGTGGACATGTGAATAATACACCAGTAGTATCTTCATTGAATCATTCCGTAGTGTCTTCATTGAATCATCCCAGGCCATTTACATGTTCATGTTGTACTCTGACTCACTAGTCACTGCTAGTTCTCTATGTATAGTAGATATTTCTATTACAGTTCTCTCTCTGTTTTTATACTGCATTTCTTTCAGTACCTGTATCTTACTTTACTGCATGATTATATTTTCTAACCTGCTATGATCTGTTGAGATGTACTGTACTCGCTCCAGTCCTGACTGGACCTGTTGATAAATTTTACAGATAGCCTGGGATTGCCTGCTAGCCTAGAGGAGACACAGTAGAGGTTGTTTAGGTAGTTATTTCATTTTGTCTAGAGTTGTATTTATTTTGTGGATTACTGTATCTGTATTTGAGTTTTGAGATGTATTTCTGGGTTTATGTATCTTAGACACTTAGACTTCTATCTCCTGTATCTCTTTTGGATTTCATGTTTTATCTATCATTATCATGCTCTACCTTAGATGTGATTGAGTCTGTATCTGCTATATCACCCCCATTCGGGGAGTATAAACTCTTTAGTCTTATACTGTTAGATGCATTGAGACCTAGGACAGCGTTCTACCGCCGACACTGCGGCGTAGGCTGGGCGTTGTTACGTTCTCGTGCCCTAACTCTAGGGTGCGGGTCGTGACGATATGCGATATGGCCATTAAAAATTAAGCCGTCATCCTTACCCTTGATAGGGGGTTGCACGTCGGAATTAATGGAAGGGGAGTCCGCTGCTCTCAACGGAGAGGCGAGTACCTTCCCTTTGGCCGCAACACCAGTTGACTTGTGACCTTTTGGAGCCATGGCTAACTGAGATAGAAAGGATGACAAAGATGATAAAGACGAAGGAGAAGAAGGTGAAAGAGAAAAAAATCTCTCTCTGAACAACCTATATTTATATGGTTTTTGAACCTTGTGCGGCTCAATCCATGCGCGCTTCATGCAGCCAAGGGTGACTGCAACCTGAGCCGCATGAGCTTTATGCGGCCCAGAATACATAATCTATGCGGCTCAAAAGTTCCATCTATGCGGCTCAAAACATCTATTGCTATAAATAGCAGGGTACCACACCTATGCAAAAGGCTGGCAACCTACGAAGGGCAATTTCTTCAAGAGTAAGAACCGTGTCAGATAGTCCAAGGAGTAAGGCAGAGTTGCTACACTTTCCCGAGCCTCCATCGTCACCCCCCCCAGAATCAAAAACGAAACAATTGTACTTAGATTGTTTCCTAGGATTTCTTTCTAGGTTTTCTCTTCTATAAGCGAGTTTGCAATCAAGTTCAATTCATCTGTAATTCTTTTTCTTGATATTTTATGGCAAACACTAAGGAGTTCTTCGAGTTCGAGAAGGAGGTGACAGCGAGCGTTCCAGAAGTTCTTTAGAACTTGCTGGTTCCTGGGAGCAGATCGCAATCGGACAAATTTTATTTTGAGCAACGGTGATCTTCATCACCCTAGCAAAGTTGTTGCTTCGACTCCCGTTGAGAGCGATTCTTCATATCGTTGCATCAACTCTGGTTGAGAGAGATCATTCATCTCGTTGCATCAACTTCGGTTGAGAACGAGTATTCATCTCTCTCTTAGGAGAACGAATTTTTCGTCTCTCTGGAAATAAGAGTTCGAGATCTCCATCTTCCATCAAAAGATCTGTTTCGGGAATAACAAATACTCCGATCCGAAACCACCGATACCGATACTCATAGGAAGAATCCGATACCGATTCTGAACCGATACTGCGAACCTTGGTATTTTCCCACAGCCCGCTTTTAAGTCAAATTGAAAGCTCAACTGTTTGATTTACTTGATACGTTACCAATGTGCAAAAAATATTAAGAAAGAAGATGCACCATTTTAGATGATCCATATATGAAATCATAACCATCTCCAAATAAAATGCTCTCAAGTAAAGAGAATCAACCTATCAGCCACTCCAGCCATACTATCAATTTGTTAGGCCATAGATGTCCGGTCTAGCAAATTTAGCTCGAATTCACAAGATGAGTTTGTTGAACAATAAACCTGTACTAAAGTGTTAGGCTTGTCTCAATTCAGAATAAGAAAGAATAGAATACAAAAGTATTCTACAAGATTTGGTGTTTGGTTAGCTATTGCAAGTGTATTAAAAGTGGAAAGATTTTGAGTTGAAACAGAAAATGAGTAGAACTCGTTGAAAGCCGAAAGTTTGTTACTAATTTTTCTTTATTAATTCAATTGGATTAACTTATTTATTAATTAATCGTTTTTTGTTTATTTTTCTTCAACTAATAGGAAAACACTTTTAGAATCTGTTGTTAATTAATTTTTCATTAATTAATATATTTCAATAATTATTATTTTTTAATTAAAAAATCAAGCAATTATTTTTTACATTAATTAAGAAATTATTTTTACGCTAACTAAAATTATTATTTTTGTTAATTTTACGTCAATTAGGAAACTGTGAAACTCATTTAAACAATTAAGGCTAGTAAGAACATAGATGTCTCCTATGCTATCCTCCTTATGGTTGAAAGAAATAACCATTATATTAAACCTCAGGATGGTATATGCACAAGCAGTGGCGGATCCATAGTGCAGGCACTGGGGGACCCCCCAGTCAAATTTTTTTTAATATATTATTATGCTGCAGAATTTTTTTTGAAGACGTTATTTTCGAATCCTTTTATAATTGTGCCTCCAGTGAATTATAATCCTAGCACTGCTAGTGTGCACAAGTTTAGTAGAACTACAATAGAGTTAGTCAAATAAACTACAAGATTACACTGAAAATGAAATTATGGGGAATATCTACGTAAATATACAAAACAGAGCATTTCAAATTTGACAGGATAGGTGGTTGTCCGACCTGCTTCAAATCATCATAACGACATAATGTATGGGACTTTGTGGACACTGCGTTGCGTGTCTTTTGGGCCCACTGCCCTTAATTTTCAAACACACACCAACATCTCCTCCGCGGTTCGATTCCGAGACCGTCCGTCTAGCCAGGAAGGTTATACCTCTCCTCACTGACCACAAGAGCCAGCTGAGTTCGGTATAAGTCCTCATTTCTTAAATTGCTTTTTTCAAGGCGCAAAGACGGAAAAAAACATTTTGGATACAACATTCTAGCAATTCGAATAACATTTTTGTCACCATTAATTTGCACTGTTCTAAAAATCGGCCTAGACACTAGGCGCCTGGTGTCCGCCTAGACGTTAGGTGCCCTCCACATTTTGGATATCTGTTGTTTGGGAAGATAATTAACAACATTATTGGACATTGCATTGAAGCCTTTGTAAAAACATGCTGTTGAGAAGCTGCATGTACTCATCTATGGCATCTTTGTATGCCTTAGATTGTTTCTGTGTCCATTACAACATATTTTACCTGTAAATATTTGATTTTCAATATTAGGTAAAGTTAAAAGAAAAGATGCCATGACTTCCAGGTGTTAGGGACAAGGTAAGATTTGATAATGAATAGATATTAGCAATTCTAAAATTTAGACTCCTAGAAGTTTCTGAACATATCCATAAACATCTCATGAACCCCAAGATTTAAACAGCTAGATATTCTAATTAATAGAAGTTTCTCATCAAATTGTTAATCCTCGGTAGTGTAATGCATCATGACAAGATAAAGAGGGGTTGCTCCTCAATTCTGCATGGAAACACCGATCTCTAAGATCCGATAAGGAGCGCTTGCTCCTCAATTCTCAAGAATGAGAATCATAATAAATACAACTCCCATGGAGGTATTAAAACCAAATTTTTTATTCACCAAACTTTTTTCCTCTCTTCTACAAAATCCTATTTATAAAGAAAGAATCTAACTTAAACCCTATGAAACCAAACAAATCAAACTAGGAAAACAATACCATAAAATAAAATAAATCATAATCAAAATATAACTACAAGAGATTGGGTCAAAATCCTCAAAAATAGGGCCAAAAAAGGGTGGGGCTGATTTAGTCCGTTTTTCACGTCAAATTGTAGAGAACTCAATCCGAGTTCTTTATTCCATCATCTGAATAAAGTGTCTCATCGTCAGTGACCACAAAGTTCGTGTAAACCTTTTTTTCCCTCCCTCTGAAAGCATGCCATGACGTTGTCACTTTGGCAAATTTTTGACTACTGTGTTGGTACGAAAATCTCTATAGCAATTTGCACCACCTTGCATGTATACCACCACTCATCATGTCTCCTAACAGACTGTTGTTCTCAGGATGACCTGCCAACATCTTCATCTGAAATCTTGATCTCAAGGAATTTAGATGAGGCCAACTACCAGAAACAAGAGGCACTGAAAGAATGCTCCTCAAGCTGCTCGAAAGACATTCTCATTGGAAGGATCACAACACCCGGGAAGCAGAAAAACTCACAACGCATTTGAATTAGACCAAGCCAATCTAAATAATGTGCTAACATTCCCTAGATCCTAGATCCTAGATCCTGGATCCCATCAAGTACTAAGATTTTGTCAGGAGAAGGGAACCAATTTCAAGAAACTCCTTCCTCTTGGTTTACATTCATATTATAAAAGCTACTTGGTAGTCTTAATATGGAAATTCAAATGATTGCATACCAGAAAACTTCAGGAGCAGATCTGCTATCCCATTTATTCTGTCTCAAATCTGTCCCCCTCTCTATTACATGTGGACCATGGGAGTGGATAAGTGGATGGTGGCCCACATGTAATAGGGAGGGGGACAGAATTGGGACAGAATAAATGGGACAATAGATCTGCTCCCGAAATTTTTTTTCATCACATTTGGACTCACATGTATAACATAACTATGAAAATTGTTATTTGTCCCTCCAAAGTATTCCTCCATATGTGGCAGCTTATATGTCGTCTGACATGGCAGCTGACGTGAAAGCTAATAAAGCAATTTTTATAAATTAAAATCACCCCCTCCTCTTGCAGAGAACTCGCATGCGAATTCTTCTGCTCCTGAAGGATCTTGTCCTCATGTGGACTCATGCGGTATTATGGAAAGTTTGGCAAACTCGTCCCAGGAACAAGATCAACATCGTTGTTGGGTGTCTCATATGATTGGTAGCCCTCTAGGAAACTCTTCCAGAAAAATATCACAATACTCGTTGAGGACTAGTCGTCCCTTTGCTGGAATCACTCCCCCTTCGGTTGACTCTTCGGCCTTTTGTTTTCCCAAGTCATGCATATGATAAGCTTCCTTGAAATTCGCTTCCTCTACCTTCGTGGAGATCACCGTTGACGCAAAACTCTTCCCCTCCTCTTGCAAAAATCCGATTTGGATACTTTTTTTCAAAGATGTAAGTTTGTACCTCACCACGTCCTTCACCAGCCGATAAGGGTTGTCGTGTCCCTCGTGCTTTGTGCCAACATCGAACTGCCATGGTCTATCAAGCATCATATAGAAAGACGTCAAGCCTGTCAACCACGTCACAATATACTTCGTCCCTATATGCACCGGTGGAGAAGGGCACCTGGCATTGTTCGATCACCCTAATACTTGGTACGTCTTGAACCCACCAGATAGAGTATGGTTCTGGTTGCTATTCTAGCATCAACCTAGCTCGCTACATCAGCCTACCTCAATCAGCTGATGTTCTTTTGGTTGTCATCCAACAGATTCAAAATAGGTTGTCCTTTTGCGTCGAAATCATCATGTCAGATGTTAGCACGCCCTTCCTTACCACACCATGGATCAGTTCTACATTTCTAGATTCTTTCCTAACGATCACTACGTTAATAAGCATTGTCGTCATTGAGTCGACCCTCGTCGTAGCAAAAATTCTTCCTCAGTCACCAAAGCAACCGTGTCTGTAGACGTCGTCCTAACTGCCAGTAAGTCGGCTTGTCATCGTCACGATCGTCATCACGACCCATCCCAACGAGATCATTGAACTACTACTTGCTCATGCTAGACGAATTCACACAAGCCCTGCTGTGGATGATTATCTTGTACCGATGTGTGACCCTCCCCGGGAGGTCACGGGGGTTGCCCAGACGTGACGTTATTTTGAATCTTAAACCAATTTTCTGGATGGTTCTTGAAGTCTATTGTTTGCTCAGCTCATCGTATGAGTAGATTCAATCCACGCTCATGCGACAGAATGTCGCAAAAGGCCTTCAACTCCCAACACTTCGTTAGCGAGAATTTGGTCGTCATTGCCGTCGTTGGTTTCCCTAACTCTTGGCACACCGAAGCTCTGATACCATACACAGCACGAAAATGACAATTGCTGAGAACAACGATCTAAGATAACAAGGACTTGTACCTAGGGCCGGACTTTATGTGAGACACATGGGACGGTTGCCTCAGGCCCAATATTTTAGAGAGCACCAATTATATATATATATATATATATATATATATATATATATATATATATAAGTCCAATTCTAAACAAAGGTCCATCAAACTCATTCTAATCATTTTAGTCTTCGTATAATTTTTTTATAGTATATCTAAATGCAAGGCCGGCCCTGAGTTCATGGGGCCCTAGACAAAATTTCAAAATGGGGTCCATGCATAATGTAAAAAATCAAAATTAAAAACGAAAATAAAAGTAAATTTAAAAAGAAAAAGTTTAAAACCAAGAATTGAACCTAGGACTTCTAATGTGTAAGTCTAAAATAGCAACCACTACAACATAATCATTTTGTATCAAAAGAGAGCCATGGTACATACTAGTTCTATTTTAAATACAACTATATATATATGTGTGTGTGTGCGCGCGCGCGCAAATTATTTTTTTAGGCCCTCATACTCTTTGGGCCTGGTCGGTCGCCCTGGCTGCCTGGGTCAGGGCCGACCCCATCTAAACATCATATACTAGATACCAAGAGACAAGTCAGTTAGTCAGAATAAGGAAAAAATTTGACGCAGTCGTTGTCAAGATCATTACTCCCTTCCTTCGCTCTAATAGTTCGACGTTCTCAATCTCATCTGCCCTTCCATCATCTGTCTCAATCTTCTCTTCCCTTTCGTTGTTGTCAATCTCTTTTGTATGTGTATTTTTTGGTCCTCTTGGAGGTAACTGAACAAGAGAATAAGTTACAATTTTTTATTTTTCTTTTTATTATTATCTATGAACTACCCCAAGCATTGTTAGTTTATTTATTTATTTATTTCCCTAGTATATTAATTTTATTTTTGGTTTGGTACATTTTTAGTTTCATTAGAATTTTATTTTGACATATTATTTTGGATATTATATTGTATTTAATTGATTATTTTATTTTCTAAGTTTTGTGTTGATAATACTATTGTATCATCGTCCATGAAAGAAAAATTTGTAGGAACATTAGTGTTTGAGGGCACCATTTTTAGAGTTTGTCTCAGGGTCTCAAAATCTAAAGTCCGACACTGCTTGTACCTCAATTCTTATGAACGAGAATCATAATAAATAAACCTACCATGGAGCAATTAAAACCAAAATTTTATACATTAAATTTCTTTCTTCTACAAAATCATTTTTAAAAAGAAAAAACCTAACTTTAAACCTAAGAAACTAAACATAATCAAACTAGGAAAGAAATAAAATAAAATAAAATAAGATCAGATCAGATAAAATAAAATAAAATAAATCCTAATCAAAAGATAAATGGGTCAAAATCTAGCCAAAATAGGGCCCGAGCCGATTTAGTCCGTATCGGAGCGTTTCGCGTTTGTATCCTAGTTCCCTCGGTCAATCTATTTTCCATACGAAGGTGTTTATTGATCTAATTGACTCGACCCTTGTTTTCACTTACTTTTTGACCATAAAAGTTTTATTGACAAGATCCTCTTTGTAGTTACATTGACCTAACAAAACCTCGTTTGCCATATAGATCTATTATTGAGGCGGATAATTGTTGTGTAACTATAAACAAGGAAGACAATCCTAATTGATATATTATAAGACATTTATTGGAATAGAGGGCTCAGTTATTGCCAAACAATGTTCACTCGGACCGGATCATTTGTCCCTAATCCGATGTCCCAATCATGTACCCCTTTATGACATGTGGTTCCCACTGATAAAAAATTAATAAAATGCCCACATAGTCATAGGATGGGGGGGGGGGGGGGGGGGGGGGGGGGGGGGGGGGAAGGGGACATGGTTGGGACACTAGATCAAGGACACTTGATCCTGTCTCATGTTCACTTGGGTTAATTTTATAATTTTCTCAATTTTATGGATCTCTCATGTAGTTTTAAAAGAAGTTGAATTGGATGACGACAATGGTGGTGGTGATGGTGGTGGTGGAACTACTGCTGCTGTTGATGATGTTATACAAGTATTTATTATTATTATTATTATTATTATTATTATTATTATTATTATTAAATTTATACAAGTAATTGTTATACAAGTATTTGTTATTAAATTTATTATTATTATTATTATTATTATGTTAGATAGGAGAAAAAATAATAATAATATGCTAGATAGGCAAGTAGTAGGTAAGAACCTTAGGTTAGGTAATTGAGAAGAAAGGACCAATAACTAATCGTTATCATGTTTGCCAGCTATATATAATGTTGCAAGTTGCAACCAAGTGAATAACAGGAGTCAAAAACATCCCTTGTCTATGTTGATAAAATCTTGCTATGATATATCGTTCTTTAATTGTTATAGTTTGGACTACATAGTTACTTGTCGTTGGTGTGTGACAAGAATGATTCCTTATGATCGAAGTTTACAAGATGCCGAAGCATATTGTTATTCCCAACAATATCTTCAAAAGGCTGTCTCCCCAAACACAAAAAAATGAAAGTTATGTATTGTCTCTATTGAGTTTTTTTTTAACATAAAAGTTCACTCAAAAAAGATCCTATTATATTAACATGGCCGTTTGTGACCGCCCTCTTTTTTTTGTTAGAGAACCGACTTACTTAACTAACCTTGGTATTAACGACGCTTAATATTTTATATATAATGAGAATGTGTTCTAGAAGATTGACGTATAGGCTAAGTCGTATCTGACTTACGTATCGGTACCGAACCGACTTACTTAACTAACCTTGGTATTAACGACGCTTAATATTTTAAATTGAATTTTGTCACTAAGATATTAATATATAAATATAGATTTACCTATTTTAGAATTATGAATATTGTTTAGTAGTATATGACTCGAATAAAACCTAAACCTAAGTATCGTACTATTGAATTAGATAGGTCATGGTCATTTTAGACAAGCTAAGTTGGTTGGTACGGATTTTTGAACTTTGTATGTGTTGTTGCCGGGAACGCCGGGACACGCTTTTCGATGGAAAATACAGAAACTGAAACAATTGTAAAGACAATGTTTCAAATGCAATTCCTTAAAGAAGGTTTTGCAACAGAGATCCAGAAGGATTCTGCAAATTACGAGATCTAAAAAGATATCGTAATTCACGAATAATCTAAAGAGATTTTCGTGATCGCAGCAATCTGGCAGTAGTGCCTTCTAAAAAGAAGATACTAACAGAAATGCTAAAGGCAACAGAAGGGTGACTGGCGAGAAGATGGAATTGCTGGGGTGAATTATCACCGTTGCTCAAAGCTTTATTCGCCCTCTGCGAACAGCTTCCAGGAACCAGCAAGGTTGACGGAAAACCTTGGAACACTCCTGCTCTTCTGACTCCTCGGAAGACGGCGAACTCCTCTGGCAATGGCTCTACTCTTCTCTCTCTGTTTCTGAAATAACAGAACCCACGCGCTAGTGTTTGTGTTAAAAAACACGCTCACTACTCTGTTGTGTTAAAGAACACTTAGAGTTTTCTTTTCTCTCTGGAATTCTGATTTTTCCAACACTGAGAGAGAGGAGAGAACCTGCATATATAGCCCACGGGGCGGTTGCCAAGCAGTTGCCTGAACTTCAGGGTAGTGGCTGAACCACTCCTGAATGTGCAGCAACTGCTGCAACCGTTCCCGCTCTAATATGCAGCCAGCCACACGCACTCTACGCACATTGCGTACGCTGCGCACACTGCGCACTCTACGCACTCTGCGCGTACTGGCTGCGTACTGGGCTGCGTAACTGGGCCAGCGTAACTGGGCTCGCGTAACGGGCCGCGCAACGTGGTCGCGCAACGAGCGCAACTTAAGCGCACTATGTGCCTAGCGACGATGCTGACGTGCTAAGTGCAAAGTGCGCCAACAAAACGTCACATTACGCCTCATGAGCCCTTGAGCCCGAGTCCGAGCCCGAGCCCGAGCCCGAGTCCGAGTCCGATTCCGAGTCCGAGTCGCTAAGCTCCTACGGAGCTTAGCTCCATGGAAATAAATTTCCAAGAGCAAAAAGCTTACAGCTTCTTAATTGTTGATTAAGCCTTTATACCATTAATAATTAATCCCACATGGCACACACCCATGTGCACTACATGTGCATCTCCATAAAGAGTAAAGACTCATATATATGGAGATACACATTCCTTTCTAGCCGATGTGGGACTAAAAACCAAAAACCAAAGGCTAAAAACCCAACAGTATGTATGTCTATCAAATAGAATCTATCTATTTTAAAAAGGATCATTCATGTATCAATACATGTATGAGAGGACTTGGAAACTACTCAAAGCTAGGGTAACCTAAAATACTAGACCTATCAATACCTTCGAAAACAAGGATATTGAATTAAAAAACCTTATATTTTATACAACTTGGTACTAGTTGCATAGGGACTTATAAGTCACTCAAATCGGATCATCTACTACATAACAATTGAAATATGTTTTAAGCCTAGTATCGCTTTAGTATTGATTTGCTATGGTTTTCTACTTTTACATGATAAATATCGAAAATTATAACCAAGACTTATTTCTACTATTGAGTTTATTGATATCTCTACTAATATAAGGGGACTTCAAAACGGCTTAGATTGAGCCGTGTAAGCCGTATGTATATCACCAACCATTTTATTTTATAAAAATTACGAAGGTTTTAAACTTTCTCTTCTCTTCTTCCGCATAATTGAATACTCACATTTTTATTTTTTTCTTTAGCACCGTACCCTCTCTTTTATTCATATATATTCATAACAAATTATAATTAAATTTACATTAAATTTCTATAAATATTAGTTTATATATATATATATATATATATATATATATATATATATATATATATATATATATATATATATATATATATATATATATATATATATATATATAAGTTTATAATTAAATTTACATTAAATTTCTATAAATATTAGTTTATATATATATAATATTTATACATCTTAATTTATATATATATATATATATATATATATATCTATATATATATATATATATATATATATATATATATATATATACATCTTAATTTAAATTTAAATATTTAAATTATATTTTGATAAGATTAATTCACTTATTATCCAATAGTTATGTTTCATTTTGAACTATGTGTTTCTAACCTACGTGTTTTATTCGTTTGGAAGAACAAGTATAGTAAGACTTATAGTAGTATTTGTTAAAATAGCCAATGTGTGTGTGTATGTGTGTGTGCGTGTGTGTCTATATCTATCTATATATATATTTGATGTCCATTTGTTTTGGGCCCCAGCTCGGGACCGTGACCGCCTCGCGGCCACCCACCCATCCCATGCCCAGGGGAGGGCTCGAACTTGGGACCTCCCCCAAGTGAGCCCCCCTCCCTAACCACTTGGGCTAGGATATATATAGGAGGGATGCATGGGGATGCAAAAAGTGTGGAGATCTTGATCCTTCCTCTATATGAGGAAGGATAGGCATCCCCACAATTTTTGCATCCCCATGCATCCCCATGTTCACATCCGTTGGATGTGCTTTAAGTCATCTAATCTTAACCATCGGTAAATCAACGGTTAAGATTAGATGACTTAAAGCGCCATCCAACGGTACAAATAGGAGGGATGCATGGGGATGCAAAGAGTGTGGGGATCTTGATCCTTCCTCTATATAGGAAGGATCAAGATCCCCACACTCTTTGCATCCCCATGCATCCCTCCTATTTGTACCGTTGGATGGCGCTTTAAGTCATCTAATCTTAACCGTTGATTTACCGATGGTTAAGATTAGATGACTTAAAGCACATCCAATGGATGTGAACATGGGGATGCATGGGGATGCAAAAATTGTGGGGATGCCTATCCTTCCTCATATATATATATATATATATATATATATATATATATATATATATATATATATATATAAATATAAATTAAGATACATACTCCAAGTCCGAAGGCGTACAAACTTGATCTGAATGTCAACTCCCCGCCCGAATGTCCGTACCTGCACCGCACCCACATCGCATTCGGCTGCCCTCACATTAATTACCCCCACAAGAAAATTAAATATGCATTCCCATGGTTCGAACCCAAGACCACTTAGGGGATGCCTCCCACTAATATATATATATATATATATATATATATATATATATATATATATATATATATATATATATATATATATATGTTAGATTTTCTTCAAAATTCTTCGTTTGAAATATGCAAGAAAATAAAAAGAATCAAATATTACCGCCCTCCGGGGAAGTCGCGCACGTAGCACTGCCATAAGAGTCAGTTCGGGTCTATATACAGACTGTATCCGAACGCTCCTAGTGGTAAAATTCCTGCTCTACCGGAATCTCCTTGCCACACACGACTTGGAAAGAGTGACCCCGACTTAGCTCTGTCCAAAGCAAGAACGAAACAACAGGAGCAACAATCGGAAAAGACATGAATTTTAGAGAGGTTTCGTACGAAATTTATTTCTGTGTTCAAAGAGAAGAAAAGCACGATATATATAGGCTGATGAATAATCACCAACGGACAGAAAATAATGAACATTTAATATGGACGTTAGAAACGTATAGAATAAAATACATGGTTCATTGAACCTGGACGAAATTTGAATAGTAACCGTTACAGAATTAATGGGTCTAACGGTCAAAAATAAATGAAAAGGATCAAAAAGTTTTTTAGAGTCTCAGCCCGAACCCGAAGAAGAAATCGAATCGGCATTCGGCGCCCGCAGATGTGGGCACGTACCCGCACTTGTTACGTACGTCGAACCGAACTGAGCCGAGCCGGGCCGGACGGCGGCGACGGCACGCGCGTGTGGCCCATGGAGCTCCCATATAATACTTTTAATGAAGCAAAAGAGGGAGTAGTAATATATACACACATCATTCTACTTTCATAGCCGATGTGGGACTATTGTCAAGTTGCACTTGAGCTTTTGCTCAACAGTACAGCTGCTAAAAATCCCCCCCCCCAAAAGGTCAAGTTGCAAGGTAATAGAAGGAAAGGACGATAAGAGAAGAGTTAGAGAAATTTTGGGCAGTTGTATACTATGCATAAATAAGATAGAATACAGCCTTGAATCTCACGTAGTGACTATTATCTTTCTCTGAAGAAGAGCTGGATGGACTACGCCTTGAATCAGTCTTCATGAACTAGATTCAGACAATAGAACACATAGTATGCTAGAGGTACTTGGGTCTATCGGGTGGTACATTTGAATGGTCATGCGCACTTTTATATATATTCATTAGAGTTGTCTAGGATCGTCCTGTCCTATAGTCGCAGCCCTCACGACCTCTCATATAGGTAAGTTCTCAAGGGTTAGTGATAGGAATCAACCCTGCATATCATGCTTGGACTTATTAAGAGTTTAAACTCACCCTATCCATATCACACAAGGAACACTGTCACCATAGAGATATATATGGGGTATCAATGTATACATATACAGCCTCCTCGGCTTTTATTTTAAAGAGAATTTAATCTCAAGGTCAGTATTCCATAATAGTCACCTAGTCCAGCTTATTCCTACCCATTAAACCGGCTTCTTGGGATCTCCAGTCAGACTCGATTGGGTTGCCACTGCTGGTGACTATACTATGGGCTTAACCCCATCCCCCTCGATTATTCTAGGATCACTATCCTAGACAGACCCTTTGTCAAGTGGTCTGGAAGGTTCTTTTCTGACTTTATATAGTCAAGAACCACATATTTGTCCAATAGGCGCTCTTTATTGACTTGAAGCGCAGCTGCATGTCCCTGTTCATCTTAGCATTAACATAATCATGCTTTAGTAGTTCAATAATAGATTTATTATCACAGTTTATAGAAATTGCAGGAACAGGATGAACAGAAATAGGTATATGCATAATAAGGTTTCTAAGCCATTCGGCTTCTGTACATGTAGTGTCCAAAGCTATCATTTCAGAGTCCATTGTACTTTTGGCAATGATAGTCTGTTTACATGATCCACAAGAGATTGTAGCTCCTGCTAGGATAAAATATATCCAGTAGTGGATTTCACATCATGTGAATCAGTTACCTAATTTGCATCGGAGTAACCTTCTATGATATCATGGTGTCTAGTATAATAAAGTTTATAATCTAGAGTACCCTTAAGATATCTAAATACTCTGTCTAATGCAGTCCAATGTGACTGATTTGGATTACTAGTATATCTACTTAGTCTTCCAATAGCAAATGTAATGTTGGATCTTGTTCTATTTGTTATTTACATAAGGGACCCTATCATTTGTGAATATCTATGTTGTTCTATAGAGATCCTTCATTCTTTTTGAGAACAATATTACTGTCATAAGGAGTAAGAGCAGGTTTCTTGTCAAAATACTCAAACTTCCTTAGCATTTTCTCATCTGAATGTGCTAGAGATAGAGTATAACCTTCTTTGCATTTGGATACTTGCATTCCTAGAATGAGATTTGCTTTACCTAGGTCTTTCATGTCAAACTGGTTAGATAAATAATTCTTAGTGTTATTTATCAATTCCAGTGAAGATCCTAAAATACGGATATCATCAACATACAAGCATAAGATAACACAACTTTCATTTGTATTTTTTGAATATAAATATTTGTCATATTCATTTGGCACAAAACCAAATTCTATAATGACTTTGTCAAATTTGTTGTGTCATTGCTTGGGAGCTTGCTTTAGGCCATAAAAAGATTTTACTAATCTATAAACCTTATTTTCTTGACCTTTAGCAATAAAACCTTTAGGTTGCTCTATATATATTTCTTTTCCTAGATCTCCATTTAGAATGCTGTCTTTACATCCATCTAATGAATCAACAAATCATAAATGGAAGCTAAGGCTAGAAGGGTTCTAATAGAAGTAATCCTAGCTACAGGGGAGTATGTATCAAAATAATCTAATCACTTTTTCTGGGTAAAGCCTTTAGCTACTAACCTTGTCTTGTATTTTTCTATGGTACCATCGTCTCTAAGTTTCTTTTTGAAGATCCACTTACAACCTATGGGTTTACTACCTAAAGGTAGGTCTGCTAAAAACCAAGTATTATTCTCCATAATGGAGTTATACTCATTATTAATAGCTTCTTTCCAGAAAGGGGCATCAGAAGAAGATATGGCTTCTTCATAAGTTGAGGGATCATCTTCTATCAAAAATATGAAGAATCATTCTCCTAACTTCTATCTAACTGGTTCTCAGCTTCAAACTTATAGACCTTGAATCTGTCTAGAACTTCATCTTTGGTCTTAAGAAGGTAGGTGTAACAAAAATTTGAGTGGTCATCTATAAAAGTGACAAAGTATTTCCTACCGTCTCGGGTTAAGACCCTATTGGAATCACAAACGTCACTATGGATATGTTCTAGGAGTTCAGAATCCCTATGGACAGATTTGAAGGGCAATCTTGTGTGTTTGGCTTGAACACGGATCTCACATTTTTGTTTATCGTCTATAGGAGTCTTAGGGATAAGATCTAAGTTCATCATCCTTTTAATGGATCCTAAGTTCACATGACCTTATCTGCCATACCAAACATTGGAGGATTCAACATTTGCAATAAATGAAGGATTTGAACTTTTATTCATAGTACTTAAAATAAAGAGTCCATCTTTTACAAATCATTTTCCCACAAAAAGATCATTCTTAGAAAAAAACTACTTATCGGCCTCCATTACAATTTTGTATCCTGAGGCTACAAGTTGAGATCCACTAACTAGGTTCCTTCTAACAGACGACACATGAAGCACATCATGGAGAGGTAGAATTTTTTCTGATGTCATCTTCAGATCTATTCTTCCTCTTTCCATAATCTGTGTCGTTGATCCATCTCCTAGAGTCACGCCTCCTCCACCTGATTCCTGATATGTCAAAAAATTGGAGCGATCAAATGAAACGTGAACATTAGCTCCAGATTCCAAAACCAATCATCAGAATGAAAAGAAATATTTACTACATGTTGATAGCTTATAGACCTGAAGAAGCTGGAAGACCCATTCAGAATCATGTTAGCCTATTATCACGATCCGCACCCAGTGTAGGGGCATGAGAAGTGGGTACATCCAGCCTACGCCGCAGTATCGGCGATAGAACGCTGTCCTAGGTCGCATACATCTAACAGTTAAAGGTACTTGCACAATTTATACTCTCCGAATGGAGGAACCGTATAAGATGTACAATCTCAATCACAACTAAGGAAGAAGTACGAATGATAGATAGATAGATAGATAGATAGATAGATAGATAGATAGATAGATAGATAGATACGATATGAAACTACAAACTGAAACATAACAAGAGAGAGGTCTAAGTGTCTAAGATAACATCTCCACAACATCCAGAATAACATAAGGTCCAAAATAATACAACTCCAGAACACAAAAACAAGAAGAAGGAAAATAACAGACTAAACTATCTATGTCACGCCCCGATTCTATAGAATCGATAGTCGTCCCCCGGGCGTGATGCCGTACGAACCTAAGTTGCGATCGCACAAGGCATAGTCGTAAGGTTGTCCGAAACACAACATCAAGTTAGAGTACGCAGAGAAATTGATCGGCACATTTGAAATTGAAGTAAACTTTTTCATTGATAATAAAACTTCATTTACATTGACTTCATTACATTCATTGCCGCGCGGGCTACAATATGACTCGACTTACAAAATGAACGCCGATGAGATAGTCATTCCATACATTACACTCCTTTATACAAGCAAAAACTATTACACATTTCCACCTGCGATCGAAGGAAGCCGAGTCGCCATTGGTCTTCTTTTGTACTGAATGCGGAGTCTTCAAAAGGAATTCAGAAACAAGCCTTTACACGGACGAGACTTCAAAAGTGTCTACGCCACCTTGAGATTTTAGGTGGCACGCCCTTCGTGGTTCGGGGTACCTGCGTGGAGAGCGAGGATCAGTACATTACACTTTGTACTGGTGCGTGGCAAGTTAAGTTTCAAGCTCTCATTTGGTTGAATGAGTTTATATGACTTAGTTCATGAATGTTTCTAACCATCCTAATGAATTTCGTGCGAGCAATGACAAGCATAATGTAATTTACATCAGAACTTACCCCCAGCGGACCGCGCCGCGCCCTTTGAAACTTACCATGTTCTTCCCTGTCAATTGTTATCATTTACATTCCAAGTGCAACATTACATGTGTTTGGTCACTGACATCACAAGTCATCCTGGACTATAGCTTTGTTAGCCGGGGCCCTTGCAGCGCAAGTAGCGAGCCCCGCTGCAAGTCCCCGCTTAATCTGTGCTATCATCCAGCACAGCTATACTGTGTTTCCTCCTAGGCCGAGTCGGTCCCGTGGCCCCAGGTAGTCGCTCAAGGATACTCTCTCCTTGTCGACAATTTGTCCAATGACCGAGTTAAGACAACATTTAGTTATAAAGGCCTAGCCTACTTTCTCTTTGAAACTTGATTATTTTACCGTGTCCGTGCCTTTGCTTTCATTCTTTCATCCGCAACAACACTATCGATTTACTTAAGAAGGGGTCGAGAAGAGAAGGGTCAGCCACTCACCTTGAGTTTACTTCGGCGAGAGAACTTGTTGGTCGCGCTAGACGTCGCCTACGCGATTACCTGAAATTGCACAAGCAACCGATTAGAACACTGCATTATTCAAGGAGTTCGATAGGAAATAAGAGTTCAAAATGCAAGCCATGAAAACCATCGAAAATATTCACGAAAATGCATTCAGAAAACCAAGCCAAAACCAACGCAAGCGGCGTAAAAAGCAGAGCAACATGAGGTCTCTTCCGACTCAGCCGCAGAGTCAATCCTCGAGGCGCAACCCACTGAATATAGGACTTGGTTCCGAAGAAGACATTCCATAACGAGGAATGGATCTTAATTCAACCGTTTCCGTTCGATCGACTCGGTCGATCCCGACCTATCGGTCCCGACCGAATCGATAGCCACAGTGTTCCTTTCTCGCGCACCCCGTGGACAGAGTACGGGGCACGATGTAGGAACGGAGCACTACACCATAACCAACTAAGAAAAAGTTTCGTCCTCGAAACTTAAGAATAGAACCTACCTCTTCGAGAACAATGAAGGGAACTTCTCCTTCATTTCTGACTCAAGCTCCCGCGTCGACTCCTCGACCGAATGGTTCCTCCAGAGGACGAGGACGAGGGGAATAGCACGGTTGCGGAGAAGTTTATCTTTGCGCTCCAAGATTTGCACCGGCTCTTCGACATATGACAAGTCCGCCTTCAGGTCCAGCTTACCCAAATCCACCATATGGCTCGGATCATGTACGTACTTTCGTAATTGTGATACATGGAAGACGTCATGTACCTCTGACAACGCGGGTGGCAAGACGATTTGATAAGCTACCGGGGCAACTCGCTTCAATATTTCGAACGGGCCAACAAATCTTGGGCTCAATTTCCCCTTCGCACCGAACCTGGAAACTCCACGCATAGGCATCACCTCCAGGAATACATGGTCGGCTTTGTGCTATCTTCAATCTCTCTCGTATCAACTTGACCTTCTGCACAGTCTGCTCCACCAGCTCCGGACCAAGTATCTGTTGTTCCCCGACTTCATCCCAGCAAATGGGCGATCTGCACTTCCGGCCGTACAAAGCTTCATACGGCGCCATTTGGATGCTGGACTGATAGCTGTTGTTGTATGCAAACTCGGCCAGCGGTAGATGGACGTCCCAACTTGACTTCAAGTCGATCGCACAGAGTCGTAACATGTCTTCAAGAATTTAGTTCACCCGCTCCGTTTGGCCGTCAATCAGAGAATGATAAGCTGAGATGAACTTCAACTTGGTCCCCAGTACTGAATGAAGACTACTCCAGAAGCGTGCTATGAACCGTCCATCCCGATCCGAGACGATAGATACTGGGATCCCGTGCAGCCGAACTATTTCATCAAGGTATATCTGAGCAAGGCGGTCGATGCTCCAAGTAACTTTGATGGCGATAAAGTGCACTGACTTGGTTAGTCGATCGACGATGACCCAGACGGCATCGTTTCCCCGCGGCGTCCTTGGCAAGCCAACAACGAAGTCCATAGTGATGTGATCCCATTTCTACTCTGGAATGGCGAGGTTCTGCATCTCCTCGTCCGGTCGCTGGTGCTCAGCTTTGACTTGCTGACAGGCCATACATTTTGACATAAAGAGCGCTACGTCCCTCTTCATGTCGTGCCACCAAAAGACAACGCGAAGGTCCTTATACATCTTGGTGCTGCCAGGATACAAGAAATATTTGGCATAGTGCGCCTCCGTCATTATCTCCTTTCTAAGTTCTACGTCGTCCGGTACGCATAGCCGTCCCTTCACGCGTAACACTCCCGACTCGTCCTCTGCAAAGTCGGACGCTTTCCCTTTCGATATCAGCTTCCGCATCTTCTCCAGGTAGGGGTCATCCTTCTGTGCAGACTTGATCCTCTCCAGTAGGCTCGGTTCCACCCGCAGTTGCGCCAGTTTCACGTCTCTGAAACAAACTCGGAGCTCGATGCCCATTCCTTCCAAGTCACGCAGCAGTCGATCGTTGATGCATAACGAAGCTAAGTACTTTTGGCTCAGCGCATCCGCTACCATATTTCCCTTGCCCGGCGTGTAGTCGATCGATAAGTCATAGTCTTTGATTAGTTCGAACCATCGCCTCTGCTGCAAATTCAGTTCTTTCTGGGTGAAGAGATACTTGAGGCTTTTGTGGTCCATATAAATCTTGCACGCCACGCCAAAGAGATAGTGACGCCACAGCTTCAACGCGAACACAATTGCCGCTAGTTCTAGGTCGTGCGTGGGGTAGTTCTTCTCGTGCGGCTTCAACTGCCTGGAAGCAAAAGATATCACCTTATCCCGCTGCATGAGCACACAACCCAAGCCATGGCCAGAAGCATCGCTGAAGATTTGAAATCCCTCCGTCCCTTCAGGAAGAGCAAGTATCGGGGCCGAAATGAGCCGTTGTTTGAGCTCCTGGAAGGAAGCTTCACAGTCGTCTGACCACTTGAATACGACTCCTTTCTGGGTGAGGCGAGTCAACGGCGATGCGATCTTCGCGAAGTCCTTCATGAAGCGTCGGTAGTATCCCGCCAAGCCTAGGAAGCTTCGAATTTTGCTAACTGATGCGGGCCGTTTCCAATCAGCAACTGCCTCGACTTTCTTCGGATCGACTGCGATGCCCGCGGCGGAGATGATGTGCCCAAGGAATGAGATGTTGTTCAGCCAGAACTCGCACTTGCTCATCTTCGCGTACAACTGATTCTCTCGAAGGGTTTAGAGTACCGTCCGCAGATGTTCTGCATGTTGCGATCGTCGATGAAGACTACTACGAACTTGTCAACGAACGGACGGAACACCCGATTCATTAGATCCATGAAGACGCCAGAGGCGTTTGTCAGACTGAACGACATTAACAAGAACTCGTAGTGGTCGTAACGAGTGCGGAAGGCAGACTTCGGTACGTCGTCTGGCTTGACTTTGAGTTGGTGGTAACCCGATCGTAGATCAATCTTCGAAAACACCGTTGCACCTTGGAGCTGGTCGAACAAGTCGTCGATACGGGGCAGGGGATATTTGTTTCGGATGGTGGCTTTATTCAATTCTCGATAGTCGATGCAGACTCGCATCGATCCATCCTTCTTCTTCACGAACAACACGGGCGTACCCCACGGCGAGACACTCGGACGGATAAACCCTCTGTCGAGCAATTTCTGAAGTTGTGCCTTCAATTCTTTCAATTCTGCAGGGACCATTCTGTACGGAGCCTTCAAGATCGGCCGGGTGTCGGGGAATGTGTCGATGGTGAACTCTATTTCTCGATCGGGCGGCATGCCGGGTAGCTCATCCGGGAACACGTCTGGGAATTCTGCCACAACGTCGGTCTGACCCGTGTTTGCACCATCCTGTCGTATGTCTCGAACGGAAGCTAGATAGCCTTCGCACCCGGAATGCAGCATCCGTCGAGCATATATTGCGAAGATCACCATGCAGGACGACGATGCCTCACCACACGAGTAGCAAAATTCAGGCACGCCAGGCATGCGAAATGTGACCTTCTTTTCAGCGCAGTCTATGGTTGCGTTGCACGGCCCGAGCCAATCCATTCCCAGAATAATGTCAAAGTCCTTCATATCTAGAACTATCACATCTAGACCAATCTTTTGACCGCCGATACAGATAATCCTGCCGGCGCAAGCTAAGTTTGTGAGAATTGGTGTGCCCGAAGGCGTTCTTACGCTAAGGTCAAGATCTAATGATATTACAGGAAATTTGTGCTCGGCGGTAAAGTCCGCCGATATAAAACTATGTAAAGCGCCTGAATCAAATAACACACGAGCAGGCACATTATTGAATTTTAGTATACCTGACACTACTGTATCTGATGCCAGCGCTTCGTTTCGAGTCATGGCGTAGACGCGGCGCTGAGTGTTGGAGCGACGGTCTCGGCCATCTTGCGGTACGGGTTGAGTGGGCGGAGGAGGTCGAGGCACATGTCCTCGATTCTCTTGACGGTGTTATTGTGGCAGGGCGTTACAATTCCATTTTCGGGGGCATTCTCGTGCTTGGTGGTTCCTTGCTCCGCTGTTGAAGCATCCTCCTTCGAGGACATGACAATCGTTGGCATGGTGACCAAAGTGTTGACATTTGGCACAAGAAAATGGTGGAGTTCGCCCCTGGTAACCGTCGTGGTTCGGACGCTTTGAAGCGTGATTGTTGCCTCCCGTATAGCTAGGACGTTTGTGATTGGAGTGGCGCACAACGTCGTCAGCACCAGAAGGATGCAGGTTCTCAAGGCGGAGGGCGTGATTCAGAGCCTCGCCCACGATCTTGTACTCCGGGACCCCGACATGCGCACCGATAGAGTGTCGCAGACCCACTTCGAACCGTCGCACACGACACTCTTCAGTAGGCAGAAACTGGCCAGCAAACTTAGACAACTTGTTAAATTATGCGGCGTACTGTTCCACTGTCCGGCTCCCTTGCTTTAACTGCATGAATTCATTCTCCTTCGCTTGACGAACGGCTGACGGAAGGTACTGGACTTCAAAAGCTTTGCGGAACGTGGCCCAAGAGATCGACGCGGTAGTGTTGTCCGGTCGGATCGCTCGCTTGCGCACGGCCCACCAGTCGTGTGCGTTCAACCGTAGTTGAAGTTGTGCGCAGGCGACTTGCTTGGATTCTTCCATGCCGAGCAGCTCGAAGTGATCTTCCAGCTCTTCCAACCAGTCGATTGCCATGGAGGGACCTTCGGTGCCGCTGAAGAAAGTGCGGCACACCTTCTTGAATTCTGACACTTCAAAGTTGTACTTTTTCGTTGCCGCTGGTTGACGCTCGGGATCCTCCGTGTCGACATCAATGGGTTGGATCGCCGGCACGGTGACGGTAGGCGTAGTCGTAGAATTCCCATTGGCCGCCATTATCTGGACGATCTGCTGCAGGGTATCTAGATGCTTTTGCTGAAGTTTGGCATGTACATCAAAGCAAGCTTCGAACTAGGCCTGTCGTTCCTCTACCTGCTGATGCTGGTTCTCGGACTGGTTCCGCTGCGCCTCCATCATGCACAGCATCCTTTCGATGGTATCGTTGGAAGGACCGCCCCGCGAACGACGAGAACTACTAGAGCCGCTAGAAGCGCTCTGCTCTCGCTCGGTCGCGGGTTCCGTCACTTCTGCGATACGAAGGCAAATGCATCAGTCACAAAATATTATTGACTCATTGAATGGAACAAAATATCTCATCGATGCGAGGTCAAAGGATGTAAAGCCGTGCTCTGATACCATTATGTCACGCCCCGATTCCGTAGAATCGATAGTCGTCCCCAGGGCGTGATGTCGTGCGAACCTAAGTTGCGATCGCACAAGGCATAGTCATAAGGATATCCGAAACACAACATCAAGTTAGAGTACGCAGAGAAATTAATTGGCACATTTGAAATAGAAGTAAACTTTTTTATTGATAATAAAACTTCATTTACATTGACTTCATTACATTCATTGCCGCGCGGGCTACAATATGACTCGACTTACAAAATGAACGCCGATGAGATAGTCGTTCCATACATTAAACCCCTTTATACAAGCAAAAACTATTACACATTTCCACCTGCGATCGAGGGAAGCCGAGTCGCCATTGGTCTTCTTTTGTACTGAATGCGGAGTCTTCAAAAGGAATTCAGAAACAAGCCTTTACACGGACGAGGCTTCAAAAGTGTCCACGCTGCCTTGAGATTTTAGGTGGCACGCCCTTCGTGGTTCGGGGTACCTGCGTGGAGAGCGAGGATCAGTACATTACACTTTGTACTGGTGTATGGCAAGTTAAGTTCCAAGCTCTCATTTGGTTGAATGAGTTTATATGACTTAGTTCAGGAATGTTTCTAACCATCCTAATGAATTTCATGCGAGCAATGACAAGCATAATATAATTTACATCAGAACTTACCCCCGGTGGACCGCGCCGTGCCCTTTGAAACTTACCATGTTCTTCCCTGTCAATTGTTATCATTTACATTCCAAGTGCAACATTACGTGTATTTGGTCACTGACATCACAAGCCATCCTGGACTATAGCTTTGTTAGCCGGGGCCCTTGCAGCGCAAGTAGCGAGCCCCGCTGCAAGTCCCCGCTTAACCCGTGCTATCATCCAGCACAGCTATACCGTGTTTCCTTCTAGGCCGAGTCGGTCCCGTGGCCCCGGGTAATCGCTCGTGGAAACTCTCTCCTTGTCGACAAGTTGTCCAATGACCGAGTTAAGACAACATTTAGTTATTAAGGCCTAGCCTATTTTCTCTTTGAAACTTTATTATTTTACCGTGTCCGTGCCTTTGCTTTTATTCTTTCATCCGCAACAACACTATCAATTTACTTAAGAAGGGGTCGAGAAGAGAAGGGTCAGCCACTCACCTTGAGTTTACTTCGGCGAGAGAACTTGTTGGTCGCGCTAGACGTCGCCTACGCGATTACCTGAAATCGCACAAGCAACCGATTAGAATACTGCATTATTCAAAGAGTTCGATAGGAAATACGAGTTCGAAATGCAAGCCATGAAAACTATCGAAAACATTCACGAAAACGCATTCAGAAAACCAAGCCAAATCCAACGCAAGCGGCGTGAAAAGCAGAGCAACGGGAGGTCTCTCCCGACTCAGCCGCAGAGTCAATCCTCGAGACGCAACCCGCTGAATATAGGACTTGGTTCCGAAGAAGACATTCCATAACGAGGAATGGATCTTAATTCAACCGTTCCCGTTCGATCGACTCGGTCGATCCCGACCTATCGGTCCCGACCGAATCGATAGCCACAGTGTTCCTTTCTCGCGCACCCCATGGACAGAGTACAGGGCACAATGTAGGGACGGGGCACTACAATCTACTCTAAGCAGTGGTGTCATCCTCAGCAGCTGCCTGAAGCACGGGGTCCAGGTTGCAAGTGTCGTCTATGCATGTTCCGTAGTAGGTAGGACAGAAAGCCTCATCCTCATCCTCTGTAATATTTTCAACATGTTCAGTCAGGGTAGGAGCGAGCACAATACATCTCAACAGTTCATATCATGACAGGAATGTAAATCTAGTAATAGAATAAGATACATAAAATGCTGTAAAGCAATGTACATGAAGTAAGAGAGATAGTTGTAACTGGAAATATCTACTATAAGTAAGGAACTGTAAGTGACTAGTGAATCAGAGTACAAGATAGACATGTGAATGGCTGGGAATGATTCATGATTACACTACGGAATTGATTCATGATTACGCTACTTGGGATTATTTACATGACTATTTCTACTCCCCTATCCCCAAATCGATACATAAGGATCCATTCAAGTTATGTTAAGATTCATGATTACACTACTGGCTCATAATGAGTGATTCATGAATTTGATTCATGAAGGCTCTGTGATTCATGAGGGTACATGAGTCACAAGCAGATTCAAGATAGTAGAAGCATGAGAGTACATGATGTAAGTGAAACACACAAGACATGAAGTACCTGATGGTCCCGAGAGGGATAACATCTCATAAAAAGATCCATATAGTACCAATCCGTGTTACCAACGTGACAACATCAAGTAAAGTAGTCTAGTGCAAGATATAAGTCCTAACAAGTATAAAATAATCAAAAAATATACTCGCCTGCAATCTGAATGTCCGTGAGAATATAGAGGCCAAAGCGAGGTATCTGACTCCTATTTAGAGCAACACAAGTCACAACATGTCCAAAATGGTAATACTGAAGATTACAATGCATCTACATGATTCCTAGGCAATCTGGGTCAAAGTCAAACTTGGTCAACTCTGGGTCAAAGTCAAACTTGGTCAACTAGATCAATCTTAGTCAACTATGTCAAACTCTAGTCAACTTAGGTCAATTGGTCACATATATACTCAATGTTGACTTTTGGTCAACAGTCTAATCAAATTAGGTCAACTAGTCCAATCTAGGTCAACTCTATAGTTTATGTAAACAAGTATCACATATAGAACACTTAGCCTATAATCACATGCTACACTTGGCACAAAACCTATATATATTACTTAAAAAATATATACATATATCATTCAATCTACCATATTACAATTTACATATGTATAAACCACATCAATTTAGCTATAGCTATACATATGGATACATCCTCATAGCATTCACATATTCATATACTATCTATAATTAGAAAGAGGAAAAATGTGGACTGAAATTGAGGTTAACAATATGCATAGCTACATGTATCTCAGGAAGGGGAATCGAGTCCCAACATTCATTCAGTTTTTTATTTAATACTCAACCCCATAAAACCTAAATCAAATTCGATTACAAATCAACAAAACCCAATCACTGTATAACTAGAAACCTGAAAAAATCTACATGAATCCATGTGTATCAATCTCAGGAATGAATCCCAAAATACCAACTGTGAAAAATCAGAAAACAGTGTACTTAAAACCCATTATCCTCAGTTCATTTAACCCAAATTTAAAAATAGTGTATGATTTAACATGTTCAATGAAAACTTAAGTTTCATGTTCAACATAATTTTAGTTATACATATCCTCATAACTCATGTAATAGTCTCTCATCTCAGTTTTCAGTTTTAAAGTGAATTTGACTTCAGTTCACTGTATCAAACCATGCACCCTATATTTCAGTCTGTTATCTTCGAATTCATTTCTCAATAAAAAGCCCAAGATTCAAAACTATACCAACAGTTAAACACTCAACCCCATTGTAACATGGATATTAACATGTACTGTACTTTCCATTTCAGAAAACAGGATTTACATTTTAACTTTTTATTCATTCAACACAAACTGGAAAAACCGACTGATACAACAAATTTAGTTCTCCACATTATCATATAATAACTGAAATCAAACCAACCTACATATATAAATTTCAAATCAGTTTACTACTTAAAAACCCAACTTATACTCAGGTTACAGTAAGTATCAGAAAATGAAAGTTTCGAACCCAAAACCCAATTCAAATATCAAATCAATTTGAAAACCTAAAACCCATAACAGAGAGGAATCACATGTGTACAAGTGTCATAGGGAGGATTTCGTGTCCACATAATGGACACGAAGTGTCCAAAAAAACAAATCAAACAGAGCAACAAAATAGACAGTGAAGACTGCTTCGTGCAGTGAGGACACGGCCTCGTGGACATGACACGAGCCATAACACGTCTCGTGCTCGTGTCAACACATAGCCCAGCACTAGGGTTACACATTCGACACGACACGAGTCTCTCGGCACATGTCCGTGCAACACGAAATGCGTATCATACGCAAAATTTTGCGTGTCAGTACAGCGCACGAATTAGTGCGGCTCAAAATTCGAGTTCGACACAAGACTAAGTGACATGACACTTGGGGGCTGACATGTCAGTCATGTCCTAAGCTACACGCCAAGTGTCGCTTGTCGAAATGCCATGTCCAGAGAGAATTAGGACACGGGTAGCAGGGGATGTGCACGGGGGTCTCATGCTGCGTGTCCGTGTCTATTTTGGACACAAAAACCCCCCAAAAATCAACTCAATCCATACGATTATCATTATTCACATATTAAGCTATAAATCTGTTCAATTAGAATTTGAAATTAACAAAATTAATTTCTTACAAGCATTTTATCAAACACGCTTTTAAGGACACTGGTACGTGTCCGATACGGACACTAAATGGACACTACCTTGCACCAAACTAACTCTAAAACTAGGGTATACCTATATGCATGCATTAATGAAAAGAAAACAGGATTTAATATAGGTTTTATGGCATTTACCTATTGAGAGTATATCTCAATGAAAATAAGGAAAGGGAAGGTGTTCTTCTCCAAACACAATGGTCAAATCACTTCAAACCCTTGCTAGCAAGCCCCCACAAGTCTCCTCTACTATTGGGGATGATGATGCAATTGATTTGACTCAATTTGGACTCAATTTGGACAAAGGGGGGAGGAATTTAGGGAAGAACAAGTTAGGGTTCTATGTAGATGTAAAAAGAGGCAAGTGGTTTCTTAAGGATACTTTATAGGAGGGGGGATTACTATTTGTGGCTGCCACTAGATGAATTAGGGTTAGGTTTTATGTATAGATGAGTGGTGTCACGACCCGCATCCGCTTTTTCGGATACGAGACGTGTCCAAGCCAGCCTATGCCGTAGAGTCGGCGGTAGAACACTGTCACGGCCAAGATGCTCAAAATCACAAACTACTTTATTGCTCATTCACATTATTAAATCAAATTGACAATTATTACAAGATTTACAACATTTATATTTGAAGAAAATACAATGTCTCACAGAATAGTAAAATCAGCTAGTTCCACTATCTAGGTTGACCTCAGCATACCCATGTCTTCCCAGTGTTAAGAGTGATCGCGGATAAACCTAAAAAATATTGGTTTCCAGTCAGGAATGAAATAAGTACATAAACCGATGGCAATGCAAAAACACAATAGAATTAACAATACATGAAAATAACATATGAGATATGAAAGTTAAAAAGTAACTGATGACAGGACAAGTGGTGAAGAAGACAAGGAAAACAAATAAAAGACAACTATCTAGGTGGTTTGAAATATCTATTTCGACATGTGAACGGCTAGGGGGTAACTGGCACCCTACACGTGTAGTGTGCAGCTGCTATTATTCACGAATAGACTCATAGGATATTTCTGGATAGTCCACATGTCTACTAAGATATTTCTCCTCCCGACTACTCCGTGTGACGAGCGTGTCAACAAGCAGCAAGATATATGTATGAACATGAAATGTAAAAACTACTATGAATCGAAAAACAATCAGAAAGTGCACTTGCCTGAGGTCCTTAGCTGGTGAAACCAATAATACTATACCACTCAATGAGCCACAATCAGTCAACACATGCAGAAGTCTCCATATGCTGAAATAAATAGTACCAACATTCTCAGAATAGTCAAATTAGCTAGGATTTTCTGTCCTTAAGTCCAATTCTGGACACAGGAGCAAAACGGTAATTTTGGATCAAAATGGTGTTTGCCGTTGGACCCGCTTTGCACCGAAAAGCATGCCAGAGTCAACGGTCTCTAAAGTCGTCAAACTATATGTCAACAGGTCTGGTTTTTCGATATAAACCCAACTATATGTCCAAAGTTGAATTTCGGCGGGTCGTGCACAAAATCGTCCGTTGAGTCGGACTGTGGGGCCCGCAAAACGGCGGTTCGATTCAACTGTCTCAGAATTGGACCAAACTTGGCATACAGGACCAGAAAAATGATGCAATTCTGTTGGTGTAAGTTTCGTCTCGATCTGACGATCGTGCACAAAGTAATTAGAAATTTTGCACAGAGGCCGATACGGTGAATTTCGACGGATACACATCAAATTCGTCACGCACACGCGACCAATTTGAATTCCGTCAAAGCCCACACGTCCACGAATCCGTTACCACCTTTCGATACTTTCGGTTAGCGACCATGTTTCCCAGATTGGCGGGACGCACGTCGTATCGAAGGTTTTTCTAAATTTTTCTATTATTCAAAACAGGTTTTTCTAAGACTTCGGGATCCAATTTTTTGACGCGTAGTCGATGATTTCGATTTTCGTAAAGTGGGTTTCAGTGCCCTATAGGTTGTCTAGGACTGTTGTTAATTGGTTTCCTAGGTTTCTCAACGGTTTGACCAAGATCGACCTTCCAAATAGGTGTTGGGGCAGTCACACACTCTGTCCTGAAAACAGGATTTTCTCCGACTTCGAGTCAATTTTTCGGACAACCTCGGGCGTCTAATTTTAAAATAAATAAAGGCGATTGGAGTCCTACATGTTGTGAACATACCTGTTCAATTGGCTCACGAAACAATGGAGCGAGAGTTGCAAAATCACACCGCAAACCCGACCTTTTGGAACTGCTACTGCTGCAGTTACTAAGTGTGGCCGCTGCTCTGTCGCGGCTGCGTGGTCGGCTGGCCGTGGCTCGGGCGACAGCGTGCGGCCGCACGTGCCCGCGCGGGTAGGCAGCATCGTAGGAATTTAGGATTTGGGACTCATCCTCCCTCGATCTCTCGATATATGTTATGTGCACGAGGGCCTGTGTTTGCAAGGCTCGGGTTCAGGGGAGTGATATTGGGTGTGGGCTGTTCGGGTTCAGGGGAGTGATATTGGGTGTGGGCTGTTCGGGTATGGGTTAGCTGTTGGATGGGATTTTATGTGGTTTTCTTTTTCTTTTTCTATTTTTATTTAGTAAGTGTACATCTATACATGTCTATATTTTTTTTTTTTTTTTTTTTTTACATCTATACATGTCTATATGTATACACACACATGTATAAATATATATGTATATTTGTATATAAATACACATATACGCCCATATATACATCTATACATCTATATACATGTTTATATGTATACACACACATGTATAAATATATATGTATATTTGTATATAAATACACATATACGCCCATATATATGTATTTGTATATACTTGCACATATACGTCTATATATATATATATATATATATATATATTTTTTTTTTTTCAGAAGGAAGTTTTATTGATAAAAGGAACCTCAAAAAGAGCATTACAAGCTTTGACAGAGCCGAGAAACACAAAACTCGCTCTGATAAACATGTTTGCAGAAATAAAAACGGCTGTTAAACTAGTACGGAATGAACGGGTGTGGGCGCTCGGCCCTAGTGGGTTTTTTTTTTTTTTTTGGAATCAAAATTTGAAAGCAAATTCAAATTTTGAAAACGCATGGGGGAAAAAGTCAGGCGCGCGTTCCGAGAGGAACAGTCGCGTGTCCAGATGGGGGAAGGGTGTGGCGCGGGGCCCTAAGAGGTGGACGCGGGGCCCAAGGAGAAGGGCACGGGGACCGGAGCGCGGCACGGGGACCGGAGTGCGGCGCGCAGCACGAGGGTGCATGCGGCGCTAGGGTCCACGAGCCCCCCGCCGGCGAGACGCACGGGGCGGGAGTCAGGGGCGGATGGGCCAGGCACGGCGGCGAGACAGCCGGAGGGGGCTGGACCAGTCGGCGTGGGCGGAGAAGAGGGCGTCGTGACTCCGGGGGGGAGGGCGCGGGGCGAGGCCTCAGGGCGGAAACCCGGAGGGGGCCAGTCTGGGGAGGCGACCGCCCGGGAGGGGGATGAGGCGGTCCGAGGGACGGGTCCGAGCGGCCGAGAAGGGGGGGCCTGCAGACAGCAAAAGAGGATGCCAGCCCGCCGGCGGGAGGGGGCGGCGAGGCGAAGCCTGAAGAGAGGGTGGGGGAAGGCGGAGCCTGAAGAGAGGGCGGGGGAAGGCGGAGAGCGGGGAAGGAGGGGGTGGGGCTCGACCACGACCTCCAGGGGGACGGACGGGAGGGTTGAGCGGGGTGGGCCTCGACCTCGGCGGCGAGGGAGGCCTACCACCGATGGTGAGCGTCCTGTAGTGAGCGACGGAGGGAACGGCGGAGCTCGGCACTGGAGGGGGGGACGAAACGGGGGCGACGGCGGGCGTCCGACTCAGGAGGGGGGGAGGCGTCGATCGACCGACCGAGAAGACCGCCTCGACCTCAATCGACGCAGGAGGGGGAGGCGACGTCACAGGAGGGGCCACGACCTCAGCGACTGGCGACCGTCTCTGGAGTGGGAAGACCGCCGGCGGCGAGAAGGCCCGAGGAGGCACCGAGGCTGGAGGGGGGGAGAGTCTCCGGGGCGAGACCGGAGAAGAGATATGGGACCGCACCAGGGCCGCCGAGGGGAGGTGCGGAGGCTGGAAGGCCGGGCCCAGCCGGAGGAACTGGGGGCCACGACAGGGAACGGACTCCGGCCGGCGCAGAGAGGGTGACGGCAGGCGAAGGGCTCTCCGACGCGGGATGGAGGACGAGTGGAGGAGCTGCCACCGACTGCGGGGGCGCGGGCCGAGGCCGATGGCGCCGATGCCGCCGCCGGCGACGACGGCGTCGGCGCCATCGGCGGGGCGGGGGGAAACCGACGGAGAAGGGGGAAGGGCCCCAAAGGGGAGGGGGCCAGGCGGAGACTCCCCACGGAGGGGAAGTCCAGGCAGAGACGATCCGAGCCGGAAGGAAGGGGGGAGGGAGGGTCCGAGGGGGAGAAAGAAGCAGAGGGGGGCGGTCGGGCCAAGGAGGCCGACCGGCCAACCCACCCATCCCACCGGGGGAGGTGGAGTGGGGAGCAGCGGAACTCCCGACGGAGGGAGCTGAGGAGCTGCTCTCCTCATTTTTTTTCTATATATATATATATATATATATATAGGCGTGGGCTTGGTTTTTTTCCAATCTGGACTAGTTTAGTACAACAGGGTTCCCTAAAACTCAATAATATAATTAATAAATAAATAATCTTCGGTAAGGGTTAAGTCGCAACTTGGCCTGGTTTTTCTAGTTAGGACATCATTATGGCTCGGCCTTCCCTACCAGGGCTAATACACTAGTCAAAGCACGCCACTGCACTATCCGTGCCATAATTTCTAGTCGCCTTGTACCCCAATTCCTAACCATGACTAAAATCATCTACCGTAATAATTAATTATTTATAAAAAATCTAAAATCCCCATTCAAATAGAATAAATTATATTAAAATATTTCAAATTTTCGGGAAGGGGAGCTACAAGTGGCTAGGGATTGTCCACCCAATTTCAAGTCCTTCTATTGGTTCAATTAGTCCTAAGGCTTTCTTTTTCACAAATATCCTAAGGGATAAATATCCTACTTAGAAATATCTAGATATTGTTAATCTTGTCATTTGCTAGGTTATCCTAATCAAGATTCTAAGCTCAAGGCTAATCTAGATTAGGCTAAGATTCTAGGTCAAGTCTCAACAAAACAATTAGCATAGATTTAATTAATAAAATTTCAAAATCACGAAAAAGTCAAAATGACCAAAATACCCTTAGGCTAAAAAGGGGTAATGTGAAATTCTAATCACATGACTAGGCTTCCATGGTCATGGTTAGTCTTTAGGCTTAGCAATTCTAGGGTTACACTAGTTAACCATCAAAATTATATTTCAATATTTTAAATAGTTTTAAATTGATTAAAAATCACACAAAAAAATCATAACATGGTTTAAATATCATTATTAAATGATTATAATTACAAAATTTCAAAATTACCCTTATTTTAGAAAAGTGGGTGTTATACCTATGGCTTGCCTTTTTCTTTGAAGGAGGTCTTGATGGGTTCTTTCTTCCTTTGGAAGCAGTTGATGGCCGTATAGTTGGTTCTACCACACACAAAACAAAATTTTCTTTGATCCTGAGTCTGACCAAATTTTTTAGGTTTTTGGGGTTACTGGTGTTGAGGGTTTTGGTGATAAGGATTTTGGAAATGAGGGTTTTGGTGATTTGGTTGAAAAGTCTGCTTTTTTTTTAAAGAAATTTTTCTTGGGTTTGACATGGTTGTTGGACTTGGTTTGCTATGGCTTTCTATAAGGTTTATCCAAGCTGTGGCATTAGACCTAGCTTTGGCCTTTAACCTATATTCTTCTTCTGTTCTAAGTCTCTTTAGAGCTTGAGGGTATGTAATTGTTCCTTGTAAAAAGAGAAGATCATTTGCCATATTAGACTAAGAAGGAGGGAGTTTGTTTATCAAGCATCCTATTTTATGCTCAGTAGAAAAAAATGTACCTTTGGACTGAACATGCCTAAGGTGTTCGTCGAATTCATGAATTTGGTCATTGATAGGTTTGTTATCTACCATGACATATCTGTTGAATGGGGAGGAATTGAATCTATCAATTCCAGCATCATCACAACCATATTTATCTTCCAAAGCATCCCAAAGTTCTTTAGCGCTTTTATATTCAAAAAATATGTCATATAGTGACTCAGACATAGCGCTTAAGATTCTATGAAAGCAATGGTAGTCTATTTCTTTAGGGGCTTAGGTTTAGAGGAAAATGAGGACTTGGATACCCCAACGTCGACTTAGTCTCATCAGAATCATTTGTGATGGGTGTGGACCCATCAATGGCAGAAATCAAGCCTAAAATGGTAAGCCAAAATTTTATCAGGCTCTGCCACCTCTTGAAATATGTACCATTGGACTTAGCAGACTTTGCAGTGAATGTCTCTTCCTTGGCAGACATAATTCCTAAAGCTCTGTAAAAGTTGTATTTACTCAATAAGATGGCTTAAGCTAAAATTAACAATTCAAATGATTTTAATAATCTACATTTAAAATTTTAGTTTTCAAGCTTTGATAAGGTTGGGTTAACTGTAGGGTGTAAGCCCTAGATATTTTAAAAATATTTTTAAATAAGAAATTATTATTTTAAATAACATTTATATCCTTAAAATAAATTATTATAATTATTAGGATTTTTCTAAAAATTTTAAATAGTTTTTTAAGCCAAAAATACCAATTTGTAATTATTTAAATTATTTTTATATCAGTTTGCAATTAATCTAATTATTTTTATATCAGTTTGCAAATTATATTTGCAAACTATTATGGCGGTGGGTGCTATATGTAATAACTCATATTGGGGGGGGTTGCAAAACCCCAACCGATCACCGCCTTCGACGGTCGTCAACTCCGGCGATCACGCCGTAACCCTAACCCTAAACCCTAATCTAAACCCTAATTCCACCGCCTTCCCCACCCAATAAAAGCCCCCCGACTCGAACCTAGCCTAGAGACATCACCCCGACCACCACAGCTCCACCGTAGCCCCGTTGTTCCCCGACTACAACTCGCCGGAACCCTAAAAACCTAGATCTACTACCATCACCACTACAGACCACGCCACCGCCTCCGACCACCGCCAAACTCTTCGCCACGACGATACGACCACCGTGCTATTTTTTTTCGACGACCCCAACGCCTACAGCCACCGCCAGCACCCCCGACAACAACCCTTCGACGGACACGTACGGGTCATTTCTCCTACGTGTCGAGTCGTGTCTCGTGTACACATGTGTGGACTCGTCCAGTATTGGGGATTCCAGTGATGAACGTGGACACGCGACATTCGTGTCATTTTAGCCCCAGGACACAAGACTCGGTATCGGGTTCAATACTCGTGTCCTTAATTGTCAGGACACGGGTCTATTGGATTTGGGTTTCGGGTTTGAATGAACAGTAGCGGGTTCAAACCCGCACAGTATCGGGCTTTTGTTTATTGGGTTTACTGTTGAAATGGGTTTGGGTTTGGGCCCAGTGGGTTTTGGGCCGAATTATATATATATATATATATATATATATATATATATATATATATATATATATATATATATATATATATATATATATATATATATATATATATATATATATATTAAGTATTTATATATATATATATATATATATATATATATATATATATATATATATATATATATATATATATATATATATATATATATATAAATGTATTTGTTATATATTTATATATTTCAAATATAATTTTGTGCAATATGTTATTATGTATAAATTTACAAGTTATTTTATTATTTGATTCTATGACTTATATATTTCACTACCTTAATATATATATATTATTAAAATACTTTAATATTCATTTATATATATATATATATATATATATATATATATATATTTTAATATATGTATTTTCGTATTTCGATTGATTACAGCCATTTGAGTCCAGACCTAGCATGGGTTCTGTGGACTTAAATGAGCCTAAATATATTCAAGGCCTGTATGGGTCATATCGGACTTGATTCATGGCTTTGGATCCCGTATCTGCACTCCGGTTCAATTTCGTATATGTGAATAAAATAGTAAATAATTAATTAATTATTTTCCAGAAATTGTAACTTGCTATATTTGAATTTTTAGATATAGTTTAATTGCTGTAAAAATACGAGAAAAATTGTATCTAAATACTATGTTAATTTAGCCAATTTAATATAATTTTTCCAGGATTTAATTAGTAGTTTTGACATTTTATAAAAAATAGGAAAGCAGAACTCATTTTCAGGATACTTATGTTTACTGATTTTTAATAAATATCTATGAGGGTTTCTAAATTCCAGAAAAATTAGTATAAATTTCTATAATTAACAAATATCATTTTGGTACTTTATTTATGTATATTTGAGCTTTTTTCCTATCTTAAAAATTGTTGGAACAAAGTGTACAGTCTAATTTATTTATTGAATAATTATGACTTGCGGTGTATTGTGTGATTTTGGGATATTTTAGTATTGGACCTCACCCTACCATAGTGTGAAGGCCCTAGAAAGTTAGTTTAGGTATTCTGTCACCCTACATTGGTCTCCTATGCTAAAGTCACCATTTGGCTAGGTGTCCAGTCAGAAAGTCGTGTCGTACCACAAGTGTCCTAGTATTTAACTTAGTATAAAAAACTAAGTTTATGTATCATTTTTAGAGTGACGGGGCACCAGATATCTGTAGCTTCAGATACTTACACTTGCTTTGCACAAGGCAAGTACCTCTACAAACTTTATTTACTGCATACAATGAATTGTGTAAAAACTATGTTAAATACCGATACCTAAACTACAAGTCATATATCTCCATGTTTCATATGCTTTATACTGCTCTCAGTATCCACCATGCTTTATACTGTTCCCGTGTCACTCACATGTTATAAAATGGGTTAATGAGAAACTGTTAGTAGAGTACGTAAATCATGCCCCCCTTCTCCGTATGTATTTACCGTGCACTGTTACATTCTATATACAACTTTGTCGTATGTCTGATTCCGCGTTTGTGTATGGATATACACCGATGCCGTTAAGTGTACGTATGTGCACTTCAGAAAATTAATATGTACCACTGTACATCCTATTTACCTATTGACCGATCACCTACATGCTACAGTTTTAAACTTTAAAACAAACATATAATGCCATGATGAAATGTATCTAAAACTGGATAAATCAAGATATGCCATGATTCCTGTTTATTATACTTCAGTTCATTTCATGCTTCGTATATTTAGTTTGTTAGAATCAGTACTTGCTTCCGTCCTGACAGGATAACATTGTAGGTATACTTACCGAGGAAGAGTTGCTATGTGATTCCTATTATGGAGTTGTCGTCGAGGATCAGACTTTACCTTACGAGGATGTACCTGCGGGAAAACTCGTCTAGTTTGTTTAGTTGCTCGGGACTTTTGAGAGTAGTCATGTTTAGACTATGTATTTTGATACTGGACCTGTATCCAGTTTTATGTCTTGACTATGTATTTGGAACATATTTATATACGAGATGATTTTGTGTTTGGGATATATTTCAGACTCAAATATGACATATAGAACTGTTAGCACACTTTGATGTTATCTTATTTGTCTTTAGAATAGCTTACTACGCTTTATCTCAAGCGTAGGCTGGACATGACTCGGTCCGGCCCAACAATTTGGGTAGCAGATCATGATATAGGGGCCGGATCCCAGCAAGCGGATGTTTACTAGGAACACTTAAGTACCGGTCGCTTAGACGATTTCTCGCATTGTTGACAGAAGGGCCCTTTCGGCTTGTTCCCAAACAAATATCTGCTTTAGAACTGTAAAATTAAAGGAATCTTACTAAATCAATAAACTGTTTGTTTTGGCTTAAAATAAAATATTGAGTAAAGGAAAATAGAATTGACAAAAGGTAGAACACAAAAATGTTGTCTAAGGTGTTAATTCCTAGAAGCAGTCTAACTAATATTCGTTGAACAATTAGCTACTTAAATGAGGAAAATTATATAAGAACAATTGTCTAATGAATAATATATGACAATGATCAAATAATGTGAATATTGTAAAATAATTGTTAAGCGTAGAAAGAAATTTTATTGGCACTGATAATTTGTTAACAGTACTACAATTGTTTAATGAATAATAATTGTTAAAGTAGCAACTTTTGAACAGTAGTTTTCTAAATAACAATTCTATTGGGACAAAATTATTAAGGACAATTTAGTTAACGTTACTAGTAATAGTTAGGGCTGGGCGCACGGTTCCAGGACCCGCGGTTCCGACCCGGCCCGAACCGTATATTGGTCAAACGGGCCGGGTCCTAAATTTTATAATTTAAAGGGGGCAGGACGGGGTGGGTCATGTCATATAAACGGTTCGGGGTGGGTCATAATCTGAAAACAAACGGGGCCCCGGCCCGGCCCGTTTGTAGGGGTAAATTAGAAATTTTACTTAAAATTCCTAAACTCAAAAGTAAAAACCTAACAAAGTTACTGCTACCAAACCCAAAATTTACTTAAAATTCATATAAAACTACATTCTACCGGTACAGGTAGTTTTTGTGTACAGTTTTTTTTTTTTGCCTTTTTTTATAATTTTTGAATTTTGTACACTTTGGTATAAGACCCGTTTGGACCCGCGGGTTTTGGTGGATTGGATCCATTTCAAACGGGTCGGGTCCGGTCCGGTTCCAAAAAAATTGACTAGTCCTGCTTCGCCCCGCCAAAGAAGGGATCCGATTTGGGTCCACAAAAATTGGCCCCGGACCGACCCGTGCCCACCCTAGTAATAGTAGTACAAATGAATCCCACAATATAAGAAGGTAGTGCAAATTTTGTAAGGCCAATTCTTTACGGACAAAAAAAGGAAAATGTTAAAGGCTACCCTTTTTTTTACTAAGGGCAACCATCTTACTAAGGGCAACCATGACCCTCTCAAATTTTTACTAAGAGCAACCTAATGTAAAGTGATTTACTAAGGGCCACCTCGACGAGAAGGAGACGATGGCCGTCCCCAGACTTGGTGTTCTCCGTGATCCTCCCAAGGCCGCCCTTGAGGACCAAATTACCATAGAGGAAGGACATCTCGGCGGCGGGCTTGAGCCAGACCTTGTTGCGTGCGTGCGTGCGTCCTGTACGTCCAGCCTACGCCGCAGTGTCGGCGGTAGAACGCTGTCCTAGGTTACTATCTAATCAACAACTCACGCAATTATATAATGTACTTGTCAAATCTCAACTCCGAACGGAGGACAAGTATAGATATAATGAAATCTCAATCACAGTCTAAGCACGATAAGATAACACAGAAGTTTATAACTAAAGACTAAACAATAATATTTATAAACTACTAAATACTAATATCTCAAACAAACTCAAATACAAACTCGTATCTCAAGTTATTACAATTCAAGTTCTAAAACATGAAAACTAAACCAAGTCTACTAGCTAGTCTCCCGATCACTCCCGAGTGTCGGGGCCAAAGTAGCTAAGCCATCTCCTGCTCCAAGGCAAGTAGGGCAAATGTCCTCAGGGCAATCATCTGTAATATTTTCAACAGGTCCAGTCAGGACAGGAATGAGTACAATTCATCAAAAAATCCCAAGTAAATGACAGAGAACTATAAGCAGTTATAGACAGTTGTATTGATGAATATGACAGTTTTTATTGAGATGATGGTATAGAGAGACAGATAAAGTGCAAAGAAAGTAAGTAACTAAATAAGAAGAGAAACATAGCAATAAAGACTGAAAAAAGTAAGATCTATCTGAACTAGAGTAACATGATGAGTTCAGACAGTACAATATAAGTCGAGTGTAATCCCAATGTGAGTCTAATACAAGATGAGTCGAATGTGATTCTAATCATTGTTCTAATAAGGTGATTCAAATAAGGTGATACGAATAGTGATTCGAATAGTAGTCAAACAATGATTCGAATAAATTCTTCAAGTGTGTTTTAAAATACTTAGATAGACATGTAAACGGCTATGGGTAAATCCGGCACATCGCACACCTGGCCAAGTGTGGGATGGCTATCGTTCGAATATCATTCACAGGGGGTGGTTTGAATAGTAGGAATGTTCACATGTCTAATCAAGTATTTCCCCGCCCATCTAATACAAATGAATTCATAATCCAATACATAAGACGAATACAAGTCCAACCAGCAAATGAAGATACGAATAGGTGGTTCGAATAGTAATTCATATGGTGATTCGAATAATAGAGGTAAGATGAGTAAGTATGTGTGTCGTATACATGGATTCAAAAATAACAATACGTGTTTGTAACAGAAAATTACATACAGCTAACTAGAACTGAAGTACAGTAATTGACAAGTAAATGAAAGAACTATCATAGAATGTACTCGCCTGTTACTCTGAAAAGAGTAAGATAATATCATATGCATGCACCAGAGTCACAATGTCCTAAACAGAGTAATACAGGTTATAATGTGTTTAAAATAAGATATATGAAGTTTACGATACAATCTACATGATTTCTAAGCCAATCTAGGTCAAAGTCAAACTTGGTCAACTCTGGGTCAAACCAAGTCAAACTTTTAGGGTTTGGTCAAACTCTAGGCTATTGGGTCAACTACCTAGTCAAGCTAGGTCAAACTCCTGGTCAACTTTGTCTACAAGGTAATTAGGCCAAGGGTTAACTATCTAATCAAACTCTATAAGGCTAACTCAATCAACCATAGGCTAACATGTCTTAGGATACCTAAGATACTATACCACAATGTTAAGGTATAACCAATCTCCTATACAAGTATATCACACAAAATATATATAGTACAATACCAACCTTAATCCTGTAATTAAGCTAATCCTATTCTCCAATCCAATCATGACCTAATTCTAAAGTATCTCACTTAACCCCATACATATCTTAATCTATATAGGATTATCCACATAACCAACTAAACACACACACACACACACACACACACACACACACACACACACACACACACACACACACACACACACACATATATATATATACATAACATATATATAATATATAGAGAGAGGGAAAAATGAGAGTGAAAGGGTGTGAGAGGGTGATATATAGTGTGAGGCTACAATGGGTGTGTGATCATCATGAGTGTGTGAGGGTGTTGTGTGGCTGTGTGTGTGTGTGTTTAAAAAGTGTCCCTGTGCCTTAGGGTCTCAGTGTCTCACTGTGTGTGTGTATATGCCTGTCATGAATGTGTGTGTATGAGTTCTCAGGATTTTAGTGAGATGCAAGTGTCAAGTGTGTGAGTGATTGATCAATGGTTTAAATCTCAATTTTTCATTCTAAAACTCAGATTGATATATAGGAATTAAACATATGTCATGTATTAGCATTTCAGGAAATCAAAAACTTATTTCAGTATTGTATTCATTACAACCTACACATATGAAACTATACTAACCCTAAATCTCAGGTTTTACAAACATAGGCAATTCTCAGATTTTTATGTGAAAACAGGTTAACATATAGGTTCTCAGGAATCCAAATGTTCTTTGGAATGGCAATGACAGTTTGTGAAAGTTCAACATCAAAATACATTTCGAAATCCCCAAAACCTTGCTATCCTCAACCAATTCATGTAACCATCACTCACAGTAAACTACCACACATGTGTATAAATCAAACATGGCAAATTAACATCAAAATCAGTTTTAAAATGGAAATTAAATATCAGAATTTGAAGACTGTGCACTATGTATCAGTTGACAGGGTCTACATATCAGTCAATCCCATTCGAAACCCAAATTTCCTACATCAAACATAATCCCATATTGCAGCAACTAATACATATGTAATTGCATTAATACATGGTAATTAAACATCAAAATTTTAGTTTAAAAACAGGAAATCAATTTCAGGATTTAAAAACTGACTACACGTATCAGTGAACATTTGGAAAAAACCCAAATTCGAATATCAAAACATGGTAAAAACCCAATGTAAAGGTTGGTAAACATTGTGTCATGCATACACGTATCAAACATGGTGTTTGTGTCCAAACAAGTGGACACAAACGTGTCCAAAACACTAATTTACACAGAATATGATAACACTGCACAGGCAGCCTCGTGCACGTGTGTGAGTCGGGCTAGGACACGATACACACAACCTGGGATCTCGTGCACGTGTCAGTAGCTAGGTGGCATGTCGGGGTAGGTGTCTAAGTGCCTGCACGGTGTCCAAGTGTCCTCGTGTCCATGATATAGTTGCGTATCAGTGAGTGAAAACGTGCACTGAGGGACTGCCTCGTGCAGTCTCGTGCAGCGAGGATACGACCTCGTGTACGCGACACAGGACACGAGGTGTGTCGTGGTCGTGCACATAGGTTTGCCCAGAGTAGGGCTTTGTGTCAGTGTCATAGTTAAGTGTCCAAGTTATGTCGTGTCTGAGTTAAAGGGTCGTATCAGTGAGGTCTGTGCACTCGTGCACAGGCTGTGCTCGACTAGTACGAGTGCGTTTTCTTACTCGACACGACACGACTCGACACGAGACTTTGGGGGTGTCTTATCAGACGTTGCCCCTAGGTCCATGTCAAGTGGCACGTGTCCACGTGTCGTATACAGTGCACACGAGGTGTCAGTGAGCAGAACAGTGTGTGTGGGTGTACACAGCGTGTTCGAGTCCAATTTGGACACGGATACGACACAGTTTCATGCTCAGTCAACTAGGGTTGTGACCTACAAGTCTTGGGCTACCCAAAAATGTAATTTATTTTACAAAATACTAACTTTTATTCCTAAGTGGCATTTCACCAAACAGTTGAATTTAAATATAGATACGTGTCCGATACGGACACCAAATCAAATGTAGTTCCTACCAAACTTGGCCTATAGGTCCATGGTACCTAGATGCATGCAACCATGAAGAGAAATCACAACATTAATAGGGTTTTGAGGGTGTTTACCTATTGAGTGAAAACTCAATAAACAAGGTTTTTTTTTTGGGGGTGTCCTCTTCACTTGGGGGTGCCAAATGCTTGTGTAACCTTGCTAGATAGCTTCCCTTAGCATCCTCAATTGTAGGGGGTTCCAATGCAAGAAATTTGGCTCAATTTGGAGTTGATTTGGGTATTTGGGAAGGAATTGGGGATGAACACTAAAGGAGGCAATTAAAATGAATTAAAAAATGATGCTAATGATTAATGCGTTGTATTTATAGAGGGAGGGAATATGTGATGGCTGCCATTAGGTTAGGGTTAGGGTTTAGGATGAGTGGCTAAGGCTTCTCCAACAAATTCAAGCCAATCTAACGGCTCATAACTAAAGTAGCCTTCTTTAACCTTTAGCCTAAAATATCTCTCTAACAAATATCTAGATATTACCCTAATTTGATTACTTAATTGAAACCCTCTAACTTAGTCTCTAGGGTCATGACTAACATCTAGATTAGGCTAACTTCTAGGTCAAGTCTCAAATAATCTAACTAACACATATTTAATTCATATAATTTACAATTTCACAAAAGTGTCAAAATGACCAAAATACCCCTAGGCTTAAAAGTAGAAATTTGAAATCCTAAACACATGATTAGGTCTCCTTGGTCATGATTAGTCTTCTAGGTCATGCATGACTAAGGTTACACTAGCAAAACACCAATTTCGTATTTCACTCAATTAAATAGTTTTAAAAATAAGTAAAATCACCAAAAATCATATCATGACTAAAATCTAATATTTTAATGATTTAAAATACAAAGTTCAAAATTATCCTTATTTTAGAAAAGTGGGTGTTACAAGTCTACCCCCCTTAGAAGAATTTCGTCTTCGAAATTAAGATGGTCGTACTCCTTCTAGGTCAACGCCCCGACAGTCAAAGTCTTAGAATAGTAATCAAAACATTTTTATCAATTTATCTATTTATATATATTTTTGAAAGAATGAAACAAAAGATAGAAATAGTAGGTTTTTGAAATTATTTTAATATAATTTGATAATCATATGCGTCTATCCGGAATCATGATAATCAGAATTCCTTGCCATATTAGAAAGCATGGCTATGACACCCATGGAGTCTGCAACACAGACTATGCCCTCGCCGTACCAACCAATATGACTATAGGAGACTCTAGATTCCATAATTATGGCGACCTAGCCCATATGATTTGGTAAAAGGTTAAGTCAACAAGAAAACATCCAGATTTAAATTCATCAACAAAATATGAGAGATAGGAACAGATGGAATCGAATTTCAAGATAGTTATAAGAGGCAATTGTGGAAATGAAATCGAGAAGAACGAAACTTGCAGCAAGATTTCCAATGGTCTGTGCATCCTCGACTGTCCTGGCGATAGCTCGTCCCTGCTGGTTTCCTTGGTCTGCTGTTGATGCTGCATGAACCGCTGCTGCTGAGAGAAATCGGGAGTGACGGGAAAAGGTCTCTGTACAGACGAAGGTGTACCTCCAATGTAACAGAAATGCCAACCTTAGTCGGTACAACAAGAGCTGCGGTATCGAGCCCCTGATGAATAGGACGAGAGGTGGCCAGCCCCTCGATAGTATTCCCCGGACCGGAGCGATAAGATCGTGTCTTCATAACCATCATAAAGACAGATCAAAACAAGAAGCAATTTCTGAGAATGAAGTAAAAGTTCAACGGGGGACAGTTTATATTCAAGGGAGTCAATAAGCAACAATTTAGATAAAGGAATCTGATTAAGAGTTTTCCTAATATGATTGAGTACCCTCAAAAATATCTTAATCCTACTGCAGGCTGTAGTGATACTCTAGTTCGAATACCACTACTTAAACTCGACCTGCATAGGCCACCACTAAAAACATATTACGACCCGCACCCTGTGTAGGGGTACGAGAAGTGGGTACGTCCAGCCTACGCCGCAGTGTCGGTGGTAGAACGCTGTCCTAGGTTACTATCTAATCAACAACTCACGCAATTATATAATGTACTTATCAAATCTTAACTCCGAACGGAGGACAAGTGTCACGCCCCGCTCCCGTAGGAGCGATCGTCCTCGCTAAGGCGTGATGCTGCACGAGCCTAGATTACGCTCGTGCAAGACGGGTTCCATAACGGCCGATTTCAGCGGCTGCGACGGGGTCGTCGCACAGAAGTCCCATGCAGAGACATTGAATGATAGCAGCAGAAATTAAGAACAAACACAAGTTATTCAAAGGAGCTCTTTATTGATATTGAAACAACTGTTACATTGGGCGCGCAAGGCTAATATTACAATCACTCAAGCTCACTCTTCTCACATTTTACAAGTTCACTTAGCTCTCTCTCATCTCTCAATTACAAGTCTTGATCCAGCGGATGCTTCAGAAGGCGACGTCCATACATTATGTCCTGTATAAGTCTTTACTCCATGCGGCCGTGCGCTTCGAATCGCCAAGGAACTCCGTGCCTCGACGCATCCAAGCGAGCTCCGTGCCACGAGCTTCTACCTGTGCCTGCACATGTAAACTATGTGGGTGTCAGTACTCAACTGTACTGGTAGAATGAGCTCCTCGCCCACCCATACAAAACCCGTACATTATTTTACTTTGTGCAACATAGTCCCTTCTTATCAATTGTCTTTCTAGTCTTGCCTAAGGATCAATTTTATGACCGATGCCTTACCTACTTTGTGTCGATAGACCATCCCGTGCTTGCAACATTCAATGTTAACTCACAACTTGCCTCAAGACCCTTCTCGTGCCAACAACGTTAACTTATCGAGTCGTGTTCGTCTTACGGCTTAAAATCAGAGACGCAACTATGCGATGAGGCTCCATTTCCGTGTGACTGTGCTTCAAACCCTTGCTGAGACCGTGCCTCGCAACTCAGTGATACTCAATCATATTGTCGCCTCGCGGCCCTGCCGCCTAGCGGCCCTTGTTACTTTGACCACCAACTGACCCAATCAAGACTTGTGAATCTTAGTGTCACTCAAACAACTTTGCCTTGCGGCGGTTTCCTGACTTCAACTCAATCAACTCAACCAACTCAAGCTACTTATATGCCGACAACTCAAGACTTGACGTCACATCTCGTGCCGAAGCACGACGCCTATGTTGAAATCCAATCTTAGGCCCAAACTTTGTGTTCTAACTGTACACACCTTCAACTCAACTCAATCCAAAGGCATACACGCGGTTAGCCGCTATTTGCCGACATCTATATGAACTTGGCCACTAGCATCACAAGCTATACCTTGACGTATAGTTTTGTTATTCGAGACCCTTTCAGCGCAAGGTAGCGATCCCCGCTGAAAGTCTTCGACTAACCTGAGCGGGAGCGTACTCCCAGCTCGACTATACCCTGTTCCCTCCTAGGCCGAGTCGGCCCCATGGCCCAGGGTTACCGCTCGAGGGTTCATCGCCCTTGTCGACAAGTTGTCAAATGACCATGCAAGACTCGACACAAACTGACGTCTCACACAGTCATTCCTTTACCAAAACCAAGACTTCTATCCTTGAGACCCCTCGACGACCAACGGTCGCGAGCATTCCTTCCTTGAGACCCCTCGACGACCCACGGTCGCGAGCATTCCTTTCCTTGAGACCCCTCGACGACCCACGGTCGCGAGCATTCCTTTTCTTGAGACCCTATCATTTGGTTCAACTCATGAATGCCTATTTGATAGTCCTTTCTCAAACTCACTTTGAATTAATTTTGATCCTTGCCTTAAACACTAAGCCCATACATCGTGCCTTAAGCCAATCGTGCCTACGCGACACTCCTGCCCAAGTCGACGGGCCTTGAGATCGCGGGACTACTTAACTTGACAACCGCAGAATGGGCGGGACAGCACTTGGAACGACTTAGGTCGACCGGCATAACTTTGCCTAACTTACTCAAGCCTACGACTTAACCCGAGGGACGAGCAAAGGCTATGCCAAGCCTTGCACAATGGAACCGTGCACGCTTTATCAAGCGTTCATGTGGGCGACGCCTATGACTTAGGCTAACTCTTAGCTTTTGCACCGAAGACCAACATTCCTTCTTCCAAGCCACGGGACGAAGGACCGAGTGTCATTTTCAAAGCACGCCGTGCACCAACTCTAAGCCGACCGCTGGACCTTTTTTCATGTTCTAACTCATTTCGACCCGTCAGAATTATTCCCTTTAGCTATGTGGATTCATCTCTTTTATTATTAAGCCTACTTGTGCAAGTTGAAAATATGTGTATTATTATGTGAAGGCTAAGATGAGGCAAGTTCACCGAAACTACCCCACCTGAGTGATGTCTTTGAGTCGCCGTTGTAAGGCCAAGCCGACCGCCGTCGACGTTTTGATTCCTCCGATTGACTGAGCGGGACGGGGCACTACATCATACACCACTCAGAAAAAGTTTCATCCTCGAAACTAACTGAGTACTTACTCATTAACTTATCACTCGACATTCAACGACTCTCGCGCACATTTCTCCTAGGCATTTTTCAAATCCGAGCCACGCTCGTGCTACTCTCAATCCTTTCTTCAAAACTTACAATCTCAAAATCCTCGATACTTCCCCGTTCCTCAAATCTCACTTGAATTCAACGTATCACTTAGTATGGATCGTGCACATATCTTAGGCGTCCCCAAAATACATGTATTTCAACCAAGCCTCGTGATAGCGAATCCCGCCATCACTACTCGAGTCGGATTGTGCATGCATTCAAGCATCCTTAATATACATGCATGTCAACGGAGCCTCATGAGTGGTGCCTTTACCATTCCTATCGCTCCGTACCCGAACGTCTGCCTAACTGCTAGGCTATGTCTTTTCGTCAGTATTGGAATCATAGTTCCCAAACAACAATATCAACACTGACCCCATCCTAAGGTCAAACCAAATTGATAGTACGGGGTTTTCTACCCAAGCTCGCATCACTCCGATTTCTAAACTTAGAGTATAGATTGCCTACACACATCCCAACTTTTGTCGCACGGGGTCCGAGTCTTTCAGCAAAGCCATCCTACGATAACTCACATTTCAATCAATTCTACGACATCTCAATATCGTTCGTTCAACCAACCATCTTCGCATAGTCTATTTCTTTTAAACACGTTCGATATAGTTCGCCTATCAATCCTTCTCAATTTAAGCACGCTATGCCGCAATTCGTCGCTAACCAAAATTTGACATTCTACATTTCCTAAGTCATCTATTCTAATTCACGTGATCGATCATAAGGTTGTCTAGCTTAACAATACGTTGCGCCCCAATCTCACGCGAGTCAGATTATCCACGGTGGGCACGAATCACCATGCATGCTCCTGCGGGATAATTATCCTCATCGGGTCGTAACTCTTGTTTTGCGTCTAGACTAATTTATTTTTGATGCGCGGATTGGACCTACTCTATCCTCAAGTTTATTTCATTCATCAATTGTAAGTCTAACATCCTCAAATTCTCCTTCGTACCAAGCCAACAAGTCAAGACAATCAAAGTTGTCGCGTCCTGATTTTTCCGAGTTCGATCATTCCCGCGGCATGAATCACCATGCCAGCGCTCACGCGGAACGATTGTCCCAAATTCGATGCAACGCATGTGCGAGGCTAGAGTTGCGCTCGCGCAAGATAAGATCGTCGACGTTGTGGCTATCTGCGTAACCATCAAGACACGATCACTTTCATCCAACATTCATCTCCATCAAAATCTAAAGCATAGTATTCAATCAAACAATAATACTTGCACGGTCGTCTTTTGCCGAGTTAGAGTACCCCCGAGTTATCGCATAGCGATTTTTGATACGCCTCAATACCATCGATGATATGCGTAACCTGACGATCTTCCTTTGCAACCAAATTTCGAGCCGTGCGAATGATGCTATCGTCCGACTGGATAATCTCCTCGACATTCAAAATCAAGTTCGATCATTATCCCTCGAATCATTCACAACATCAAATTCCTCAAACCTAAATTCATGTATTCGTTCATCCCTTTATCTTAAGTCATCGACCAACGTATTTTCCTCAATTCGCATCATCCCTTTACTAACTTAAATTATCGACTAACATTCGATCCAATCCTTAGAGTCATTCGCGTAACTTCACAATTCAACTTTTTTATGCACGCTATCTTCCCATCGTGCTAACTTTTCGTATGTAATCTATATCAATTTCCTCGATCAAGTCATCCGTTCGCTTCACCTTAGCTTTTCCTCGATTCGATTTCACCTACTCGATCATTTTCTTATTTTATACTAGCACAATCCTCAATCCCTTGCACGTTCCGTACGCGTCCACTTCTAAGTTATTCGAACTGACTCATCAAAATCTTCAAGACTACGTCTTGTTCAACGACACTCAATCTAAGGCTTTGCATAACATGACGCTTGCTGATAGACTCACCGACACCCCGCATCCTTAGTCAATCGATCGACATCCCTGAGGCTATCGCATACACCACTCAGGGATGAAGTCATTTATCAAATCCTCAACTTATCATTTGATTCACACTCTACTTCCTCGAATTTCGTCCGAACGATTTCTTAGATTTCAAGCACGCTCACCTTATATCGCACCGATGATAACATCGTCGTTCGATAGCACCCCTATCGATAGTCATCTCATTTTACTCAATCAAGTCTAACTCATTCTCGACCAACACAATTCGAATCCCATACTCGACTTTTCTAAGGTCGACGCGACTTTGGCGTATATGCCCAGTCCGACTTAGCCAACCGTGCTTACGCGAACCATCTTTTTGTTTTGTCCAAAATTGTTCTCCTACGTTTTACAAAATAGTTAGACTTATTGTATGGACATCCCATGGGATATTTGAGAGAGAGCGCACCAACGATATCAATATGCGGAAGCAACATTCAGAGTTCGCGGAAACAACGAGTTAAAGAATTCAATCGATAGTCTAAGGACGTAAAGCCGTGCTCTGATACCATTATGTCACGCCCCGCTCCCGTAGGAGCGATCGTCCCCGCTAAGGCGTAATGTCGTACGAGCCTAGATTGCGCTCGTGCAAGGCGGGTTCCATAACGGCCGATTTTAGTGGCTGCGACGGGGTCGTCACACAGAAGTCCCAAGCAGAGACATTGAATGATAGCAGCGGAAATTAAGAACAAACACAAGTTATTCAAAGGAGCTTCTTATTTATATTGAAACAACGGTTACATTGGGGGCGCAAGGCCAATATTACAATCACTCAAGCGCACTCTTCTCATATTTTACAAGTTCACTCAGCTCTCTCTCATCTCTCAATTACAAGTCTTGATCCAGTGGATGCTTCAGAAGGCGACGTCCATACATTATGTCCTGTATAAGTCTTTACTCCATGCGACCGCACGCTTCGAATCGCCAAGGAACTCCGTGCCTCGACGCATCCAAGCGAGCTCCGCGCCACGAGCTTCTACCTGTGCCTGCACATGTAAACTATGTGGGTGTCAGTACTCAACTGTACTGGTGGAATGAGCTCCTTGCCCACCCATACAAAACTCGCACGTTATTTTACTTTGTGCAATATAGTCCTTTCTTATCAATTATCTTTCTAGTCTTGCCTTAGGATCAATTTTATGACCGATGCCTTGCCTACTTTGTGTCGATAGACCATCCCGTGCTTGCAACATTCAACGTTAACTCACAACTTGCCTCAAGACCCTTCTCGTGCCAACAACGTTAACTTATCGAGTCATGTTCGCCTTACGGCTTAAAATTAGAGACGCAACTACGCGATGAGGCTCCATTTCCGTGTGACCGTGCTTCAAACCCTTGCTGAGACTATGCATCGCAACTCAGTGATACTTAATCATATCGCCGCCTCGCGGCCCTGCCGCCTAGCGGCCCTGCCGCCTAGCGGCCCTTGTTATTTTGACCACCAACTGACCCAATCAAGACTTGTGAATCTTAGTGTCACTCAAACAACTTTGCCTTGCGGCGGTTTCCTGACTTCAACTCAATCAACTCAACCAACTCAAGCTACTTATATGCCGACAACTCAAGACTTGACGCCACATCTCGTGCCGAAGCACGACGCCTATGTTGAAACCCAATCTTAGGCCCAAACTTTGTGTTCTAACTGTACACACCTTCAACTCAACTCAATCCAAAGGCATACACGCGGTTAGCCGCTATTTGCCGACATCTATATGAACTTGGCCACTAGCATCACAAGCTATACCTTGATGTATAGTTTTGTTATTCGAGACCCTTTCAGCGCAAGGTAGCGATCCCTGCTGAAAGTCCCCGACTAACCTGAGCGGGAGCGTACTCCCAGCTCGACTATACCCTGTTCCCTCCTAGGACAAGTCGGCCCCATGGCCCAGGGTTACCGCTCGAGGGTTCATCGCCCTTGTCGACAAGTTGTCAAATGACCATGCAAGACTCGACACAAACTGACGTCTCACACAGTCATTCCTTTACCAAAACCAAGACTTCTATCCTTGAGACCCCTCGACGACCAACGGTCGCGAGCATTCCTTCCTTGAGACCCCTCGATGACCCACGATCGCGAGCATTCCTTTCCTTGAGACCCCTCGACGACCCACGGTCGCGAGCATTCCTTTCCTTGAGACCCTATCATTTGGTTCAACTCATGAATGCCTATTTGATAGTCCTTTCTCAAACTCACTTTGAATTAATTTTGATCCTTGCCTTAAACACTAAGCCCGTGCATCGTGCCTTAAGCCAATCGTGCCTACGCGACACTCCTACCCAAGTCGACGGGCCTTGAGATCGCGGGACTACTTAACTTGATAACCGCAGAATGGGCGGGACAGCACTTGGAACGACTTAGGTCGACCGGCATAACTTTGCCTAACTTACTCAAGCCTATGACTTAACCCGAGGGACGATCAAAGGCTATGCCAAGCCTTGCACAATGGAACCGTGCACGCTTTATCAAGCATTCATGTGGGCGACGCCTATGACTTAGGCTAACTCTTAACTTTTGCACCGAAGACCAATATTCCTTCTCCCAAGCCACAGGACGAAGGACCGAGTGTCATTTTCAAAGCACGCTGTGCACCAATTCTAAGCCGACCGTTGGACCTTTTTCCATGTTCTAACTTATTTTGACCCGTCGGGATTATTCCCTTTAGCTATGTGGATTCATCTTTTTTATTATTAAGCCTACTTGTGCAAGTTGAAAACATGTGTATTATTATGTGAAGGCTAAGATGAGGCAAGTTCACCGAAACTATCCCACCTGAGCGATGTCTTCGAGTCGCCGTTGTAAGGCCAAGCCGAACGCCGTCGACATTTTGATTCCTCCGATTGACTGATTCATCTGGCCGTGAGATCGCTTCTGACCTCCGGTCCTATCTACGATCCTCTGGGAGGTATATTCATGCCTCCTAGCTGCTCTCAATACCGCATCAAAAGTCTGATGCTCAAACTGCTCAACTGCCAACAAAATCTCCAGGTGAAGCCCCTGCTGGAATCGCTGGGCTCTATCGAACTCGGTTGCTACCAGGGTGGGAGCAAACCGATTGAGTCTGAAAACTCGACCGTATATCCGTCGACCGTCCTGTCCATCTGCTTCAGATTGGTGAACCTCGTCTGCAGATCGTACCGAGCTGCAGCATCAAAATACTTGGTCTGGAATCTCTCCCTGAATACTGCCCAAGCAATAGGGGCCACTAATCCATCGGCATGTACTGTCCACCAGCTGTGGGCAAGATCCAATAGCTGTAGGCGCGCTACGGCCATCTTTTCTTTCTCTGGAGTCCTGGCTGCTTCTAGAATTACCTCGGTGTCCTGAAGCCAAGCATCAGCAGCGATAGCATCTTCACTGCCGTCGAAGAAGGGAGGGTTCAAGCGCTTGAAGCTGTTGGCTGTGCTATTACCCTGATGACCTCCTCTGGTCAAAGCGTCTGCCACCGCCTAGTGCAAGGCATCTCCTCGACGATCCTGGGAGGCTAATAGTTGTTTTCCATAAAGAAATTCTCTTTATTTGTTGTGTTTCTGGGAAAATTACAACTGTAGGAATCCGATCTAGAAGACGATCGCTTTATCCCTTGGACTATGCGAAGAAGAAAAGCTCTCAAAATTTTGATAGTAGATATCAATGTATCTGTACAATGAATGAGAAAAAGAACTCTATTTATAGAGTCAAGAATAATAACTGAAAAGATAACTGTCTTCACAGCCTATGCCTAGTTAAAAATCATGCAGGATTTAACATACACAAGGCTGTGAGCAGTTACTGGACGTGGCCTGTAACTGTTGGACACATGGCAATCATGCATGAGTCGTGTACAAGTTACAGGACACGCAGGCGAGAGATTAGTGGCATGGCTGCCACGTACTCCAATTTGATGAAATCCACGCAGACTTTGTTGAAGACGAAATCCACACGAACTCAGTGTAGAAAGCTTCAAAATCCACACAAACTTGGGGCAGGAAGCTTCAGGATCCACGCAGACTTCGAGGCAAAGAACTCGAAAATCTACGCAAACTTGAGGAAGAAAACTTTATAATCCACGCAAACTTGAGATGGAGATCACAAATACACGCAGACTTGAGATAGAACTGCCAGCTGTCTTGATTCGGTGTGTCTTGACTGACACAAAATCTCTGACAGTGATTGCTTTGTCAGTTGCATTAAATGACAAGAAACCCTTTTGGTACGCCAACTCGACGAAGGCTGAGTCTTGCTGAAGAAGATTTCAAAAATCACGCAATAGACGGCGATGATCTCTCGAATTCTGTATATACGTGGCATACGAAGAGATATTCTTCGACTGTCGTGTTGTCAGTCATAATTACTCTTTGACAAATGATGAGCTGTCTCCCAGTGTGATTTGTTTATATTGTCTGGATCAACTGAGCGTGACTTTTGACTCTGTCCTGATCAACTCAGCGTGACTTTCATTTTTGAGGCCTACAAAACCCTCTTCAAAGTTTTCGAAAAATGATAAATTATTTCAAAATACTTTGAAAATAGAGATGATAAAATAGATTTAGTCACGCTGAGATGACTTCAAAATGAGAGATTTACTCCGAGATGTTTAGACGGTTGGGATTCTGTGCTGTTAGGATCCCGTGCAAATCTCTAAATATCGAGGCAATAATGACTTGACCGTCATTTAGAATTCTTTATGAGCCTATAAATAGGCCATAGATTACTTCTTTCTTTCTTTACTTGCGTTTGAAAGAGAGAACCCACTGAAGAGAACTTCATCTTCCCCGACGAACTCCTTCTTCCCCGACTTCTTTTCCTCCTTTCTCAGCCGAAATGGCTCCTAAGAAAGCTGATGCTCAGGCCAAGGGGAAAGCTCCCGCAACTTCTTTGCATGCCACTATCGACAGACTTCCTCGACAGGAAGTCCCACAAGCTCCTATACATCATAAGTGATGGGAGAACACGAACTGTTGAAGACGATGAAGATGACCTCAATATAGAATTTTTAGGATCTTTAAAACAAATAATAAAGTTTCAGAAATATATCCCCCCTTTTTAGGGCAAAGGATATTAACAAAGTATGCCCCCTCTTTAGGGTTAGCCATACTTCACATCTTCGTATTTACAAAGCTCTGTGTTTCACGCAAAGAAGGGCATGGCTCTCATGACTCTGCATGACTTTTTATTTTGACAGAAAATGTCGATGTTAAAAAAGTCACGCAGCTTCCATGATGACTCTGCGTGATTTTTCATATATTGGGAGAGATGCCAATGTTGAATTATTCACGCAGACTTCTGAGAGTCATCCTCTGGATAGACTAGTCTTGATCTGTCAGTGTGTTCTTTTGTCATTTTCACTAAAATGTGACTCTAGCAAATGATGCGTGACTTTCATCCTAATCTGTCTGAGCTTTGCGTGAATTAATCATCTGCGTGAAAAAATCACTTAGCATGTCACAGTAATATATCCATGTGGAGTCTGCGTGACTTTTTGAAATTTCCTTCAAATACTGTAATACAGTCATAGACATAGGTATATCTGATTTTGTCTTCTGTCATTTTCTGTAGTGAACATCCGAAGCGAAGAAGCAGATTTTGAAGGGTGCTTAAGTGTTTCATTTAAGCATGATCTATCTCATATAACATTCCCTCATTTTGATATTCCTGAAGCAAGACTATCATTGTTAGTCAATCAAGACCACACAACCTTACTCTGCTTGATGAATGGACAACCTTTCCAAAGTCTAGATCTGGTATCCCATAAGAAACCAGCATTTTTGTTCGGAGATGCTATAGCACAAAAATCTCAGCCAAAGGGCATTAGGGAGAAGGTGTGCTTCTGCTTTGAGGGGGATGTGAAACAATCCATGTATTGGCCAAAGGTTTCCCGGGGCTTGTCAATCATGAGACTTATGCATGCCAGCTATCCGAGAAAGATGTCTTGGTATTTGACTGAATATCAGCAGGCGAAAGCAAGCCGTATTATTTACAGGAAAGAAGGATTTTTCAGTGCCCCGGAGGATCATGTATCAGTGTTTCGGGGTCTGAAGCCTGGATGTATACCACCAGAAGACTCATCCATAGTGATGCCCTTCAGGATGCCCATATTCATAAGTGAATTTATGTCAAACCGGAATGCATTTTATCCGACCGATTCAACGCCGAGGATGAATGGCCTAATGAATCAGGAGAATGTGAGATGGAAGAGTTTGGTCCACTGGGCTTTGGAAAATTTTAGAACTGAGTTGAAGAAGATTAATCTTTATGATGTTGTCGTCAACTCATCTTACGGCTTTAAACCCAACCCCTTCCTATTCCTGGCTTTAGTTGAGAGATACAACCACAGGACGGGGACTTTTATGACTCCAAAAGGAGAGATGGGCTTCGCCCTTCATGAGATGGAATACATCTCACACCTGCCTTCAGGCTCGCTGCCGTATGAGGAGTATGTTCCTACGACAGAGGAACTGAACTTTCTGTCAGAGAAGAACCCAGAGATGGTCCATCTATTTGAAGAGATGATGTGCCATTTTGGCACATGTACCCTATATTACAAGGGTTCCAAGGATGAAGCTGGCAACCACATTCAGAAGTGGATGTCCTACCTTTTTATGAACCGTGAAAAGGATGATAGAAAAATAAATGAAAAGAGGTATTATCAGATTAGCAACTTCAAGCCTCTCTCTGAGAGTGAGATCACTTATTTGCTGGAGAAATACGACTGCAAGGATTTCACCATTACTGAAGATTGGTACGAGTTCAAAGCTGGAACCACTTTCAGCTCTTATGTGCGGCAGAGTGGCAAGGATCTGTCAAGGAACGGTCACTTGGCCGAATTCCTATCTCTGTGGTTAAGGAGATTCATCGTTCCCGGCTCCAGTTCCTTAGACAGAATACACAGAGGTGTTATCTTTGCTGCGGTACGCCTTGCGTATGGTTACAGGCTGGACTTATTTTCAGCGATGACCTGCAGACTAAATGCAGGTCTTCGAAATTTTGTAACTACCATGCTGTCTGCTCAGAGGCTGATGACTGAAGAATTCCCAAGGATAGAGATGCCTTTCATATTTTTATATGGTTGGCTTCTCCTTCATCATGATGGTCTGATACCTCCAGGGGCAGGAGGGAGTAGCAGTCTTTTTCTGGAGAGGTACTCTGGAGAGACGTTCTGGAAGGTTCACACCCTCCCAGAATGCAGAAATGTATTGAATAGGGCGTCACATTGGTCGATCCAATGTGTCCCTCCACCATCGGGCTATGAGAGTATGCCCTTAAATATGATGGACGGAGATATGGGAAACCGACTAGATGATGTAGCCTTCCAATGGTTACAGAGGATCCGACCTTCTCATCTAGTATATCGTCACGAAGAAATGGCATATCTGGAACCATATTTACCAAGCCGATTTGCCAGACAATTCGGGTATGACCAACTCCATGTTGGGAACGCCACTACTTGTTTATCTGCTCGCGGAGGACTCATTGACGGAGCTCGAGCTTGGAGTTATTTTGCAGCTAGAGATACAAAGGTTGTATTCTCTATGCCTAATCCTTTGTCTAGCTCGGGGCCAAAGATGCTTTATACGTATGCACGTTTCTATGTGTCGTCGAGCACTTTCAGACCGAGTTTCAATCTGAAGACCTTTGTTGCAGAGGATGATCCAGCTCCATCGAAGAGGTCAAAGAAGAAAATTGTTATTCAGCACTTTCCTTCAGAACCCGAAGATGAGACAACAGAAGTTGAGCCTCCCTATGAATTATTCCAGGAAGGAAATTTTCCTGATGAGGTCCTTCCTCCTATATTTATATCTCTTTCTAAGAGGAAGAGAAGTGACGAATCTGAGACCATCTCCAAGAGGAGTACTAGGTCTCAAACATCCAAGAATAAGAAGAAAGGGGTCTCGATGACTGCTACTTCATCTTTGGGCGGTATATCAGTTGATGAAGACGATGCCGCTGATAAGGATGAAGAGACTGATGAAGACGACGCTCCTTTGATAAGGAGGTCGAGAGGCAAATATGTTAAAAAGTCTGTCAGCAAAATTAAGGGCAATAAACTCCTAGAGACAATCATGAGTGGAGGAGTTTTGCCAGAAATCAACGAAGCAGCCTCTACTGAGAAGACCGAGTCTGATGATGAACAGACTGAAGTAGAATCTGCTCAAGCTCAGGAAATAACTGCTCTGACCGCAAGTGGAGTGGCTATTGAACCTTCGGAGACGAGGATGATCCCATTTGAGCATGGGACTGAGGGTGTCATTCAGGCACTGGATGACCAGATTAATTACTCTGAAGAAGAACCAGCTCCAGAAAAGTGACAAAACAGTCAGAAGTTTCTGAAACTCAAGCTGAAGAAAATATTTCTTCGGCCAGAGGCGATGAAGACGTGCCGGCGTCTGAGCTATCAGCTGCTGATGATTTGTTGAAGAATGTTTGTCAAGACATCATTCTTCAAACCGATGTTCCAGAGAGGACTGAACCGGCGGCAGTCAACACTGAGCTTGCTATCGTCGTTGTCCCTGAGACTCATGAAGATGTGAATATCATTGACTCTGAATCAGAAGCTCATCCTGAAGATGAAGAAGAAGAAGAAACTGAAGGAGGAGAAGACTGGCATGCTGGCACCTCTACTCCTTATGATGAAGACAAAGTCAAGGGGAACAGAATGGAACTTAGCCCTGAACCTGCTCAATCACCGAACAACGCTCTAGCACCCAGTAATTCTGGAGCTGGAAGTAGCCATATAAAGCAGGTATCGGATACAATCATGGACCGGCTGCGAGAAGAAGCAAAACTCCCTCCACATACCGAGTATGAACCTCAGCCAGGTAGAACTTTATTTCAAATTCTGTTTCCGTTGTTTCTTTTTTTCTTTAAATGCTGATTACATTTTTCTTTAACTGTAGGAACTGCTGCAGCAATGAGTTTGACTCATGCTCCGCTTATCCAGGCTGATGCCGATGAAGGGAATTCATACTTAACTTCTCCGGTGGCACATACTTCTGTTCCGAGGATAGAGAATATTCAAGCTTCTTCTTCCATGATGACAGCGACTCCTGGATTTGAGACTGGGTTAACAAGAACTCTAGGAATATATTCAGATATCATTTACTCATATCTAGATACATATTCCAGACGTTTCTTGAAGGATGAAGCTATGCCATTTTCTGATCTTCGAACTATGTTTAAGTTCCCTCTCATGGCGCTGCGTCATGCTGGTTGTGAATCTCAGTGCATCTTCTTCAAACATCTCCTGGATGAGTTGGAAGTAACTATCCGAAAATACTAGGAGACTAAGAAGGAAGATCTTCAATCTTTAACTGCAACTGAAATTAGTCAACTAGAGCATGAAGCGCAGTCCCAACAAGTAGCTCTTGAAGCATTTCTTGCCTCTTCTACTGAGAAATTAGTAGAAAAGGGCGAAGAAATATTAGCTACTCGTCAAAGAATAGAGCTTCTGGAGAAGGATAAAGCGTCCAAGACTGAAGAGCTGAAGAAATTGAAAAAGGAATTAGCTCGTCTTCAAGAGCGCATTGCTGTCATGGAAACAGATCAAGCTGAGGTTGCTACTGCTTATATCTCTGAAGTTGAACGCTGTAAGACTCTTCAGAAGGAACGAGAACAGATGCAGGCGGAACAGATTGAAAAAGTTAGCCGTCGCCAGTCTACCATCATTACTTTTGATGAACAGAATGTTTCAATTGTAGCAGCAGAACGAGTTAGAAAAACTCATGAAGAGAAACTGATTGCTGTTCTAGATCGTATTAGGGAGCTGATAACTCCAAATGAGTGAACCTCTTTTATTTTCACTTTCATACTTGATCTGACTTTTGGTTTTGCTGTTTTGAAAATGATAGATTCATAGAAAATATGTTCAGAGGTAAATAATACATGACATATTTCAGTAGAATAGAATATACAAACGAACTTTGTAATTCTATCAAATGATATTAAACCAGAAATGATCTTAGTTTAATACTGATTGGAAAAAATAGAATTCAGACATAAAAATATCTTTGAACTCAATTTTTCATGATCTTTAGACTCGGAAATCAAAAGACTAGATGAATGAACGGGTTAACCGTCAGATTATAATGAACGGACGAACCGTCAGGTATTAATGAACGGTCAAACCATCAGATGAACGGATGAACCGTCAAGTATGAATCATTTTTTCAAAACAGTCAATAGAAACCATATTGGAAGACAGAAGGTTGCAATAGAAGTCACTCGTATCGGAATCCCAAGAAGTGGTACTAGAAGAATCAGATCTCTTATCTTCGTCAGACTCGGGATCTTCATGGATAATATTGATGAAAGGAGTAGGAGCAGTATAATCCAATCCGTATTTCGTCCTTCCATATTTCAAAAGAGGAATCCGGACAGGTATTTTTCTTCCTTTTCCATCATTGAGGCCAGTCCTGAAGTCATAGCCCATATTTTTGATGATGTCTCTAGATTGCTGACTATAACGACGTAGTTGTAATCTTCCAGTATCATCATTTTTGTCATCATCTTCAAGATCAGAAGGATTTTGAGGCCCTTTGTAGAAGAATATTGGAATGTCTCCTGGCTTTTTGCTGGGAACTAGAAAGTATGAAGATTGTACAGGTTCTAGAGATACATCTGTATGAACAGTCTGTACAACTCCTATGGTTATTGTGTTCAAGTCATCTAACAGATATAAATAACTATGAACATAATTACACACATCAACGTACTGCAAAGGTGGAGACTTTTCATTAAATGTAAAAGCAGCAATATTTACATTGGGAGAAGGCTGAGCCTTAGAGATTTTAGCCAAGTCAATGACTAAAGGGGGAGAAGAAGAAGAAGCTTTGTTTCGATTAAGATCGATAACAAATGGCTCAGAAGAGGTGAGCTCCCTTGAAGTTTGAGTAGGAAGAGTAGTCCGCCCTCCAACTGGAATTAGCAGAGTATCTTGTGAAGATACAGGAACTGTAGTACGCTCACTGACAGGAATGATCAGTGTATTTTGAGTAGATGACTGAGGTAACGGAGAGATCCGTCCACTCACTGGAATGATGAAAGAATCTTCTCCAGAGGGTTTAGGAGATTGTTGCTGAGTAGTTCGACCTTTAACAGGGATTATTAAAGTCTCACTTTGTGCATCTTCTTTCTCCATAGTTTGTATGATCCTTGTATACTCTTCTTTGTACATTCGGGAATCGTTGAAATAAGCTTCAACCCCATGGAAGGGATTTATATCAGCAACTTCTTTTTGTACTCTTCCATTGCTATCAATGTATTTAAAATATTGATAAAGAGTAGAGGACACCACATTATTTTCATGAAGAAAGGGCCTTCCCAGAAGAAGATTATAGGATCCCGCGATCTCGATCACATAGAAAGTGACTTTAGATCTGAAATCGCCTATCTGAAGCTTCAGATGAATCTTTCCCAAAGGCTCACTTCGGCTTTGATTGAATCCCAAGATAGTAGTAACCGTCTTGGAGAGCAGAGGGATTTTTAGTTCATCCAACAAACTCTTTGGCATTATGCTTATAGCAGACCCTGGGTCAATGAGGATACGATCTATCTTCATTGTATCAATATAACCAGTGTAGTAGAGAGGTCGATCTTGTCGGTTATCCTCCAGTAGCATGTCGTCTTGTGTAAAGGTGATATTTGGAATAATCTCCAGTACACTGTTGCAATGTAAGCAAGTGGCAGGTTCCGCATTTGGCTTCTTCAATTGTGCAAGACAAGAGTCAGCTTGTAGAAGTGCTTCACTTAACGTCTCCCGAGTTTCTTTAGAAAGACGTAGAAGTTCAAAGAGGGACATTCTAGCTGGAGTATTAGCAAGTTGAGCCAAAATGTCGAAGTTGTAAGGCTTCTGAAGTCCAAGAGGAAGAGACTTCTTGATTGGTTTATCAAACTGAGCTTGTTGCTTGCCTTTCTCAAGAGTTGTGGGTTTGGGAGGAACAGGTTCAACTGGTGTAGTTGAAGGAACAGGTGCAGTAGATGATTCTTCTTCAGGAGGAATATTAGGAGCATCTTTAGCAGCTGAAGGGATATCAGTAGGATCTTCAGGATTTTTAGAATAATCCTTTAGGTAAGGTTTCCCCGTTCGAGTAGCACTAACAAGTGCTTCTTCTTTGTCTTTTGGCTCTGTGTCAGAGGTAGACCCAAGAGAAGTCATATGACATGACTTGATCTTTCCAGCCTTCTTGGACTTTCGAGAAGAAATCTTTTGAGGAGAAGGAGATTCAAAGTCTGTTATTAGATCAGGATGAATCCACATGATTTCTCCAGTCTCCAAAGTGATTGGTGCTAATCCTTCAGACTGTGGAGGAGGAATATTTACTATTTCAAGAGTTGCCTTGGGAATAGGAACAATTCCGCTTTCAAGAAATTGAGGAGGGAAGTCTCCAAATTGCATAGAGACGACATTAGAAGTGACAGTCTTCTCTTTTGGAGTAAGAGAGATAGCTCCAGACTTAATCATTTCTTGGAACTTTCCTTTCAGTACATAACATGTACGAATTGTGTGACCCAGCATTCTGTGGTATGGACAGTATTTAGGATGATCTGTCTTACCAGCTTCATCAGGTTTCTTGATCTCTGGTAATTGTATTTTATTACCTTTCAGCAGACATTCAAAGATACCAAGGACATCGTCGTCATCAAAAGAATATTCTTCTTTGGGGCGAGGTGTTCTTGATTGTTGAGTTGTAGAGACAGGAGTTTGAACATTTGATGCATCTTTGCTCTGAAGATTAACTTCAAGAGTTTCTTTTCCTTTGCGAGCATTATTTTTATTGTTAGCACCTTGTCATGTTTCTTTAGGAGTCATCTGCACTCCTAAACCTTTGAAGGTTTCAGCACTGATTTCTGCAGCTTTGGCACTGACTATGAAGGAAGGCCAATCTTGAAATTGAGTGGACCCTGTCCACATACTGATGATTGGCAACAAATTTGATTTGCACGTGTCAATGGTGACAGCATCAGGAGTTCCAAGAGGCATCTTCAGAGCTTCTCTTCGAAACCGTTCAATGTATTCCTCTGTAGATTCATTATTTTTCTGCTTGATTCTAATAAGAGCAGACATAGTCATGTCATTAAGCCCTTCATAGAACCTTTCAAGAAACATCTGTTTGAAACCAGCAAATGAGGTAATGCTCCCATCTGGGAGACTTCTATACCATTCATAAGCCGTTCCCTTGAGACATCCAATAAATATCCGAGTAAGGAGGGCATCACTTGGTTGCAGTTGATCAGTCATCACTTCAAAGTGATTAATAAACTGACTTGGAGAAGTGGTTCCATCATAGAATGAGATAGTAGGAGGCTTGTATTTAGGAGGATATGATACTTGCTTCCATTCTATCGGATAAGGCTGTTTGATGCCTAACCTTTGTAAACCATCCTTCTGTTTGAATGCCTCGAATTGAGTTTTGAGATTCTTCAATTCTTCAGAGACAACTCCCGAAGATTGTGGAGTTGTGGCTTGTAGAGAATAGTTGGGAGGAGGAACAGCATTGTAAGCACTACCCTCAGCTCCAGAGAGACTAGGATTTGGTTGAGCTGGTCCAGGAGTATTGGATTGTACTGCTGGAGGAACTTGTACTGGACTTATATCAGTATCAACTGGTATGGCATCTGGTACAGTCTGTCGATTTTGCAACTGAGCTGTCATGAGTTCATACATCGACTTCATTGTGTCAGTCATAGACTTCATTTGCTGTTCCAAAGAAGCAATTCTTTGATCTTGAGGAGTCAAGGAAGAAGAAGGTTCATCAGTATTCCCATCAACCATGTAAGTCGTGACTGTATGAGGGATTATTGATGAACTAGTGGATGTTGTATGCTCTGAATCATTGCTTCGTGCATCAAAGTCAACTATAGGATAATTACCCCCAGTAGGAAGAGGTGGAAAGTTAGATTCTTCAAGGAATTCAGAATCAATTTCAGGGATCAAATTTCTTTGACTAGAAGCCAGGACTCTTGCTCTGGTGTTTCTATATACTCCATCTGGACTATCAACTCTACCCCCGGTGTCCCGAGAAGTCATGTTGACAGAGGCAAACAAAGGCTCATCTTCATCAGGCATAGGTTCATACTGAATCCTATTGAAGACAGACTGTCGTTTAGTTTGACATCTGCATTGCATTGTGGCTCTTGGCTGGAAGTCACATTCATGATCACCATGGTCTTGAACCGTTGATTGACATCTGCACTGAATTACGACTCTTGGATAGAAGTCACATTCAGCATGTTCCTTTGACATAGAATTACTTCTTCTCTTCTGTTGAAGATATTCCCGTAAATCTGTTTGTGAAGATTGAGGAGTATACTTCCTGTTCTTGGGTCTTGATGGCTCTTGATTATACAAAGAGTGATTAATGTGAGCCACATAATTTCTTGCATACTCTGCATCTAGATCTTTTATCTTCATATCCAATTGGTATGGTTTCTTAACACCAGAAGTGCTGAGTTTTGTTCTTAAATCAGTAGAAGGTAACACATTAATTTTGGAAACATGGAGTTTTCCTTCCATTGATCTGGATATTTGTAGAGAAGGAAGAGTTGAACCACTCCTTTGATTAGGAGTTGGTAATAGACCCTCTTTAATGGAGAGATTCTGTGCCCAATTTGAAGAAGTCATAGGAGAAGATATTAAGGAATATTTCTTCTTAGACTCAATCAGATTTTGAGACATAGAATGTCCAGAAGGAAGAGTAGTCAAAAGACCATCTCCTTTCCTTTGACTAACAAAAGTATCAGTCAAAGCTGTTCCTGAAGTAAAAACTACAGGAGCAGAAGAAACAACTAAAGAGTTATTCCTTTTCGTAGGGACTTTGTGTGGAAGACCACCCCCAGTTCTAGTAGAACTTTGTGAAGAAGAAGAGATAACTAAGGAGTTATTCTTCTCTGATGAAATACACGCTGAAATAGATTTGGCTATGGAACCAATACTGTTAGCGTGACTTTTAATTTTGAATTCGCACGCTGGAACAGATTTGGCTAAGGAGCCAGTACTGTCAGCGTGACTTTTAGGGTTGAATTCGCACGCTGGAACAGATTTGGCTAAGAAGCCAGTACTGTCAACGTGACTTTTAGGTTTGAATTTGCACGCTGGAACAGATTTGGCTAAGGAGCCAGTACTGTCAGCGTGACTTTTAGGGTTGATTTGCACGCTGGAACAGATTTGGCTAAGGAGCCAGTACTGTCAACGTGACTTTTGATTACTGTCATCTTCGAGCGCACAAGAGTGTGCGTGCTTGCAGTGGAGTTCTTTCCAGAGGTAGGAGTAGACACTGTGGCAGAGACTTCACCATTGACTGCCAACTGATTCTTAGGGACATAGACAGAGTGTCCCTTCGACTTGGCAGTGATGATGGAGGCTGGAGTGGGCTTGCCACCCTTAGCCCGCTGCATTTCTTCATAGGCGAGTTGATCGAATTTGATCGTCATCACCTTCTTCGTCGAGCCGATTGACGAAGTGTCGCATTGAGTTGTTACCATCTCAGAAGAGGAGATGGTTTTCCCCAGCAGAGTCGCCAATTTGTTTTCCATAAAGAAATTCTCTTTATTTGTTGTGTTTCTAGGAAAATTACAACTGTAGGAATCCGATCTAGAAGACGATCGTTTTATCCCTTGGACTATGCGAAGAAGAAAAGCTCTCAAAATTTTGACAGTAGATATCAATGTATCTGTACAATGAATGAGAAAAAGAACTCTATTTATAGAGTCAAGAATAATAACTGAAAAGATAACTGTCTTCACAGCCTATGCCTAGTTAAAAATCACGCAGGATTTAACATACATAAGGCTGTGAGCAGTTACTGGACGTGGCCTATAACTGTTGGACACATGGCAATCATGCATGAGTCGTGTGCAAGTTACAGGACACGCAGACGAGAGATCAGTGGCATGGCTGCCACGTACTCCAATTTGATAAAATCCACGCAGACTTTGTTGAAGACGAAATCCACGCGAACTCAGTGTAGAAAGCTTCAAAATCCACGCAAACTTGGGGCAGGAAGCTTCAGGATCCATGCAGACTTCGAGGCAAAGAACTCGAAAATCCACGCAAACTTGAGGAAGAAAACTTCAGAATCCACGCAAACTTGAGATGAAGATCACAAATACACGCAGACTTGAGATAGAACTGCCAGCTATCTTGATTCGGCGTGTCTTGACTGACACAAAATCTCTGACAGTGATTGCTTTGTCAATCGCATTAAATGACAAGAAACCCTTTTGGTACGCCAACTCGACGAAGGCTGAGTCTTGCTGAAGAAGATTTCGAAAATCATGCAATAGACGGCGATGATCTCTCGAATTCTGTGTATACGTGGCATACGAAGAGATATTCTTCGACTGTCGTATTGTCAGTCATAATTACTCTTTGACAAATGATGAGCTGTCTCCCAGTGTGATTTGTTTATATTGTCTGGATCAACTGAGAGTGACTTTTGACTCTGTCCTGATCAACTCAGCGTGACTTTCATTTTTGAGGCCTACAATAGTGACCTGATGAGACCCACCAAAGTGCCATCATCAGGCTCTATAGGTTGGACGGGCTGAACTGGTGGCTCGCCTCCAGTAGGCATGACTCTGGAGGCTACTCCTGAATGCTGGGCTTGATCTCCAGGTTGCTGCTGGTCCGTGGGAGGTGCTTCGCCTTGCTGATCGGCAGGTCCAGGAACAATGTCGCTGAATGTAACGCCCCAGTCCCAAAATATGTATAGGACTAGGATACGATACATGCCAGCAACACTTCACCAATGGGCCAAATCTCAAAGTAAGCCCCATTAGCGAAATGCTTAAGCTGTAAATCATGATAACACCAAAAAATACCATATAGTCCATAGGTATATACATCTAATCACATCCATAGAGTCCACAAAGAGATGAAGAATAAATAAGGAAATGTCTCAAATATCCAACAATAAAAGTAATGAAGTCTTTGCGGGTAAAACATCTCGAAACCACAGAAATAGAAAGAAAGTACAAATCAACTACAAGTCTGATGAAAAGAAAAGGAAATAATGTAGCAAGGCTAAATATGATTATGACATGATCACGAAAAATCCTCTGGCACTATCTCGTCCTCCTGTGCCGGTACGCCTCCGGTCTCAGCTCCCGATCCGTAAACCTCTGGGTAGTCTTCAGCTTCGTCTAAGCCTGGGAAATAGCCAGGTCCTCAGAGGACTAGCAAGGTGCATAATATACATGCCAAGGTACAGAAATAAAAATATGAACTAGGACAATCTACTATATCCGTCTATGTGCTATACAAGTGAAATACTTTTCTAGAATACCAGACCCCTTCCACTAAGACTCACTAGCACCTAAGCAGGGTATTATCCCCAGTGCCTGTGTCGTAGCACCAAGGACAATTAATTCTCGACAGTGATAATCCCTTACTCTGCTACAGAGATAAAGGTCACTAAACAACGGGCCACACGACAATAGGTCTGATATTGTAGTCAAGTTCTCCCCAATTCCCATGTCTAGAATCTAGCAATGTCAAGTCTGTACAGTCATCTTGAAAGTAAAAACAATCCTGATAAAGAAATCTAGAATGCTAACACGAGGTCAATACCACGAATAGTCATGTAAACCTCGCATCATGAATGTGTCGGTGTCCTGTGGTCAATCGTGTCAATGGACACATCAGTATGTACGTAATGCCTAATGTCAATACTCGATGTCACTATCATGACATCGGTACCCGTCTATAAACGGACACTAAGTATCAACATCCTACGTCATGCAATGCTAACAAAAAAAGTAACAAGACAAAAAAAAAGATCTGTAACGATGGCAAGGCACGCTTGCCTGTAACTGCTGTCCGCGGGTAGGCCTGTCCAACTTTGGTGTCCTTGTCGATCCTCTCAAGCTCACATATAATAATACACTATATTTAATATTCTATACCAACATATCACATATAAATTATATGAGTATTTATGACTCCTAGTTGTCATAACGTTGCTATGATACTACATCTATTATATAAATACATATAGATAATAACGTCTCGTAAATACTTTACAATTATAACAAAATAATATATTTAAATTCTGAAATTTATCTATAAATATTTATATATTGATATAATGCTATTTTCAATAAAAAAAAAAAACTCTTTCACAAATGGTCTTATGTCAATGCCACATATGACTTCCTCCAATCGATCCATTCATTTACTTCCGAAATAATGATAAAATAAAAATAATAAATTCTATAAAAATCCCAAAAATTAGTTAAAATAGTATTTATAATGTTAAACCTTGCACAACATAAAGTTTAGTATGGATTCATGGAGTTTTGACACTTTTGGACACAAGGAAAACAGAATTTTTCGGAGTTCGATGACACGACAAATGTCATGAATTTTTAAAAATAGCAACTGATACAAAATCTAACTTTCAGATATGCGTTGGAAAGGTATCGACGTCTAGATTCAGAATAAAAATATTAAAAGGTTATAAACTGACCTTAGATAGGCGAAAAGTGGCCTACAACAGAATTCATCAGTTCTGGATACCCTGTCGTAGAATCAACGCCACGGGCAAACCGCTTGGAACTAGGGGATCCGGCGATCAGAGGTTGAACTAGACACATAAAGGTAACTCTCTGATTTGGTTTAAGGTGAAAAAGATGAGAAAAAGTGGGTGAAACCTCATCTACAATTTGACTAACCTGCTGTGACGTTTCAGACTTCGATTCGACGGAGTTTCGGCCCAAGTAGCGCGTCGTGCACCTCTCTAACGGCCGCAAGGTTACTCCTATAGTTGCTAGGGTGGAAGAGGATGTTGAGAGAGACATCCAAGTGGTGGTGGTTGGTGGAGAAATCGAGGAGAAATTTTATTTTGTGAAGAAAGGGGGTCGGCTAGGGTTTCGGGTTTGGAGTGGTGGCCGCTAGGTTTGGGGGAGGATTTGTGGAGTAGTGGGTGGTTATGAGAGAGGGGGATGGTTAGAGTTTGATAGGTATATATATATAGTGCATGGGCTTTGGTTTGATCTAATTTGGATAGGATTTGATTCTCCAAATCATACTATTATTAATAGGTTTCCTATTTTGGTTATATGTTTGACCAAGCCAAATATATAAGGAAAATATTGCATATGGCTGCAATTAAACCTCTAAAATTCTTTTAAATATATATATATACTTGGTTTTGGTACTCCTAATTAGGCTCTAACTAGTAGGGTTGACTAGGTTAGGGTCCGAGTAGCATTACTAGTCAAATTGGACCCGAAAATCAATTTAATGAGTCTCATGTGCCATTTGCAAATAAGTAGCACATGAGAACTCAATTGGATGGTACACCCTAGACATGTGCATTTTAGACTCAATATGGGTCAAAACCATATATGGGTCATACGGTTTCGATCTAGGTCAAGCCCAATAATTAAATTGGAAGTTGGCTTAAAATTACGCCAATGGCTTAAATTGGACTAAGTTGGCCCGAAGTTTCACGAAGTCAAAAGAATGTTGAAAAGCAAAATTGGATGGGACATGATATATCAAACTCAAGGTGAACGAGTCTAGAATTCAAATATGGAACTGGATTTGAGAAAACAATATTTGTTGTGCTTCAAAAATCAAAGCTACGGTAAACTACTAACATAGCCATTATTGACTTTAATCAATTAAAATATCTATATAAAATAAAAAAATAATTAAAAATAAAATCCAAAAATGAGGGGGCTTACAATCTACCCTCCTTAGAAAATTTCATCCTCGAAATTAAAATTAACATAATTATAAAAAGAAAACTTATCATAAGAATAATTAAGCTAAGACTTACGGCATCTACGAATAAGTGGGGATAACGCTCACGCATAGAATCTTCACGCTCCCAAGTTGATTCTCCTGGAGAATGGTGCCTCCATGCAACACGAACCAATCTAATCGTTTGCCCTCTGAGTGTCTTCTCACTCGTATCCAAGATACCTACCGGCTGCTCCTCGTATGATAAACTGGGTCCCACCGTGATCTCAGAGTAATCAACCACATAACTGGGATCAGTCACATACTTCCTCAGCTGTGAGACATGGAATACATCATGCACTCCTTCTAGTGATGGGGGTAATGCAAGATGATATGCCACCTCTTCTACACGCTCAAAGATATCGAACGATCCAATATACCCTGGACTCAACTTCCTCCTACTCCCGAATCTACTAGTGCCCCGAGTCGGTAAAATCCTCAGAAATATATGCTCATCCTTCTTGAATTCCAGTAGTTGACGAGGCGTATCGGCCCAATGCTTCTACCGGTCTTGAACTGCCTGAAGATGACTCTGAATCCGCTTTACTTTTTTGACTGTCTGTGTTACAAGCTCTGGTCCAGGTATTTGTCCCTCTCCAGCCTCTGTCCTCTCGCGAAGTCTTCAAAATCTTACATCTGTAGATAATGCTACCTTGATTCTATCCATAAGCGACGACTGTACTTCTAAATTGGCAAGTACTCCTTGATGTCTCAGCATAATGACTTCTATTCCAAGCTCCTGAAGATCCTCTAATAACTGTGACTGAGCTGCCAAGAAATATGCAGTAGGCGTCCTACTCAAAGCGTCCGCCACTACGTTTGCCTTGCCAGGATGGTACTGCAATTCTATATCATAGTCTGTCATGAGCTCCAACCACCGCCTCTGTCTCATATTCAGCTCCTTTTGTGTGAAGACATACTTCAAGCTCTTATGATCCGTAATTATCTCCACACGTTCTCCATACAAATAATGACTCCACATCTTCAATGCAAAGATCACAACTGCTAACTCCAAATCATAAGTAGGGTAATTCTTCTCATGTCCCCTTAGTTGCCTCGATGCGTAGGCTATGACCTTCCGTGTTGCATCAAAATACATCCAAGTCCACTACCCGACGCATCACTGTATATAAGGAATCCTCTCGATCCAGAAGGAAGCGTTAAAATAGGTGTTGAGGTTAACCTCTTCTTCAACTCTTCAAAAGTCTTCTAACAATCTTCTGTCCACTGGAACTCCTGATCCTTACGGGTCAACCGTGTCGTCGGCTCTGCAATCCGTGAGAAATTCCCTACGAACCTGCGGTAATACCTTGCAAGTCTGAGAAAGCTCCTAACTTCTGCAACCGATGTTGGTGTCGGCCAAGACTCTACGATAGCTATCTTTTCCTGATCAACTGAAATTCCTTCTCCCGAGATAATGTATCCAGGGAAAGGAACTCTTTCAAGGCAAATTTCACACTTACTAAGCTTGGTATACTGCTTCTCCTTCCTCAATACTTCCAATACAACTTGTTCTATCGTAGGTATATTATTATAACCTATTCAATGATACTCGTCAGTTCACTCCTAGCAATTTCTCCTAATAGGCTCTAGGCATCCGATATCTGGGCACGATTATATTCGACTCGTAATCTTACTAGGATCCATCTCTAAGAAAATCCGTTTCTAGCAATCCAACATCACAATCACACCAATAATCTAGCTTAATTATATTCTATAATATAACTATAAGGTTTGTCTATTTTAGTCATCTAATAAATAGAAGGTAACATGAACCAATGACTGGATCAAACAAACCTATATACCAACTTCAAACAATAGTAGGGTCAAGCAAATAAGGAAGGTTGGTATAATTATCTCGAAGAACGGTATGAGGCCAAACAAGATGCATAGGACGTAGTCTAAGTAAGACTCGAGAACCATATATCTCCGTGATTATGTTACATAAAGTTACTGCTACGCCAATGTGCATCTAGCTGCAAATAACTTTCTTGTTCCATAATACGACGGATGGCTGTAGTGTACATCTACCATGCCAGGTAATACGGTTTCTTGAGCTTATCTTGGCCAAATCCATGAAATACTTTTGAATTAAATTTTTTTTACGAAAATACAGGAAAAATGTCAACATGTATAGGATATGGTTCAAGTAAAATTTGAGAAACATATGTAGCCATGATGTCGTTATCTGAAGTCTTGCCTCGCCAGTATTTCTCTGGCTGCAAAAACTTTGATTCCGTAATACAAGGATAAAAATAATTTCTCAAACTTTTCCTTAGACCAATCCATAATACACTTTCCAACAACTTAGCACAAAAAGAACTGGGAGAATTACTCAAGAAGTCAACATGGAAGGGTTTAATCAAATGAGTAGGAAAGAACACAAAAGCAATCATGTTGAAAAAGAAGATAACATGGAAACATTCATACTGAAGAGTCGGAGAGAAGTCTATAATCTTGTTTGTGGATGTATCCTCAAGTCCTATTCCTCAAGCTATTGCGGGCTAATAGTATAGATATCACCATGACATCGCACAATTCGTGAAGACTCTACATGCACTTATGACTTCTAATGACTGTGCTCCTGCTTTCCTAATGTAATAGTAAGGGAAGATACATCCATTATGAAGATTTGTTTTGCTAGCATGAATAAATAAGGACTACGGTAGAACAGAATCAAACTGGATGCAAATCAAGAAGTCAAGTGAGTGTTCGAAACGAAGTCAAGGAAGGTATCAAGCATGTGCATGGATGTGATCCTATGGGTCTTTCCTATTCTAATTGCAGGCTCACGTCGGTACAGTAACGTTACCGAAGTGATTAACATAGACCTGCATGGGCCACCACAAAAACATGTAACGCCCCAGTCCCAAAATACGTATAGGACTAGGATATGATACATGCCAGCAACACTTCACCAATGGGCCAAATCTCAAAATAAGCCCCTTAGCAAAATGCTTAAGCTGTAAATCATGATAACACCAAAAAATACCATATAGTCCACAGGTATATACATCTAATCACATCCGCAGAGTCCACAAAGAGATGAAGAATAAATAAGGAAATGTCTCAAATATCCAACAATAAAAGTAATGAAGTCTGTGCGGGTAAAACATCCCAAAACCATAGAAATAGAAAGAAAGTACAAATCAACTACAAGTCTGATGAAAAGAAAAGGAAATAATGTAGCAAGGCTAAATATGATTATAACATGATCACGAAAAATCCTCTGGCACTATCTCGTCCTCCTGTGCCGGTACGCCTCCGGTCTCAGCTCTCGATCCGTAAACCTCTGGGTAGTCTTCAGCTTCGTCTAAGCCTGGAAAATAGCCAGGTCCTCAGGGGACTAGCAAGGTGCATAATATACATGCCAAGGTACAGAAATAAAAATATGAACTAGGGCAATCTACTATATCCGTCTATGTGCTATGCAAGTGAAATACTTTTCTAGAATACCAGACCCCTTCAACAAAGGCTCACTAGCACCTCAGCAGGGTATTGTCCCCAGTGCCTGTGTCGTAGCACCAAGGATAATTAATTCTCGACAGTGATAATCCCTTACTCTGCTACAGAGATAAAGGTCACTAAACAACGGGCCACACGACAATAGGTCTGATATTGTAGTCAAGTTCTCCCCAATCCCCATGTCTAGAATCTAGCAATGTCAAGTCTGTACAGTCATCTTGAAAGTAAAAACAATCCTGATAAAGAAATCTAGAATGCTAACACGAGGTCAATACCACGAATAGTCATGTAAACCTCGCATCATGAATGTGTCGGTGTCCTGTGGTCAATCGTGTCAATGGACACATCAGTATGTACGTAATGCCTAATGTCAATACTCGATGTCACTATCATGACATCGGTACCCGTTTATAAAAGGATACTAAGTATCAACATCCTACGTCATGCAATGCTAATAAAAAAAATAACAAGACAAAAAAAAATATCTGTAACGATGGCAAGGCACGCTTGCCTATAACTGCTGTCCGCGGGTAGGCCTGTCCAACTCTGGTGTCCTTGTCGATCCTCTCAAGCTCACCTATAATAATACACTATATTTAATATTCTATATCAACATACCACATATAAATTATATGAGTATTTATGACTCCAAGTTGTCATAACGTTGCTACGATACTACATCTATTATATAAGTACATATAGGTAATAACGTCTCGTAAATACTTTACAATTATAACAAAATAATATATTTAAATTCTGAAATTTATCTATAAATATTTATATATTGATATAATGCTATTTTCAATAAAAAAAACCCTTTCACAAATGGTCTTATGTCAATGCCACATATGACTTCCTCCAATCGATCCATTAATTTACTTCCGAAATAATGATAATATAAAAATAATAAATTCTATAAAAATCCCAAAAATTAGTTAAAATAGTATTTATAATGTTAAACCTTGCACAACATAAAGTTTAGTATGGATTCATGGAGTTTTGACACTTTTGGACACAAAGAAAATAGAATTTTTCGGAGTTCGATGACACGACAAATGTCATAAATTTTTAAAAATAGCAAACGGATGCAAAACCTAACTTTCAGATATGCGTTGGAAAGGTATCGATGTCTAGATTCAGAACAAAAATATTAAAAGGTTATAAACGGACCTTAGTTAGGCAAAAAGTGGCCTATAATAGAATTCGTCAGTTCTGGATACCCTGTCGTAGAATCAACGCCACGGGCAAACCGCTTGGAACTAGGGGATCCGGCGATCAGAGGTTGAACTAGACACATAAAGGTAACTCACAGATTTGGTTTGAGGTGAAAAAGATGAGAAATAGTGGGTGAAACCTCATCTACAATTTGACTAACCTGCTGTGACATTTCAGACTTCGATTCGACGGAGTTTCGGCCCAAGTAGCGCGTCGTGCACCTCTCTAACGGCCGCAAGGTTACTCCTATAGTTGATAGGGTGGAAGAGGATGTTGAGAGAGACATCCAAGTGGTGGTGGTTGGTGGAGAAATCGAGGAGAAATTTTATTTTGTGAAGAAAGGGGGTCGGCTAGGGTTTCGGGTTTGGAGTGGTGGCAGCTAGGTTTGGGGGAGGATTTGTGGAGTAGTGGGTGGTTATGAGAGAGGGGGATGGTTAGGGTTTGATAGGTATATATATATAGTGCATGGGCTTTGGTTTGATCTAATTTGGATAGGATTTGATTCTCCAAATCATACTATTATTAATAGGTTTCCTATTTTGGTTATACGTTTGACCAAGCCAAATATATAAGGAAGTATTGCATATGGCTGCAATTAAACCTCTAAAATTCTCTTAAATATATATATACTTGGTTTTGGTACTCCTAATTAGGCTCTAACTAGTAGGGTTGACTAGGTTAGGGTCCGAGTAGCATTACTAGTCAAATTGGACCCGAAAATCAATTTAATGAGTCTCATGTGCCATTTGTAAATAAGTAGCACATGAGAACTCAATTGGATGGTACACCCTAGACATGTGCATTGTAGACTCAATATGGGTCAAAACCATATATTGGGTCATACGGTTTCGATCTAGGTCAAGTCCAATAATTAAATTGGAAGTTGGCTTAAAATTACGCCAATGGTTTAAATTGGCCTAAGTTGGCCCGAAGTTACACGAAGTCAAAAGAATGTTGAAAAGCAAAATTGGATGGGACATGATATATCAAACTCAAGGTGAACGAGTCTAGAATTCAAATATGGAACTGGATTTGAGAAAATAATATTTGTTGTGCTTCAAAAATCAAAGCTACGGTAAACTACTAACATAGCCATTATTGACTTTAATCAATTAAAATATCTATATAAAATAAAAAAATAATTAAAAATAAAACCCAAAAATGAGGGGGCTTACACTGAAGAAGACGACATAGGGAATAATAAGGAAGGACCAGGACAGATCAACGATACAAGCATGTGATCAGGTCAAGATTACAGGGATTCAGAAGATACGAGCAGATATCAAGGGCGAGTACTGATTGAGACATCTATTCGGTAAACTCTCACATATCTTGATTTTCAAGACCTGCATGGGCCACCACTTAAACCATGTCACACCCCAGAACCAGAATACTGGAAAGCGGGGGCAGACATAGCCAGCTACATATATAGAGATGGAATCTATCTCGCTATACGGTCACGGCTGTCTAGATATATGAGGGTTTAACTACAATCCATCAGTCGCCTATGGTCATGAACAAGCCTATCGTCTCAATCTCAAGCAAGTAGTAACAGTATACAAGATGTCAGAGCACCAAATATATAATAGCAAGGCGTCCCATACATTACATATTCGGATGATCATGAAGCTAGTCGTACAAAATGTCAGGACTAGCAAGAGTTTCAGTCATACATGATCAACCCTAGGATTTGTCAATCATGTTACAACCCATAGGCAGACAGTAAGTAAAGGTACAATTGAGCTAACACGTGCTCGTCGGCTAAACGCCTCAAAAGAATAATTTTACAATAAAGTGGAAGGACAAAAAGAAACCCACTCGTTGCCAGGGTTACGCCTGATGGTCACCATTTGGCTGGAAGACAGGTAGATCCTCTGGTGCTGCTCCGATATCTGGCCAAACAAAACCAGCTGGGTCAGACCCCAGAAAGAGTATATGCCACAAAGGAGGCTTCACTTAGGAACTAAAACCAGCATATCACAATAGAATATTAAAGATAATAAATAAAGAACTAATAATAATAGAGATAACAACAGTAAACTGAGTACGAGGAAACCATTCAAGTAGCCAGGTCACAACCCTTAAACCAAACAAGGACCGGGGTTGCAGCCCTTTACCTGAATAGAAATCCGTCTCAAATACTATTGGTACAGTGAAGACAATAAATGAAAAGAGGACGCAGAACTGCTCCGGAAGCCAGGTTACAACCCTTAAACCAAACAAGGACCGGGGTTGTAACCCTTCGCCTGAACAGAACTGGACCCCTGATCTTTATTGTTAAGGCCAGTATAAATAATCATGTCGCTAAAATAAGTAAAATATGACGAGCATGGTCTGGGGTTACAATAAGACAATAAACGAAGAGATGACACAGAACTGCTCCGGGAGCCAGGTTACAACCCTTAAACCAAATAAGGACCGGGGTTGTAACCCTTCGCCTGAACAGAACTGGACCCCTGATCTTTATTGTTAAGGCAGGCACAATAAGCAGGACGATATATGATAAGATAACCATGGAACTATTTAGATAGCCAAGTTACAACCCTTAAACCAAACAAGGACCGGGGTTGTAATCCTTCATCTGAACAGAACTTGGTATCCCATCATTTATTGATACAAGGAATCATGTCATGATACAATCTTGTGCAGGATCAGGATAAGACTAAGCTAGAATAAACTTCATCCAATCAATCACGGCCAAGCAATAAGTACGGCTTGATACTTTAACTAACTAGGGTTATCACAGGCCTAGTTACTAGCAAGATGCAATGAGATTATCCCAACAGCCACAAGCCCTGCAGACCATTCGGTTATCCAGGTCGAATTTCCGTTATGAAGAATGCAACACGTGACTGTGTGCTGGAAATGTGCCCTACTCGTCGGTAGGCTACAAGTCCACTTAATGCGCCCAGATAACGGGATTGCCTGTAGCTGGGAATCTCTTCATGACTACTGAATCATTCTAGTTAATTAGTCTTAGTCAATTTCATTAGGTACCCCTGACCGTGGTACTCATGGATCTCCATCCTAGACATGATGCAAGACAATACTGGTTTATTTGTACAAACACAATCGCCCACGATGTCCAGGTCATTCCTACTTGTCATGTCAGGCTAGCTGTCGTAACAGTTTGTCGAGATACATCATGTCAGTTTACTTGTTAAGAGTGCGCCACGGCAGGCCACTATCGTGTTCTATTCTTACTTTATCATGAATGAGAGAAACTTGCATAAAACAACTAGTGACATATTCTTGAAGCCAAGGAAAAGATCTACAACTTTCATGTTTTGAGTTTTTCAAGATTCTAGCTACAAAACAACTTAAATAGGCAAAAACAGCAAAATAGAGCAATTTCGGCGCATGGGATTCCTGCACAATCGGTGCATGGTATTCCTGCACAATCGGCGCATGGGATTCCTGCACAAATTGGCGTATGGGATTCCTGCACAAATCGGCGCATGGAATTCCTGCACAAACGGCACATGGGATTCCTGCACGAACGACGCATGGGATTCCTGCATAAATCGGCGCATGGGATTCCTGTGCAATCGGTGCATGGGATTCCTACACAAATCGGCGCATGGGATTCCTGCGCAATCGGCGCATGGGATTCCTGCACAAATCGGCGCATGGGATTCCTGCGAAATCGGCGCTTGGGATTTTAAACTCACGTTGTGTCTTCAGTACATGCGCGTAAGGAACCTATGCGTATGATACGCTCAGAGTCAAAGAACGCGTTGCCGGGACTTTCCGGCGCATGCCTTCCGGGCGCATGGGGTTCCCGACGCATGGGGTTCATCGTCCCCAAACAGCAAGTTCAGCCATGAAAGTTTCGAAAACTTGCCATGGCCATAACTTCCTCATCCGAAGTCGAAATCAAGCGAAACAAAATCCAAAACTGCATGAAATTGAATTCTCTACAACATGGATTTTCGAAAATAACCAAGTTTTAGAGATCAAAACTAAGAAAAACCGAAAAGTTACAAACTTAGATCTACAAGAATCCATCCATGATGAACCAAAGCAAACCAAGCCAAGCCGAACCAACCCAAGAATAAACCAATCAATGAAATGCTAGAATAAATCAAGCAGGAAGACATGCAATACGGGTCAAATTACGTATACGTATACTAAGATACGCAATATGAACCACAAGCATTACAACTCTACCCACCTTAAAAGAATTCCGTCCTCGAAATTTTAATTAAGAGGCTAGAGGGACAAGAACAAGCTATACTATTCATAGGCAAGCTATACTAATCAAGCAATCAATTAATTATTCATGCAAGCAAGGAATCGAAGGCATGAGGCATAAGAAAGATATTATACCTCACGAGTCAAACAGGTCGGGATATCGCGATCGGATATCATCCTCACGCTCCCATATTGACTCACCCAAAGAGTGATGACCCCAAGCAACTCGGACTAACTTGATAGACATGTTCTTGAGTATCTTCTCTCTTCGGTCCAATATAGACACGGGCCACTCCTCATACGAAAGGTTGGTACCAACAACCAATTCCGAATGATCTAGGATGTGGCTCGGGTCCGGGATATACCGTCGCAGTTGGGATACATGGAACACATTATGCACCTCACATAGCGACGGCGGAAGAGCAAGACGATAGGATACATCTCCTACTCGCTCTAGAATATCGAACGGTCCTATATACCTAGGACTAAGCTTTCCCGTACGCCGAAACGAATGATGCCACGGTTAGGCAAAATCCTCAGGAATACATGGTCGTCGACAGAAAACTCAAGAGGGCACCGATGAGAATCGGTCCAATGACGCTGGCGATCTTGGGTGAGTCTAATACAAGATGAGTCGAATGTGATTCTAATCATTGTTCTAATAAGGTGATTCGAATAAGGTGATATGAATAGTGATTCGAATAGTAGTTAAACAATGATTCGAATAAATTCTCCAAGTGTGTTTTAAAATACTTATATAGACATGTAAACGGTGGGTAAATCCGGCACATCGCACACCTGGCCAAGTGTGGGATGGCTATCGTTCGAATATCATTCACAGGGGGTGGTTCGAATAGTGGGAATGTTCACATGTCTAATCAAGTATTTCCCCGCCCATCTAATACAAATGAATCCATAATCCAACACATAAGATGAATACAAGTCCAACCAGCAAATGAAGATACGAATAGGTGGTTCGAATAGTGATTCGTATGGTGATTCGAATAATAGAGGTAAGACGAGTAAGTATGTGTGTCACGCCCCAGAACCAGAATACTGGAGAGCGGGAGAATGACTCAGCCAGCTACGTATTACGGGTAGATGAATACCATATAATACGATCAATGCTGTCTAAAAGACGAGGGGGGTGCATACTACATAAAAGTCTCACTATGGTCACTTCACATCTATTGTCTCAATCATTCAAATAAGAAACAGAAATAGAGAACATGTAAGATAAAGCAGTAAGGCGTCCCAAACGCTCAGTCAAAATGTTCTTGAGATCCGACTTTACAAAATATAGCCAGATGATATAGCAACATATACACAATTGTTATTAGCTGCAGTCTGACTTAATTACAATTATGTAAGGGTAAGTACAAGACAATCCGACTAGCATGTCGGTGCCAAACGGCAAAATATAAAGTAAGTAACAAAATGAGCGGGGAAGTAAGGAACCCACTCGAGTCCTCCTGCGATCATTCCTCTAGTATTGACCATCTTGGAGGTGGAAGTAAGCTGAGTCCTCGGGAACCGGCTCTAAATCTGGCCATGCAAAACCAGAGAGGTTAGACCTCCAATAGCAAGTACCACAAGGAAGCACGATATGAGGAATTAAAACCAGTAATAAGAGAATATGATAAGTAGATCTCTGCTTGCCACTTGAATTCACATAACATCACGACACTTCAAACCAACCTTCCAACCAAACAAGGACAGAAGTTGGCCCGTCATGTCCTGACATTCTGATCATCTCAGTTAGGTAACAGAGTAGGTACAGCACACAAACAAATCAATTTAAACGGCCATGCAACTACTACGGCTTGCTACTGTGAGTTCCAAGTTATCCTGGAATTATGCCATAAAGGATTCCTCAGCTCTTACTATGGGCAAGCAAGGCTATTTTACCCAGTCAATCAATTGCGCCAATCATGAATTAGACGAGTCCCAGCGGGACGCTCATTATCAATATACAATATACCATAGATAATATAACCAGATACCGCTCCCTGCCCGTATGGCAGATTTGCAGTATCTGTGGGGACCAACCGGCCTGTTGGGCACTACTAGTCCCAAGAGGGCTGCCATGTAAGAACTCGGAAATCCATTCTCTCCATGCAATCATTATTTTATTTAACTTAATAGTCTCTACGTTGAGTAAAATCCCATGCCGTGGATCATGGCCATTCAGAATGAGTACTTTCGTACGGGGTACGATATGCACAACTCTACAACGATGCCCGTACGGTTAGGTTGTAGGTCTTACATAGCGTAATGCAACAATCCAAACTAACCACGGAATAATCATGCCTTGACCATGAAGTACACATGCTTCTTTTATAGAAAAATAAATAAATAAATTGAAGCCTGCATGTGTGCCTGTATGTCAATATTCGGGATCGGCCAATCGATTATAATAGTTCATAGTTAATATGAACGTGTCTCATTCATTCAATTCAATAAGACGACTAGCCCGTCTCTTAGTTCCAACTAGGAACGCATGATCAATTATTAGTCAAGTAACAGTCGGGGTCAATTCATGACAAGGCATAAAAGTCAAATGAGTATTAATCATGGTCGAGTCCATAACTAGTATAAAATAGTTGGTAACATATTCTTAGCCAAGGAAAAGATCAACAAATTTTATGTTGGGAGTTAAAAGAAATTCTAGCCACAATTCAGTCAATTAGGACATATAACAGTCAGAAACAACCAAATTATGCATATACGTCCTATTCTGCGACATGCATGCAACTGCGACACCATATGCGCCTACTGTGACATGATATGCGCCTTATGTGGCTCAACTGCGACATGATATGCGCCTATCGCGACATGCGCCTCATGTGGCTCAACTGCGACATGATATGCGCCTACCGCGACATGCGCCTCATGTGGCTCAACTGCGATATGATATGCGTCTACCGCGACATGCGCCTCATGTGGCTCAACTGCGACATGTTATGTGCCTACCGCGACATGCGCCTCATGCAACATGCACCTACTGCGACATGCGCCTCATTGCAACATGCGCCTACTGCGACATGCGCCTTAATACGGCTCATGCACGACATGATATGCGGCTACTGCGACATGCGCCTTCTGCGACATGCTGTGTGCCTTCCGCGACATGCGCCTCATTGCAACATGCGCCTACCACGACATGCGCCTTCTGCGACATGCTGTGTGCCTTCCGCGACATGCGCCTCATTACAACATGCGCCTACTGTGACATGTGCCTTCTGTGACATGATGTGTGCCTTCCGCGACATGCGCCTCATTGTAACATGCGCCTACTGCGACATGCGCCTTCTGCGACATGCTGTGTGCCTTCCGCGACATGCACCTCATTGCAACATGCGCCTACTGCGACATGCGCCTTCTGCGATATGCTGTGTGCCATCCACGACATGTGCCTCATTGCAACATGCGCCTACTGCGACATGCGCCTTCTGCGACATGCTGTTCGTGCTGCAGATGAATATAGGAACGAACCAAAAATACTTTTTGCCATAACTTTCACAAAATAAATCGAAATCTAACTTTTCAAAAGCCAAACTTTAGTAGAATTAAATTCTCTACAACATGGAACCACTTAATTTCGAAAACAACAATATTTGATAGATCAAAACCCTAAATTTTATATGAAAACCAAAACTATAAAAACCAAAACTTAAAACTTAGATCTACACCCAACCATCCATGGAAAACAAAAACTTCAAGACCTAAACTTGTAGAGGAAGAGAAGATGAATAACATAAACTAAAAAAATAATTGGGGATGCATGAAATCCCTCATGGTGTGCAAGATGTACTTGCCTCTCCAAATGGGTTAGGGTTTGGTGGAGGAGTAAATGTGAATGAATGAAGAGAGAGAGTGGAAGAAGAACTTTTATATCAAGGTCAAGTGGATCTCCACCATTCATTCTCTCCACCAAATCCAAGCCATCCATTCCTTTCCATGTTGAACCAAACCGAACCAAGTTGGTTTTCCATGAACCAAAATGAACCAAGAGCCAAGAAAAAGCAGAAAATAAAATACAAAAAATTAATAAGCACAAATTTGAAGAATTTAAATACAGAATAAATGCATGATAAATATTGAATAAGTACATTCAAGAAGTACACGTATAAAATACTTTATTCTGGGAACGGGGAGTGACATCTCTACCCTCCTTAGAAAAATTCCGTCCTCAGAATTTCAGATCCAAGCAGGACAGAAATGTCAGAGCTAGACTAATCTAAGTACAAGTAATTGGAGCAAGTAGCTATTCTACAATGTCAAATAGCAAGTAATATATCTATATTTAACAATCTACGATATCAAGCAATTCTACTCATGAGGTGACAAGCATGAGGAGTTAAGACAATCAAGGTATATAGAGAGAGATATACCTTGTGAGTTAAACAGGTGCGGATACCGTGATCGGATCATCCTCACGTTCCCACGTTGACTCTCCTAATGAGTGATGACCCCAAGCAACCCGGACAAGGCTAATTGTTCGGTTCTTGAGTATCTTCTCTCTTCGGTCCAAAATGGACACAAGCTGTTCCTCGTAAGATAGGTTTGTACCAACAACCAGCTCAGAATGGTCAAGGACATGGCTTGGGTCCGATACATACCTTCGTAACTGAGATACATAAAATACGTCATGCACCTCTCGTAACAAAGGTGGAAGGGATAAACGATAAGCAACATCGCCTATCCTATCAAGGATAATGAATGGTCCTACGTATCGCGGACTCAACTTCTCGCGAACACCAAATCTAATGACCCCACAAGTAGGTGAGATCCGCAGGAACACGTGGTCCCCAACAGAAAACTCTAGCGGCCTACGATGCTGGTCCGCCCAATGACGATGCCGATCCTGCGCAACTCGAAGTCGCTCTCTAATTCCCTTAACCACTTCAACGGTCTGGACAATCATTTCTGGGCCTAGCATCTTCCTCTCCCCGATATCATCCCATGCTAGTGACGACCTACACTTCTTACCATATAGTGCTTCAAATGGCGCCATCTGGATACTGGCTTGATAACTGTTGTTATAAGAAAACTCAACTAAGTGCAGGTGGCTCTCCCAAGATACCCCAAAATCTAGGGTGCAAGCTCGCAACATATCTTCCAAAGTCTGAATTGTCCTTTCTGATTGCCCATCTGTCTGTGGATGGTAAGTCGTGCTAAATCTTAACTTGATGCCCAGACTATGATGAAAGCTCTTCCAGAAATGTGATGTGAAACGGGTATCTCGGTTTGACACAATGCTGACAGGGACTCCATGCTGCCTGACTATCTGTTGCATGTACAACTCTGCCAACTTTTCTGTGGATTGCCCTACTCTGAAAGGAAGAAAGTGTGCCACCTTTGTAAGCCGATCTACTACCACCCAAATAGCATCTTTACCACTTGGTGATCTCGGTAAACCGGTCACAAAGTCCATTGTGATGTGTTCCCACTTCCACTCCAGAATAGGAAGTGGTTGCAATAACCCAGCTGGCCTCTGCTGTTCTGCCTTCACTTGCTGACATACCAAGCAACGGGAAACGAATCTAGCTATCTTCCTCTTCATTCCGTTCCACCAGAAGTGCTGCTTGATATCTTGGTACATCTTGGTCCCTCCAGGGTGTATAGAATATTGAGAACTGTGGGCTTCTGTCATAACCTCCTGTCTGATATCTCCACTAGGCACACATAGGCGTGATCCAAACCTAAGCGTACCATCTTCATGAATTTGCATCTCCTTTCTGAGTCCTGACTCACGTTCTGCTCTAAGCTTCTGAATCCTTGGGTCCTGTGCCTGAGCTGCCTTGATCCTGTCTACCAAATCAGATTGAACTTGTAAACTTGTTAGAACCCCTACATCACTAGGAAGTATAACTTCGATGCCTATCTCCTGAAGGTCTTCTAAGATGTGCTTCTGGGTTGTCAACATAAATGCGCCGCCTCTCCTGCTAAGAGCGTCTGCTACCACATTCGCCTTGCCTGGGTGATACTGAAGCTCCACGTCATAATCCTTGATCAACTCCAACCATCTTCTCTGTCTCATGTTCAGTTCCTTCTGGGTAAAGATGTACTTCAGACTTTTGTGGTCTGTGTACATGTCTACTCGATCACCATATAAGTAATGCCTCCATAGCTTCAGAGCAAACACTACTGCCGCCAATTCTAAGTCGTGAGTTGGGTAATTCTTCTCGTGATCTCGAAGTTGCCTAGATGCGTACGCTATCACCTTCCCATGCTGCATGAGGACACATCCAAGTCCTTTACCTGACGCATCGCAATATATTGTAAAACCTCCGGGTCCAACTGGCAATGTAAGAATAGGCGCTGATATCAACCTCTGCTTCAGATTCTCAAATGATGTCTGGCATTCTGCCGACCAAACGAATGGTACATCCTTCCGTGTCAAGCGGGTCATAGGTGCTGAAAGCCTTGCAAAGTCTGATACGAACCTTCTGTAATATCCTGCCAATCCTAATAAACTCTGCACATCAGCTACGGTCTTGGGTACTGGCCAACTCTCTACGGCTTCTACCTTCTTGGGATCCACTGTTACTCCAGCTCCTGATATGATATGACCCAAAAATGAAATATGATCCGACCAAAACTCACACTTGCTGAGCTTGGCGTACAACTGGTTCTCTCTCAGAACCTGTAACACTTTCCTGAGGTGGTCTTCATGCTCCTCTTCACTGGCAGAATATACGAGAATGTCGTCAAGAAATACAATGACAAACTGATCTAAGTATGGCATAAAGATGCGGTTCATCAAATCCATAAATATTGCTGGAGCATTGGTCAAACCAAACGGCATTACTAAGAATTCATAATGCCCATACATTGACCTGAATGCTGTCTTGGGAATATCTTCCTTCCGAACCCTCACTTGATGATACCCTGAACGAAGATCTATCTTGGAGAAAACTCTAGCTCTGCTCAACTGATCAAACAAGTCGTCGATCCTGGGTAGTGGGTACTTGTTCTTTACTGTCGCCGCGTTAAGCTTTCTGTAATCGATGCACAATCTGAATGACCCATCCTTCTTCCCTACAAGTACTACTGGTGCTGCCCATGGTGACACGCGAGCTTGGATGAACTTCTTCTCCTTCAATTCCTCTATGTGCTGATATACCTTGGCCTGCTCTGAATCCGCCATTCTGTAAACTCGATCTGATATCGGTTTAGTTCCAGGTGCCAATTCTATACTGAACTCAATATCTCTAACCGGTGGTAGCCCTGGAAGTTCTTCGAGAAATACGTCTAGAAATTCTTCAACTACCTTCGAAACTTGAACTTCTTCCATTGTCGTTATTACTCCCTGCTCTTGCTGAGTTGCCTCTGATCTGACTAAGGTGAATCGCTTCATGCCTGGGATATCAAAAGATACACTCCCTCTACGACAATCTATTGTCGCATGACTGTCTTTCAGCCAGTCCATGCCTAAGATAACGTCGAAATTTCCAACAGAAAATTCTATCAACCGGGCGGGTAAGGAATGCCCGCAAACTACAACGCTACACGCTAGAATAACCCTACTAACTCCTACGAGCCCATTGCCAGTGAGTATATTCAACCTCCCTGGCAATGCCTCGAACTCTATTCCTAGTCGTGTCGTAAATTGTGCAGATATAAATGAGTGTGATGCTCCTGAATCAAACAATGCTACTGTGGGATATGAGGCGACGAGAATGTTACCTGCCACAACATCTTCCGATGCTAATGCCTCCTCCAAGGACAGAGTGAATGCCTGTCCTCGACCTCCTTGTTGGTTCCCATGTTGCGGCCTAGCCTGGTGCTGCTGCTGGCCCCTGCCTTGATGATGCTGGGGTGGTCTATGCTGGTGTTGCTACATCGGCGGTCCCTGCTGCCGAAACATCTGAGCCTGTGGCATTAACGGACGCTGGGCCAATGGTCTCACTGCCACTGCGGGTCCTCGATACTGTCCTGCCCCTGGTGCTGGCAGAGCAGGAAACTGCTGTACTGCTCCTCCTGACCTCGAATTCATGGGACATGTGGTAACCCGATGATCTGGATTTCCACATATCAAACACAGTCCGTTCAATGCCCGACACACATCTCTTGTGTGCCCCATCTTTCCACAATAAGTGTAGCCCGCTGGGGGTTGCTGATTCTTTCTCTGTTGCTGTTGCTGTTGCCTGGGTGGTGCTGGCCCTCGCATTGCCACATCGTGGATACGAATGCCAGTGGATGGTGCTGTTGTTCGGGGCGCTGCTCCCCCTCCTCCTTCAATCTGACTGTGGGACCTCTTCTGACCCCCAGTCCTCACCGCAAGCCTCCAAATGGTGATCTCATGCCTTCGAGTTGCCGTCAATATCTTATCAAAAGTCTGGTAATTGTGCCCCTCTATCCATTGCAAGAGTTCAAGATGAAACCCTTGCTGAAACCTCATGGCCCTCTGGCTCTCTGTTGCTACCATCTCTGGGGCGAACCTACTCAATCTGCAGAACTCCGCTGCATAAGCATCTACCGTCTTGCCGGCCTGCCTGAGGTTGATGAACTTCTGTTGTAGCTCAAACCGTGCCACAACTCCATAGTACTTGGTCTTGAATCTTGCGGTGAAATCATCCCAAGCAATAGGACGTCTGATACCTACTTCCTCTGATTCCCATCAGTCACGTGCGAGATCCTGGAGTAACAACTTCACTAGATCCATACGTTCTTCTGCCGGCACCTTAGCTGCTGTCAGAATAGCCTCCATATCCTTAAGCCATGCATCTGCTGAGATGGCATCCTCCGTGCCCTCGAAACGGCGAGGGTTGTACTTGCAAAACCTGGCTGATGCTCCTGAATCAGTCCTCGCCCCTCTTTCCAAAGCCGTCTGTAATCCTTGATTGAGTAATACATTCTGCTCTTGTAACTGAGCGTGTATGCGCTGCTGGGCTAACATCTGGTGTTGCTGAGTAGCCATTATCCCTCTCATGATCTCCAGAAGGGCTGGTGTGTCTACTTCCACAGGGGTAGGTGGAACTGTTGGTGGTGGTGGAACATCTGGATACTGTAATCTAGCTGCTGCTGCTGCTATTACTTCTTCTTGGATAGCCTCTTGAGTTAGTACCGGCCCTTGTTGCTGACCAACATGGTCAGGTTGTCCGTGTTGCTCTTGTTGTTGTTGTCCAGTCCTGGCAGATACGGACGAAGTGCCCCTAAGAAAAGGGACAAAAGAACAATCAAACGATCGGACAGGAAAGATCAATGAAGTCAAGGGATACTGGAATGTCAAGCTGGAGTTGAGAGTAATGAATCATGAGATCAAGGGGGAACATGTGTGATTGAGACATCCTATAGATTAAAATAACCCACAAGTCTGAAATCAGACCTGTATGGGCCACCACTAAAATCTTGTCACGCCCCAGAACCAGAATACTGGAGAGCGGGGGAATGACTCAGCCAGCTACGTATTACGGGTAGATGAATACCGTATAATACGATCAATGCTGTCTAAAAGACGAGGGGGGTGCATACTACATGAAAGTCTCACTATGGTCACTTCACATCTATTGTCTCAATCATTCAAATAAGAAACAGAAATAGAGAACATGTAAGATAAAGCAGTAAGGCGTCCCAAACGCTCAGTCAAAATATTCTTGAGATCTGGCTTTACAAAATGTCACGACCCGCACCCGCTAAAAGGGCACGTGACGCGACAACGCCCAGCCCTCACCGGAAAAACGGCGTGGAACGCTGTGTATTTTCTAGTCTGACAACAGTTTATATATATAACAAAACCTGTCGAAAATATAGTCAACTCCGAACGGAGGACAAGCAATGAATATATATAATGCTCAATCACAACTCTAAGACGAAAAGTAAAGACTGAAAGATAAAGACAACAAGACAATAATATATAACCTGTCAAGTCCAGAAACAAATAATATACAATGTCCGGTCTCTAAATACAGTCCAAATATAATACAGACTCAAAAGTGATACAGTCTCAAAAAGTAACTGGATACTAAGTCCAGTACAAAGACCTACTCTAAACTATACAGGTGGTATGGTCTCATCAGGCGGAGCTACGCCCTGCGGGACCGGATCTAGGCCCACTACGTCGTCCGGACCGTAGTAGGTACTGCAATCTCCCTCGTCGAAATCTGTAATATTTTATCAACAGTCCAGTCAGGATGAAACGAGTACATATATCTCATAACAGATCTCAAGATAGAATAAAAGCTATAAGACTGTAAATAGAGCATATACAATGAATCATGGAGTGTACATATATGTATCATGGCATGGTAAGCGGTAAAGCTAGAGCTAGAACAAGAAGAATAGAACGGGATCATGGCATGTACACAAATCAAGGTAAGCTATATATCCAATGTGTGTGAGTAATAGTTTCAGCTTGTGATCGGCTTGGGTACCTGTCGAGAATCGGCCTGGCAAGTCATAAGTGCGGTATATGACTCACACTGTTCAAGAATACAAGGGGATATGATCACAGGCATACGCTACTACTCCCCCTACCCCAACTGGTAGAATGGATCCAAATAGGACACGTCACTACACGGGATTCTAATGAGAAGGTAGCTAGCCTTCTCTAGAATCAGTGACCATATATCGAGCAAGAGCTACAAGGGTGCTTGCACAATATATCCCAACCTAAGAAGGAGAAAACATCTCTCATCGGGATCCAAGAATACCAATCCGTGAAAACCATGTGTCGGGAATAAGCATATCAACACTAAGTACATGAATCATAACAGTTATCATAAATTGGGAATAAGTATCAGAGAATGTACTCGCCTGTAAGATGATAAAATACGTCGACTGGATCAACCGCAGTGTCTCGAGGACCTATAGAGAACAAGACGTATCAATACTAAGTTTTAGGAAGCAAAGTTAAATCAAATTAAATCCTATTCAGTCACTCTAGGTCAAGACATGTCTAGTCGGGTCAATCTTGGTCATGGGAGAACATTAGAAGTTAAACCGGATCAATCTAGGTCAAAAACTGGCTTACCGTTGACTTTTGGTCAACAGGTCAACTTTGGTCAACTCTAGGTCAACCCTAGGTCACTGGTGACTAATTGTTGACTTTAAGTCAACTGTCCAAGTTAAATTGAATTTGGAACCAAATTGGGTAAAGTGTTGACCCATAGTTGACTTTTAGTCTAAAAAGTCAATCGTGGTCAACCGAGGTCAAGACTAGGTTTAGACGGCTAAATCTACTTATTACCAATCCCTACAACCCATATCCAAGTCCATCTTGGACTCGGAAACTCAAATCTTGGCCGTGGGCCAAATCCCTATTTTACCCTTAAAAAGGGCAAATTTTACCCTTTGGCGACTAGCTAGTTAACCCGCCTACGCTCGTTATTTTGACCCGATCTCCCTAGGGTAGTATGGTACTATCCTATACATATAATATCTACCAAAATACTTAGGTAACGCGGACATCCTGTCCACGATACGGCCCGTTGCAGATATCTCGAGTATTTCGAGATACGTGCTGACACGGCACGATACCGGCGCCCTACGACCCCGATTTCCATCCGGGAGCTTACCCGCAAAATCTAAATCACGTATTCTAGGCCTATGTCAAGTTTCGTCGCGATCCGACGCTCCGGGCTCAATTTCGTCCCCCTAACTCGATTTCTACTAAAACCTTCTCTTTTGGCCTCGCACCCAACCTCTTCTTTAACCCTCTATTCTAGCTCTTCTCCTTCTTAACTTCTTCTCCTTATTTTCCTAAATCTAATTCCTCCTCATACTCCTCTTTTCTACTCTCTACTTCTTGATCTAACTTCTCTAGTTTTCCTCTTCTCTATATTCAAATTCTAAACTCCTCTTCTCATTCTTAACTACCAAAATACTTTCCTCTTCTATCTAATTTCTTATCTATTCCTCTCTATATCAACATATATATATATCTATATATATATATACCTACATATATACTAAATGGGGGGGGGTTTATAGTGTACAAGGGGGTCACAAGGGGGGGGAAAGGAGCTGCCTGGGGCAGCTCCTGCTGCTGCTGCTGCTGCCTGCTGCTCTGCAGGCTGCTGCTGCTACTGCTTGCTAATGCAGCTGCTGCTGCTAATGCTAGTGCAGCTGCTGCCTGCTGCTAGCAGCCACTGCTGCTGCTGCTAATCCTCTTCTTCTTCTCCTCTTAATCCTCCTACTTCACTCCCTCCTCTCCTCTCTTTATATATATATATATATATATATATATATATATATATATATATATATATATATATATATATATATATATATATATACCTATATATATATCTATCTATCTATATATCTATCTATCTAATTCTATATATATATATCCATATATCTCTACACCTATACACACACACATATATACATATATACACACACACACACATATACATATATACACACACACATATACATATATATATACATACATATACATATATATATATACAAATACACATATACCTATATAATTTCACACACACACTCTCACACACACAACCACACCACCATTCTCATTCCCTCTCCCACCACTCTCTACACACACACACAAATACATACATACATATATATTCCTCTATATATATATCTATACATACACATATGTGTATATATATATATATATCTATATATATATATATACATATACATATATACCCACCATTAATATATAAACATCCTTAATTAACCACTTAACCAAACTCTAGAGAAAAACCTACAAATAGGGGCAAAGTGTAGAGAATTGAATTCTCTACACTTAATGTAAATGACAAAAATGGAAAGGAGAATTAATGGAGGGTTTAATGGCATACCTAACTTGCTTGGGAGGAGGAAGACTTGGAAAAAGAAAGGAAGAATTTGAAGAAGAAGAATTGCTTTGTGAAGAAGTAACAAAGAAAAAAGGGGGGGGGGGACTTAAGCCATGGCCGGCCACCCCATCCAAGGGCTATTGGGTTGGGATCCAATAGCCCACAACCCAATAACCTAAGTTTGGTTCAAATTGAAATCGGGTTGGTTCGGTTTGATTCGGTTTGATTCTAAACGACTAATTAAGTCTCTAAATTGACTAATTAAGCCATGGAAGTTAGGTTAATAATTTCTAGCCTATTTATGATGGTACATGGGCTAAGCCCAGCTAGTATGGGGGTCCCACTAGGGTCCAGGCTACCCGGGTCTCCAAATTGGGTCCGAATTGGATAAAATTCAAACCGACTCAAATAAATTCCTAAAAATCATATAAAATCAAATAAAATTCCTAAAATATTATTAAACTTGAAAATGACAAAAATACCCCTAATTTGAAAAACTGGGGGTGACACAAAATATAGCCAGATGATATAGCAACATATACACAATTGTTATCAGCTGTAGTCTGACTTAATTACAATTATGTAAGGGTAAGTACAAGACAATCCGACTAACATGTCGGTGCCAAATGGCAAAATATAAAGTAAGTAATAAAACGAGCGGGGAAGTAAGGAACCCACTCGAGTCCTCCTGCGATCATTCCTCTAGTATTGACCATCTTGGAGGTGGAAGTAAGCTGAGTCCTCGGGAACCGGCACTAAATCTGGCCATGCAAAACCAGAGAGGTTAGACCTCCAATAGCAAGTACCACAAGGAAGCACGATATGAGGAATTAAAACCAGTAATAAGAGAATATGATAAGTAGATCTCTGCTTTCCACTGGGATTCACATAACATCACGACACTTCGAACCAACCTCCCAACCAAACAAGGACGGAAGTTGGCCCGTCATGTCCTGGCATTCTGATCATCTCAGTTAGGTAACAGAGTAGGTACAGCACACAAACAAATCAATTTAAATGGCCATACAACTACTACGGCTTGCTACTGTGAGTTCCAAGTTATCCTGGAATTATGCCATAAAGGATTCCTCAGCTCTTACTATGGGCAAGCAAGGCTAGTTTACCCAGTCAATCAATTGTGTCAATCATGAATTAGACGAGTCCCAGCGGGACGCTCGTCATCAATATACAATATACCATAGATAATATAACCAGATACCGCTCCCTGCCCGTGTGGTAGATTTGCAGTATCTGTGGGGACCAACCGGCCTGTTGGGCACTACTAGTCCCAAGAGGGCTGCCATATAAGAACTCGGGAATCCATTCTCTCCATGCAATCATTATTTTATTTAACTTAATAGTCTCTACGTTGAGTGAAATCCCATGTCGTGGATCATGGTCATTCAGAATGAGTACTTTCGTACGGGGTACGATATGCACAACTCTACAACGATACCCGTGCGGTTAGGTTGTAGGTCTTACATAGCGTAATGCAACAATCCAAACTAACTACGGAATAATCATGCCTTGACCATGAAGTACACATGATTCTTTTGTAGAAAAATAAATAAATAAATTGAAGCCTGCATGTGTGCATGTATGTCAATATTCGGGATCGGCCAATCGATTATAATAGTTCATAGTTAATATGAACGTGTCTCATTCATTCAATTCAATAAGACGACTAGCCAGTCTCTTAGTTCCAACTAGGAACGCATGATCAATTATTAGTCAAGTAACAGTCGGGGTCAATTCATGACAAGGCATAAAAGTCAAATTAGTATTAATCATGGTCGAATCCATAACTAGTATAAAATAGTTGGTAACATATTCTTGAAGCCAAGAAAAAGATCAACAAATTTCATGTTGGGAGTTGAAAGAAATTCTAGCCACAATTCAGTCAATTAGGACATATAACAGTCAGAAACAACCAAATTATGCATATGCGGCCTATTCTGCGACATGCATGCAACTGCGACACCATATGCGCCTACTGCGACATGATATGCGCCTCATGTGGCTCAACTGCGACATGATATGCGCCTATCGCGACATGCGCCTCATGTGGCTCAACTGCGACATGATATGCGCCTACCGCGACATGAGCCTCATGTGGCTCAACTGCGACATGATATGCGCCTACCGCGACATGCGCCTCATGTGGCTCAACTGCGACATGATATGCGTCTACCACGACATGCGCCTCATGCAACATGCGCCTACTGCGACATGCGCCTCATTGCAACATGCACCTACTGCGACATGCGCCTTAATGCGGCTCATGCGCGACATGATATGCGGCTACTGCGACATGCGCCTTCTGCGACATGCTGTGTGCCTTCCGCGACATGCGCCTCATTATAACATGCGCCTACCGTGACATGCGCCTTCTGCGACATGCTGTGTGCCTTCCGCGACATGCGCCTCATTGCAACATACGCCTACTGCGACATGCGCCTTCTGCGACATGCTGTGTGCCTTCCGCGACATGCGCCTCATTGCAACATGCGCCTACTGCGACATGCGCCTTCTGCGACATGTTGTGTGCCTTCCGCGACATGCGCCTCATTGCAACACGCGCCTACTGTGACATGCGCCTTCTGCGACATGTTGAGTGCCTTCCGCGACATGCGCCTCATTGCAACATGCGCCTACTGCGACATGCGCCTTCTGCGACATGCTGTTCGTGCTGCAGATGAATATAGGAACGAACCAAAAATACTTTTTGCCATAACTTCCACAAAATAAATCGAAATCTAACTTTTCAAAAGCCAAACTTTAGTAGAATTAAATTCTTTACAACATGGAACACTTAATTTCGAAAACAACAATGTTTGATAGATTAAAACCCTAAATTTCATATAAAAACCAAAACTATGAAAACCAAAACTTAAAACTTAGATCTACACCCAACCATCCATGGAAAACAAAAACTTCAAGACCTAAACTTGTAGAGGAAGAGAAGATGAATAACATAAACTAAAAAAATAATTGGGGATGCATGAAATCCCTCATGGTATGCAAGATGTACTTGCCTCTCCAAATGGGTTAGGGTTTGGTGGAGGAGTAAATGTGAATGAATGAAGAGAGAGAGTGGAAGAAGAACTTTTATATCAAGGTCAAGTGGATCTCCACCATTCATTCTCTCCACCAAATCCAAGCCATCCATTCCTTTCCATGTTGAACCAAACCGAACCAAGTTGGTTTCCCATGAACCGAAATGAACCAAGAGCCAAGAAAAAACAGAAAATAAAATACAAAAAATTAATAAGCACAAATTTAAAGAATTTAAATACAGAATAAATGCATGATAAATATTGAATAAGTACATTCAAGAAGTACACGTATAAAATACTTTATTCTGGGAACGGGGAGTGACAATGTGTGTCGTATACATGGATTCAGAAATAACAATATGTGTTTTGTAACAGAGAATCACATACAGCTAACTAGAACTGAAGTACAGTAATTAACAAGTAAATGAGAGAACTATCAGAGAATGTACTCGCCTGTTACTCTGAAAAGAGTAAAATAATATCAGATGCCTGCACCAGAGTCACAATGTCCTAAACAGAGTAATACAGGTTATAATGTGTTTAAAATAAGATATATGAAGTTTACGATGCAATCTACATGATTTCTAAGCCAATCTAGGTCAAAGTCAAACTTGGTCAACTCTGGGTCAAACCAAGTCAAACTTTTAGGGTTTTGTCAAACTCTAGGCTATTGGGTCAACTACCTAGTCAAGCTAGGTCAAACTGCTGGTCAACTTTGTCTACAAGGTAATTAGGCCAAGGGTCAACTATCTAATCAAACTCTATATGGCTAACTCAATCAACCATAGGCTAACATGTCTTAGGATACCTAAGATACTATACCACAATGTTAAGGTATAACCAATCTCCTATACAAGTATATCACACAAAATATATATAGTACAATACCAACCTTAATCCTGTAATTAAGCTAATCCTATTCTCCAATCCAATCATGACCTAATTCTAAAGTATCTCACTTAACCCCATACATATCTTAATCTATATAGGATTATCCACATAACCAACTAAATACACACACACACACACACACACACACACACACACACACACACACACACACACACACACACACACACACACACACACACATATATATATATATATATATATATATATATATATATATATATAGCTAACTATATACATAACATATATATAATATATAGAGAGAGGGAAAAATGAGAGTGAAAGGGTGTGAGAGGGTGATATATAGTGTGAGGCTACAATGGGTGTGTGATCATCATGAGTGTGTGAGGGTGTTGTGTGGCTGTGTGTGTGTGTTTAAAAAGTGTCCCTGTGCCTTAGGGTCTCAGTGTCTCACTGTGTGTGTATATGCCTGTCATGAATGTGTGTGTATGAGTTCTCAGGATTTTAGTGAAATACAAGTGTCAAGTGTGTGAGTGATTGATCAATGGTTTAAATCTCAGTTTTTCACTCTAAAACTCAGATTGATATATAGGAATTAAGCATATGTCATGTATTAGCATTTCAGGAAATCAAAAACTTATTTCAGTATTGTATTCATTACAACCTACACATATGAAACTATACTAACCCTAAATCTCAGGTTTTACAAACATAGGCAATTTTCAGATTTTCATGTGAAAACAGGTTAACATATAGGTTCTCAAGAATCCAAATGTTCTTAGGAATGGCAATGACAGTTTGTGAAAGTTTAACATCAAAATACATTTCGAAATCCCCAAAACCTTGCTATCCTCAACCAATTCATGTAACCATCACTCACAGTAAACTACCACACATGTGTATAAATCAAACATGGAAAATTAACATCAAAATCAGTTTTAAAATGGAAATTAAATATCAAAATTTGAAGACTGTGCACTATGTATCAGTTGACAGGGTCTACATATCAGTCAATCCCATTCGAAACCCAAATTTCCTACATCAAACATAAACCCACATTACAGCAACTAATACATATGTAATTGCATTAATACATGGTAATTAAACATCAAAATTTGAGTTTAAAAACAGGAAATCAATTTCAGGATTTAAAAACTGACTACACGTATCAGTGAACATTTGGAAAAAACCCAAATTCGAATATCAAAACATGGTAAAAACCCAATATAAAGGTTGGTAAACATTGTGTCATGCATACACGTGTCAAACATGGTGTTTGTGTCCAAACAAGTGGACACAAACGTGTCCAAAACACTAATTTACACAGAATATGATAACACTGCACAGGCAGCCTCGTGCACGTGTGTGAGTCGGGCTAGGACACGATACACACAACCTGGGATCTCGTGCACGTGTCAGTAGCTAGGTGGGGTGTCGGGGTATGTGTCTAAGTGCCTGCACGGTGTCCAAGTGTCCCCGTGTCTATGATATAGTTGCGTATCAGTGAGTGAAAATGTGTACTGAGGGACTACCTCGTGCAGTTTCGTGCAGCGAGGACACGGCCTCGTGCACGCGACATAGTGCACGAGGTGTGTCGTGGTCGTGCACATGGGTTCGCCCAGAGTAGGGCTTTGTGTTAGTGTCATAGTTAAGTGTCCAAGTCGTGTCATGTCTGAGTTAAAGGGTCGTATCAGTGAGGTCTGTGCACTCGTGCACAGGCTGTGCTCGACCAGTGCGAGTGAGTTTTCTCACTCGATACGACACGACTCGACACAAGACTTTGGGGGTGCCTTGTCAGATATTTCCCCTAGGTCCATGTCAAGTGGAACGTGTCCACGTGTCGTGTACAGTGCACACGAGGTGTCAGTGAGCAGGACAGTGTGTGTGGGTGTGCACAGCGTGTTCATGTCCAATTTGGACACGGACACGACACAGTTTCGTGCTCAGTCAACTAGGGTTGTGACCTACAAGTCTAGGGCTACCCAAAAATGTAATTTGTTTTACAAAACACTAACTTTTATTCCTAAGTGGCATTTCACCAAATACTTGAATTTAAACATAGATACGTGTCCGATACGGACACCAAATCAAACGTAGTTCCTGCTAAACTTGGCCTATAGGTCCATGGTACCTAGATGCATGCAACCATGAAGAGAAATCACAATATTAATAGGGTTTTGAGGGTGTTTACCTATTGAGTGAAAACTCAAGAAATAAGGTTTTTTTTCCGGGGGGGGGTGGTTGTCCTCTTCACTTAGGGGTGCCAAATGCTTGTGTAACCTTGCTAGCTAGCTTCCCTTAGCATCCTCAATTTTAAGGGGTTCCAATGCAAGAAATTTGGCTCAATTTGTAGTTGATTTGGGTATTTGGGGAGGAATTGGGGAAGAACACTAAAGGAGGCAATTAAAATGAATTAAAAATGATGCTAATGATTAATGGGTTGTATTTATAGAGGAAGGGAATGTGTGATGGCTGCCATTAGGTTAGGGTTAGGGTTTAGGATGAGTGGCTAAGGCTTCTCCAACAAATTCAAGCCAATCTAATGGCTCATAACTAAAGTAGCCTTCTTTAACCTTTAGCCTAAAATCTCTCTCTAACAAATATCTAGATATTACCCTAATTTGATTACTTAATTGAAACCCTCTAACTTAGTCTCTAGGGTCATGACTAACATCTAAATTAGGCTAACTTCTAGGTCAAGTCTCAAATAATTTAACTAACACATATTTAATTCATATAATTTACAATTTCACAAAAGTGTCAAAATGACCAAAATACCCCTAGGCTTAAAAGTAGAAATTTGAAATCCTAAACACATGATTAGGTCTCCTTGGTCATGATTAGTCTTCTAGGTCATGCATGACTAAGGTTACACTAGCAAAACACCAATTTCACATTTCACTCAATTAAATAGTTTTTAAAATAACTAAAATCACCAAAAATCATATCATGACTAAAATCTAATATTTTAATGATTTAAAATACAAAGTTCCCTTATTTTAGAAAAGTGGGTATTACAGTACGAGTACCCCAAGAAAGAATCCGTACTGGCTCATGGAGTCATACGTATGTACCCCATTCTTGGTGTAGTACAACACACAACACATACCACGTCATTGTTACCGACCATTCTCTATGTAAATGCTAGCCTCTTGGAGGTACTGGCAGGTATCACGTAGGAAGACATAGCACATAGGATTGCACCTCGGTGCTCACATAGATTGTACCTCAGTACACACATAGGGTTATCCAGCCATTACAGAGGTAGTCATATTAGAAATGAGGACTAAGACACAAAGGAACATGCGGCCAAAGCTCATGCGGCTGGAATATGCGGGCGCATGCGGCTAGGACGAACGGGGTGCATGCGGCTGGGGAGAGGACGGGGCGCATGCGGCTCAGGACGAATAGGGCGCATGCGGCTGGGGAGAGGACGGGGCGCATGCGGCTCAGGATGAACGGGGCACATGTGGCTGGAGAATGCGAGCATATACGACAGTGGGGGAAACAGGCTCATGCGGCTAGGAAACCAACGCCATGCGGCTGAGTCAAGCCATGCGGCTAAGGGAACTCATGCGGCTGAAGGTTAAGGGTTCATGTGGCAAGGAGTTCAGCGAAGCCATGCGGCTATGGGAAAAAGATCTTATGCGGCTGGGGAATGTGAGCATATGCAGCAGTGGGAATGCAGTACCATGCGGCTGAAGTCGGGCAGAGCCATGTGGCTTCAAAATTCAGGAGTTCATGCGGCTAGGGATGCAGTGGTTATACGGCAGCGGGGGATGGATCTTATGCGGCTGCAAAATGCGGCTACGAGTCCTTATGCGACTGATACTGCCCAGCGCCATGCGGCACGATCGCATGCGGCTGGAAAATGCTTATGCGGCTAGAAAAGGCTTATGCGACAGCAGGGGACTATTCATCATCCCTGCCAGAACCAGCACAGACGAACCTAGGAGATGTCCAAATATTATTTTGGCCATAATTTCCTCCAAACAAGTCAAAATCTAACTTTTTAAAGGTCAAAACTGTGTAGAATGAAATTTCCTACAATATAGGGACATTAGTTTTCAAAAATAACCAAGTTTAATAGATCAAAACCATGAAGATCCATGAAACCCTAGTTTTTGGAACTTAGATCTACACAAATCTAGCCATTAAAATCAAAATCTTCAAGAACTAAACTTGTAGAGAATAAAGAGAAGAACAATATAGACAAATAATATCAAGGAACAATCAAGAAATAAAAAATGTACAAATCTCCACTTTTGAGCAAGTTGTACTTGCCTATGGGTGGTGGTTGAGGAAAATAAAATGGAAGAGTGAATGAGGAGAGAGAGTGAAGAAGAGAATATAAATAGGGGTTGGCTTAAGAAAACCATAATCCCTAAACATGTTCCAACCATTCCACTAATGACATGCTTAAGAGCTACATGCAACCATTAATAAATAATAAACAGAATTATGCACATGCTAAATACAGATACCGCATATAGAATTCATGAAAGAATATGTATATTGGGATCGGGGAGTGACATCTCTATCCTCCTTATAAAAATTCTGTCCTCGGAATTTCAGCCAAGACAATGATAGAGGTATCCGGGCAAGTAAGGTGCAATTACAATCTACGCTAACAACCTATCATTAGCAGTCATTGATCATACATTTCAAAATTTACCAAGACATGAGGAGAAACATACCTTCCGAGTCGAACAAGTGCGGATACCGAGATCTAATCTCGTCCTCGCGTTCCCAGGTTGACTCTTTCGGAGAGTGATGGCCCCAAGCGACACAGACAAGGCTAATAGTCCGGTTCTTGAGCACCTTCTCTCACCGGTCCAAAATAGATACGGGTTGTTCCTCGTAAGTTAGGTCGGTACCAACGACTAACTCCGAATGGTCGAGGACATGACTCGGATCCGGGACATACCTACGCAACTGAGATACATAAAACACATCATGTACGCCAGATAGCGAGGAAGGAAGGGCAAGCCGATAAGCAACATCGCCTACCCGAGCGAGAATTTCTAAAGGACCAACGAATTTTGGACTAAGCTTTCCTCGGGTTCCAAATCTAATGACACCCTGAGTAGGCGAAATCCACATAAACACTTGGTCACCAACACCAAACTCTAGAGGCCTACGATGTTGATCTGCCCAGTGTCGGTGTTTGTCCTGCGCGCCTCGAAGCCGCTCTCTGATCAACTTGACTGCTTTTACGGTCTGCGTGATCATCTATGGTCCCAACAATTTTCGTTCTCCCACATCGTCCCATGCCAGAGAAACTTACACTTCCTTCCATATAATGCTTCAAACGGTGCCATCTGTATACTTGCCTGATAACTATTATTGTAAGAGAATTCTACTAAATAAAGATGATCTTCCCAAGTTCCGCCGAAGTCTAAAGTACAAGCCCGTAACATATCGTCCAAGGTCTGAATGGTTCTCTCTGATTGTCCATCCGTTTGCGGATGATAGGCTGTGCTGAACCTCAACTTGGTACCCAAACTTTGATGCAAACTCCACCAAAAGTGAGAGGTGAACCGTGTGTCCCAATCTGATACTATGCTGACTGGAACACCATGCTGCCTCACAATGTGCTTCATATACATTTCTGCCAGCTGCTCAGTAGACTGCCCTACTCTGAAAGGAAGAAAATGTGCAACCTTCGTGAGCCGATCCACGATTACCCAAACTGCATTTCGGCCGGTCGGAGATCTAGGTAAACCGGTCACAAAGTCCATCATGATGTGCTCCCACTTCCACTCCGGAATAGGAAGCGGCTGCAACAATCCTGCTGGTCTCTGCTGCTCTGTCTTCACTTGCTGACATACCAAACATCTGGATACAAACCTCGTTATCTCCCTCTTCATTCCATTCTACCAAAAGTGCTGCTTCATATCCTGGTACATCTTCGTGCCTCCGGGAGGATGAATGGAATAAAGAGAACTATGAGCTTCTGACATAACTTTATGTCGAAGGTCTCCACCTGGTACACAAAGACGATTTCCGAATCTAAGTATACCATCCTCATGGATTACTAACTCCTTTCTGAGACATGACTCACACTCTGATCGAAGCTTCTGGATTTGCGAATCCTCTACCTGGGCCGCTCTGATCCTCTCTACTAGAGTAGACTGAATCTGCAAACTGGCCATAACTTCCGTATCTTGCGACAAGATTACTTCAATTCCTATTTCCTGTAGATCTTCCAAAATATGCCTCTGCGTGGTTAGAATGAATGCACCACCTCTCCTGCTCAAGGCATCTGCTACCACATTCGCCTTGCCTGGATGATACTGAAGATTTACATCAAAATCCATTAGTAATTCCAACCATCTCCTCTGTCTCATATTCAGGTCCCTCTGGGTAAATACATACTTCAAGCTCTTATGATCAGTGTAAATCTCCACTCGATCCCCATATAAGTAGTGCCTCCACAATTAAGTGAGAACACTACTGCTGCTAATTCTAGGTCGTGAGTCGGATAGTTCTTCTCATAATCTCAAAGCTGTCGAGATGTATATGCTATCACCTTACCATGCTGCATCAATACACATCCAAGTCCCTTTCCGGATGCGTCACAATATACTGTAAACCCTCCTGATCCTACTGGATTGGTCAAGATCGAGGCTGAGATTAATCTTTTCTTCAACTCTTCAAATGATGTCTGACACTCTGCTGACCAAACAAACTCTACATCTTTATGTGTCAAACGCGTCAAGGATGCCGAAATCCTGACGAAGTCTGCCACGAACCTCCGGTAGTAACCTGTCAACCCTAAGAAACTACGCACTTCTGCTACCGTCTTCGGAACTGCCCAATTCTCCACTGTCTCAACCTTCTTCGGGTCTACTGACACTCCTGCTCCAGAAATAATGTGTCCCAGGAACGAAATATGATCCAACCAAAACTCATATTTATTATGCTTCGTATAAAGTCGATGCTCCCTCGGGGTCTACAAAACTGTCCGAAGATGTTTCTCATGTTCTTCCTCACTACTAGAATAAACGAGGATGTCATCTATAAATACTACTACAAACTTATCCAAATAGGATAGAAAGATGTGATTCATCAAATCCATGAATACTGCTGGGGCATTAGTCAGTCCAAATAGCATTACCAGAAACTCATAATGCCCATACCGTGATCTAAATGTTGTCTTGGGTATGTCCTCCTCCCGGACCCTCACTTGATAATATCCAGATCGAAAATCAATCTTAGAGAAGATGCAAGCCATACTTAATTGATCAAACAAGTCATCAATCCTTGGTAACGGATACTTGTTCTTCACAGTTACTGTATTCAACTGTCGGTAATCAATGCACATTCGCGTCGATCCATCCTTCTTGGGTACTAAAATCATCGGTACTGCCCAGGGCGATTCACTGTTTCGGATAAACTGCTTCGCCTTCAGTTTTTTCTTCTTCATGCTGGTATAACTTGTCCAACTCTGACTGCGACATCCAGTAAACTCTGCCGATTTTAGGCTCCGTCCCAGGATTCAGCTCAATGCAAAACTCAATATCTCTTACTGGTGGTAAACCTGGAAGCTCATCTGAAAATACATCAACAAACTCTCTGACCAATCTTGGAATCTGCTCCTGCTCTGCCAATACTTCTGCAACGATGCCCTTGGGTCGATCCTCCAATGATCGAACAAAAACAAACTCCTCAACGCCATGTAAATTAAATACTATCCTACCTCCCCGATAATCTATCGTCGCATGACTGTCTCTCAACCAGTCTATACCTAGAACAACGTCAAAGTTGCCCATGGGGAACTCAATCAAAGATGCAGGCAATAATCGCCCACTCACTACGACTGGACACGCTAAGCACACTCTGCTAACTCCTACGAGCCTATTACCAGTGAATATATTCATCCTCTCTAGCAATGCCTCGAATTCCAATCCAATACGTGTCGTAAATCGTGCAGATATAAAAGAGTGGGTAGCCCCCGAATCAAATAATGCTACTGCAGGAAAAGAGGTAACAGAAATATTACCTGCAACCACGTCGCCTGAAGCTAGCGCATCCTCCAGTAATAAGGTGAAGGCATGGCCCTGGCCTTGCTGAGCTCCCTCATGCTGCCTTCCTCGACCATGCTGTCGCTACGGCCTATGCGGGCCTTCCTGGTTCTGTGCCTGGCGAAATATCTGAGCCTGCGTTGGTAGACGCTGGACTAGCGGCCTTACGGCTAATGCTGGTCCTCTGCTCGGTGCTGCCCCTGGAGCTGGCAATGTCGAAAATGGCTGAACTGGCCCTCCTAGCCTCTGCATCATAGGATAATTAGAAATCCTGTGGTCTGGACTGCCACACCTCATGCATAACCAATTAGCGGAACGACACACATCCCTAGTGTGTCCTCCCTTACCACAATAAGTACATCTATTGGGCGCCCCTTGGCGCTGCTGCTGGTTCCTCTGCTGCTGATGCCGAACTGGTGCTGATATCTTAGATACTGCCATCCTCCGCGGTGCTCCTAACTCATGAATACGGATGTCGGGTGCTGGTGTCAATGTTCGTTGTACTGCTCCTCCGCCCCTACTCTGGAGATGAGACCTCTTCTGGCCCCCATGTCTTGTCATCAACCTTTGTTGGGTGAGTTCATGCCTCCGAGCTGCCGTTAAAACGGCATCAAAAGTCTGATAGTCATGCCCCTCTACTAGCTGTAGAATCTCCAAATGAAGTCCCTGCTGGAACCTCATAGCCTTCTCTGGCTCTGTAGCTACCATCGTCGGGGCAAACCGACTCAGTCTGCAGAACTCCGCTGCATATCCATCCACCGTCTTTTCAGCCAGCTAAAGATTGATAAACCTCTGCTGTAGCTCATACCGTGCTACCATGCCAAAGTACTTAGCCTTGAATCTGGTACGGAAGCTATCCCAGGGAACAGGACGCCTCAGTCCAACCTCTTCTGATGCCCACCAATCGTGGCAAGATCCTGAAGTATTAGTCTGACCTGGTCAACCTTCTCTTCTACTAGAACCTTTGCTACGGTCAATATGGCCTCAGTATCCTGAAGCCAAGCATCCGCCGTGATGGCATCCTCCGTGCCGTTAAAATATCTCGGATTAAGTCGACAAAACCTCTCCGATGCTCCTGAATCATTCCTGACACTTCTCTCAAGGGCTAATTGTAACCCCTGGTTCAGTAGCACATTTTCTTCCTACTGTCGAGTCTGCTGTTGCTGATGGGCTGCCACCTGACACTGCTGAGTGGCTAGGAATCCCCGGATGACCTCCAGGAGTGCTGCAACATCAGGTACTGGCGTCGCTGCTGGCACCGCTGGGGGTACAGGAGTTTCTAGAACCTGCGGTTCCACTGGCTCTGATATCACTTCCACTCGGATCTGATCAGGAGAATGTATTCCTTCCGGTTGCTGCCCCGTCAAGCCATGCTCTACTGGATGTTCCTCCATGTTAGCCTCACCAGCTACTGAGAAAGAAGAACCCCTATAGGAAAAGATACATGATATTAATTATCAGGACGAGGAGGATTCGAGGATGCAATTCAGGTTATCAATCAAGGTGAGGAAAGAGAAATCGAGGCAAGAGATTCAAAGGAAACAAGTTTGATTGAGACTCCTATAATAGTAACACCCCACAAGTCTGAAAATCAGACCTGCATGGGCCACCAATAAAACCTTGTCACGCTCCAGTACCGAAATACGGAGACGGACTAGGCCAGCTACTCCATATGAGGTATAAAAACGTCATACGACGATCGTGGCTGTCAAGAGACAAGGGGATGCATGCTACATTCAAGTCTCCTAAGGTCACACAAAGCTTCTATGTTCCAATCATTCAAAGCAAGAAAACATCAATTAATGAACATATGAGATAAAGCAGTAAGGTATCCCTAATGCTTCATCAAAATGGTCGTGGGGACCTAGCTTTATAAGTTAGCTAGCCCAGAGAGTCAAAGGTACATAATTGTATTCAGCTGCAGTCTAATTTAATTACAAATTATGCAAGACAAAATGTCCAGAATAGCCGGCTAAACAGGTGCCGGTGGCTAAACGCCAGGACATAAGTAAAGATACTAGAGTGGTAGAGAAGAAACCCACTCGAGTCCCCCGCCAGCCATGCTCCTAATATGCACCATTGACGTCAGGAAAGAAGGTCGGATCCTCAGGCTCTGCTACGTGATCTGGCCAAACAAAACCAGCGGGGTCAGCCCCGAATAGCAAGTACCACAAAGGAGCACAAAAAAATGAGATAAAATCCAAGCATAAAGTAATATTATAAATAATAAAAAAAGCTTCCGGTCGTAACCTCGGTCCACAGCCTGTCCTAGCACGATGGACCAACCCAACAACCAAATAAGGACATGGGTTAGACCACACACCATGACAGTCCATGTCCCTCGACTACTAATAGAAGGCTCAAGCACAGTCAAGTCATTTTTCAAGCGGCCATTCATTCCTGCGGCTTTCTATATTTGGCGAAGTTATCCTCGCGATATTGATTAACAGGAATCCTCATATCGTGTCAACCTAGCAGGGCTAGCCAAACCATAAGACATATAACACATTGATTATGCACCGGTCCCCCGGAGGACTACCGCGCTAAAATATTTAACACATAGCTCGTAGAGGTCGGATATAGCTATCCGCTATAAGCAGATGAAACCATATCCGTGGCGGCCAACCCGACACGTCAGGACTGGACCTGGGGTGGCTAGTATGGCACGATCTCGAGATTCTTCCCACCCAATGTATCTACCAAGTTAGTTGCCTAGTTAATCCATAGGTTATACTCAGAGTTCTCATGTCATGGTCACATGTTCACTCCTCTAGATGTCGTATATTGTACGAGTACCCCAAGAAAGAATCCGTACTAGCTCATGGAGTCATACGTATGTACCCCTACTTGTTGTAGTGCAACACACAACATATACCACGTCATTGCTACCGACCATTCTCTATGTAAATGCTGGACTCTTGGAGGTACTGGCAGGTATCACGTAGGAACACATAGCGCATAGGATTGTACCTCGGTGCTCACATAGATTGTACCTCAATACACACATAGGGTTATCCAGCCATCACAGAGGTAGTCAGATTAGAAATGAGGACTAAAAAACAAAGAAAAATGCGGCTGGAATATGCGGGCGCATGTGGCTCAAGACGAACGGGGTGCATGCAGCTGGGGAGAGGACGGGGCGCATGCGGCTCAGGACGAACGGAGAGCATGCGGCTGGGGAGAGGACAGGGTGCATGCGGCTCAGGATGAACAGGGCGCGTGCGGCTGGAGAGAGGACGGGGTGTCACGACCCGCTCCCAATTTTGGGATACGAGTACGTAGCCAAGTCCAGCCTACGCCGCAGCATCGGCGGTAGTACGCTGTCTATGATAACAATGGTCCACAACAAGCACAACACGCATATATATCATCCACAACTAAGCCAGTAAAAATCACTAAAATATCCAATAGTCTCAATAATAAATATGAAAAATCCACTACAACTCAGAAAATCTCGGGAACAAACCCGGATAATAAAATAGACAACTAAACTCCATAACTAAAACTACTAACTAATGCGAATCCATAAGGAAGAAAATATGCTAATTCGTATCAGTGCTGGAAGTGGGTACGCCAGTGACGTCAGGGTCGCCAACATACTCACCGTAGACCTCGGGGCAAATCTCTTCGTCTAAAGCTGAAAAATAGTTATCCAGTCAGGATTGGAGCAAGATCACCATAACGCTACATTACACAATATAGTATACAAGCATGAAGGAAAGATAAAAGGAATTTAACTGAAGATAAGTATAGGCATGACATTGTATGATAAGAAAGTACCTTTGAGACGTGATAACAATATGAAGGTAGACTTGACATACCACTAAGACATGATGACAATAAGAAGGTAGACTTGACGAAAGAAGAACAAAAGACAACAGGGCAACAATAATTAGGTCACGTGTACTGTGTGTTTTAGAATACCAACTTTCAGCATGTAGACGGCTTGGGATATCCGTCAGTCATACGTGTGGTGCATGACTGATATTATGCAATCAATATATAGGGAGTCTGTATTCAATTCGTTGACCACATGCTTACTTGTTGTATTCCCCCGCCCGACTCACTCACAATACATGTCCACTACGATAAATATTAGCAATACGATAAACTGTAAACGATAGGAAACAATGAGTAAAAGATGAATATGTATATATCCTAACGATTCTAACTCTCATGCACAATATTAATCATGAGCAATGACAATCATGAACCAAAAGAAAGTAATAGTGAAAAGACGACACGAAGATACATGCAGCATAAAATAAAGAAAACATAGGTCATAGTGATACTTGCCTACTCCAATAGATGATAAAGTCACAAGTCAAGATGTCGTAGTCCGATCTACCCCGTCACATAAAAACCACAAGTTAGATCAACGATTCCCACTCTAAAAATCCTAGAAAGTGGCTAATGGATTATATCAATTAATACTATTCTAATTCTGGAATAAATCACCTAAAATCCTATTTTAACCTATTTAATTCTGAAATAACAATCTACACACAAAAATTTGGCCAAGGAAATACACGGTTCCAAAATCGGGACTCGTGGCATGCAAACCGAGACATACTGTTGACTTACTAGTCAAACATTATGAATTCAAGTTTGAGTGTGCGACATAATAGATTTCAGCGCCATGAGTGCACTGGAATCGACCGTGCCGCAAAATCACGATTTGGTCAAAAGTTATCGCCATTATGGCTAACCATGACCAAATCGATGAACCGTTGACCAAATCTGACTTCTATGAATAAAATAAAATAATAGATGAAACTCTAAATTTCTGGAAAAATTATATGTTTTAGGGCTCGGTGTCAGCTTTCCAAAACTTTAAACGGATCGCGAAACGGAGTTCGAGATCGCTCGGAATCTCGAAAACCGTGCGACGTGTAAATTTTTGGACAACCGACACTCAAATAATTATTCAGAAATTCGAGATCAAAATACCAGAAAATAAATTATATATTCGGAAACCTAACCTCAATACGCTTCTAACAAAAAAATGGCGTGCAAAAAGAATGTCTAGATCAACGGCAATCGCTCTGCGAAGTCGAAGATCCCTCCCGAACTCTCCCACAAAAGCTGCTGAATATAAATTAGGGTTTCGGAAAAACCTATACAACTAATATATATATATATATATATAGGGAGTCGGTGGCTGGCTCTGAACGGCTGGGCGGGACACGTGGCAGCATCTGCTGCCTCCCGCCCAGATCTGATGGCCATAATGGAGCGGCTTGGGCGGCTTAATCCGAGTTCGACTCGGACTAATCAAAACGGCTCGGAGACCGAGCCCTGCACCCCCCCCCCTACACTGCCACGTGGGCCCGCCCTCTCCGCTTCAGCGGCTGACGGGTGGGCCCCCCCCGAAGGCTGACTGGGTATATTTTTAGAAAATGGATTTTTAATTACAGAAAAATTAAATAAAATCAGGAAAAATCCTAAAAATTCCAAATAAATCCCAGAAAATTTCTAAAAATTCCTAGAAAAATCTAGAAAATATTTTAGGGGTTCTAGAGCCCAAATAAATTCTTTGGCCTCAAAAATACTCTCGAATGCCTCCACAAAAATTCCTAGAAACTTAAGTAAATAATGAAACCATATATAAAAATTTTCCAAAAATCTTCATAAAATCCCAAAAATTCTAAAATGGTGAAATAATATTCTAGGGACTATCTAGAGGCCCCAGAGACTATATATAACCTAATTTCCTTATATCTAACTTATAGACTTAGGCAAAAATCCTACGATCCCAAATCAACATCCTAGTAAATAATTGATTCTAACTAAAATAAAAATAAAAAAAAATCTCCAAAATAGAAAATAAATTTTTGGAACCCAAATGCTACAAACTATCCCCCTTAAAAGATTTTTGTCCTCAAAAATCAAAACATCACAAATAGTATAGTATAATACCTAACTCTTACAAGTAATAATTTCTTAAGCTAAGTCACGGAGAGATAATGGCTAGGAACATAAGGAAACTGATCCATAATAATCATACTACAAACTAACTAAGCATGCATAACGACTAAAACTAAGGAAGGCTCTCAAGGAAACATATTTAAGTTACCTATGTCTTGGGATTGAGTCAAAGCCACAAATGCTTGTCCTTGACGTTGTGCTCCTCCAGACTGCTGTTGTGAAACTGACCTATGAGCTGGGGCTGCAGGGCAGTCTCGCACTTGGTGGTCTGGTGATCCACAAAGGAGACAAAGTCCTAACCTCTTCCTACAATGGTCCCACTTGTGTCCTTCTCTTCCACAATAATTACACTTAGGCTTGGGTGGGATAGGCTGCTGTTGTGGCTGGGATGATACCACCCTAGTTGGAGGTTGATGCTGGATTTGAAGGGTCTTCTGAGAATTATTAGGACGTTTTGATGATTCTTGATTACTACCATCTCTACCTCTCTTTTGGGAAGCTGCTTTCTGCCTTTGGATAGATTCTTGACGCCTAGCTGCATTCAAGATATCTGTATAGGATGTTGGGTCTACTGACGCTGTTAAACTCTGCAACTTGTAATTCAGCCCAGAATGGAACTTCTCCGCCTTCTCTTCTTCCGTAGATACAAGAGTAGGAGCAAAACGACTCAAGCGACTAAATTCTGCATCATATTCGTCCACTGTCATGCTCCCCTGCTCTAGTCGTATGAATTGATCCCGCAGCTCCTTACGAACAGTGGTGGGGAAGAACATGGTATTGAAGAGATCCGTAAACTCTTCCCATAGCACATTCTTTCCCAACCGTCTTTCTTGTGCTGCCCACCAATGATGTGCATTGTCCTTGAGCTGCAACTTTACTGCTTTTATCCATTTCTCCGGTGGCAGCTCCGATGCCTCTAGTAGTGTCTCTATCTCCACTAGCCAGTTGGTGACTTCTATGGGTTTCTCCGAGCCAGTAAAGGGAGGTGGGTTCATCTTGCGAAACCCATCAATAGTACCCACACGATCTTGTCGTGCTTCTACGCTCCTCTCCAAAACATTTGCATGTCTCTGCTGAGTCTCCATCATGCCCTGGAGTAACGTAAGGAGATGAGCTCCATCCAGTTACTCCTTGGGTTGGGGCTCCTGGTGGTGGGGGTGGAAGATCCTCAGCACTAACCCTATCTTGTTGATGGTTAGAAGGCTCTACGAACTCGGTACTCTCTGCTGTCGATCCCTCGGGTTCGGGAGTAGCAAAAGGGTTAGCTACCCTTTTCCCCTTACGGATCGCACTGCGCCTTGTCTTAACCATTGCAAACTAAAAGGAAAGAAAGGATATGGTTAGAACGGTAGATGCAAACATATCGAAGAAATCATGGACGGAATCAAGCAAGATGCAAATTAAGAGACAATACGATCCTAAGATAAAATAGACTTATAAGGTTAGAAGTCCTATTTTGTGGATGATATAACTCCAAACTTCAACTCTATTCGCAGGCTCGCAGTAGTACAACTAACTTAAGCACTACCACGAGTTCGCAGTCTTTTGCGAAATTGGACCTGCATGGGCCACCATAAAAACTTGTCACGACCCGCTCCTAATTTTGGGATATGAGTACGTGGCCAAGTCCAGCCTATGCCGCAGCATCGGCGGTAGTACGCTGTCTATGATAACAATGGTCCACAACAAGCACAACACGCATATATATCATCCACAACTAAGCCAGCAAAAATTACTAAAATATCCAATAGTCTCAATAATAAATATGAAAAATCCACTACAACTCAAAAAATCTCGGGAACAAACCCGGATAATAAAATAGACAACTAAACTCCATAACTAAAACTACTAACTAATGCGAATCCATAAGAAAGAAAATATGCTAATTCGCATCAGTGCTGGAAGTGGGTACGCCAGTGACGTCAGGGTCGCCAACATACTCACCGTAGACATCGGGGCAAATCTCTTCGTCTAAAGCTGAAAAATAGTTATCCAGTCAGGATTGGAGCAAGATCACCATAACGCTACATTACACAATATAGTATACAAGCATGAAGGAAAGATAAAAGGAATTTAACTGAAGATAAGTATAGGCATGACATTGTATGATAAGAAAGTACCTTTGAGACGTGATAACAATATGAAGGTAGACTTGACATACCACTAAGACATGATGACAATAAGAAGGTAGACTTGACGAAAGAAGAACAAAAGACAACAGGGCAACAATAATTAGGTCACGTGTACTGTGTGTTTTAGAATACCAACTTTCAGCATGTAGACGGCTTGGGATATCCGTCAGTCATACGTGTGGTGCATGACTGATATTATGCAATCAATATATAGGGAGTCTGTATTCAATTCGTTGACCACATGCTTACTTGTTGTATTCCCCCGCCCGACTCACTCACAATACATGTCCACTACGATAAATATTAGCAATACGATAAACTGTAAACGATAGGAAACAATGAGTAAAAGATGAACATGTATATATCCTAACGATTCTAACTCTCATGCACAATATTAATCATGAGCAATGACAATCATGAACCAAAAGGAAGTAATAGTGAAAAGACGACACGAAGATACATGCAGCATAAAATAAAGGAAACATAGGTCATAGTGATACTTGCCTGCTCCGATAGATGATAAAGTCACAAGTCAAGATGTCGTAGTCCGATCTACCCCGTCACATAAAAACCACAAGTTAGATCAACGATTCCCACTCTAAAAATCCTAGAAAGTGGCTAATGGATTATATCAATTAATACTATTCTAATTCTAGAATAAATCACCTAAAATCCTATTTTAACCTATTTAATTCTGAAATAACAATCTACACACAAAAATTTGGCCAAAAAAATACACGGTTCCAAAATCGGGACTCGTGGCACGCAAACCGAGACATACTGTTTACTTACTAGTCAAACATTATGAATTCAAGTTTGAGTGTGCGACATAATAGATTTCAGCGCCATGAGTGCACCGGAATCGACCGTGCCGCAAAATCACGATTTGGTCAAAAGTTATCGCCATTATGGCTAACCATGACCAAATCGATGAACCGTTGACCAAATCTGACTTCTATGAATAAAATAAAATACTAGATGAAACTATGAATTTCTGGAAAAATTATATGTTTTAGGGCTCGGTGTCAGCTTTCCAAAACTTTAAATGGATCGCGAAACGGAGTTCGGGATCGCTCGGAATCTCGAAAACCGTGCGACGTGTAAATTTTTGGACAACCGACACTCAAATAATTGTTCAGAAATTCGAGATCAAAATACCAGAAAATAAATTATATATTCGGAAACCTAACCTCAATACGCTTCTAACAAAAAAAACGGCGCACAAAAAGAATGTCTAGATCAACGGCAATCGCTCTGCGAAGTCGAAGATCCCTCCCGAACTCTCCCACAAAAGCTGCTGAATATAAATTAGGGTTTCGGAAAAACCTATACAACTAATATATATATATATATATATATATATAGGGAGTCGGTGGCTGGCTCTGAACGGCTGGGCGGGACACGTGGCAGCATCTGCTGCCTCCCGCCCAGATCTGATGGCCATAATGGAGCGGCTTGGGCGGCTTAATCTGAGTTCGACTCGGACTAATCAAAACGGCTCGGAGACCGAGCCCTGCACCCCCCCCCCCCCCCTTACACTGCCACGTGGGCCCGCCCTCTCCGCTTCAGCGGCTGACGGGTGGGCCCCCCCCGGAGGTTGACTGGGTATATTTTTAGAAAATGGATTTTTAATTACAGAAAAATTAAATAAAATCAGGAAAAATCCTAAAAATTCCAAATAAATCCCAGAAAATTTCTAAAAATTCCTAGAAAAATCTAGAAAATATTTTAGGGGTTCTAGAGCCCAAATAAATTCTTTGGCCTCAAAAATACTCTCGAATGCCTCCACAAAAATTCCTAGAAACTTAAGTAAATAATGAAACCATATATAAAAATTTTCCAAAAATCTTCATAAAATCCCAAAAATTCTAAAATGGTGAAATAATATTCTAGGGACTATCCAGAGGCCCCAGAGACTATATATAACCTAATTTCCTTATATCTAACTTATAGACTTAGGCAAAAATCCTACGATCCCAAATCAACATCCTAGTAAATAATTGATTCTAACTAAAATAAAAATAAAAAAAATCTCCAAAATAGAAAATAAATTTTTGGAACCCAAATGCTACACGGGGCGCATGCGGCTCAGGACGAACAGGACACATACGGCTGAAGAATGCAGGCATATGCAGCAGTGGGAGAAACATGCTCATGCGGCTAGGGAACCAACGCCATACGGCTGAGTCAAGCCATGCGGCTAAGGGAACTCATGCGGCTGAAGGTTAAGGGTTCATGCGGCAAGGAGTTCAGCGCAGCCATGCGGCTATGGGAAAAAGATCTTATGCGGCTAGGGAAGGCGAGCATATGCGGCAGTAGGAATGCAGTGCCATGTGGCTGAAGTCGGGCAGAGCCATGCGGCTTCGAAATTCAGGAGTTCATGCGGCTAGGGATGCAGAGGTCATGCGGCAGCGGGGGATGGATCTTATGCGGCTGCGAAATGCGGCTACGAGTGCTTATGCGGCTGATACTGCCCAGCGCCATGCGGCACGATCGCATGCGGCTGGGAAATGCTTATACGGCTAGAAAAGGCTTATGCGACAGCAGGGGACTATTCATCATCCCTACCAGAACCAGCGCAGACGAACCTAGGAGATGTCCAAATATTGTTTTGGCCATAACTTCCTCCAACCAAGTCGAAATCTAACTTTTCAAAGGTCAAAACTGTGTAGAATCAAATTTCCTACAACATAGGGTAATTCGTTTTCGAAAATAACCAAGTTTAATATATCAAAACCATGAAGATCCATAAAACCCTAGTTTTTGGAACTTAGATCTACACAAATCTAGCCATTAAAATCAAAATCTTCAAGAACTAAACTTGTAAAGAATAAAGAGAAGAACAATATAGACAAATAATATCAAAGAAAAAAAATCAAGAAATGAAAAATGCACAAATCTCCACTTTTGAGCAAGTTGTACTTGCCTATGGGTGGTGGTTGAGGGAAATAAATTGGAAGAGTGAATGAGGAGAGAGAGTGAGAAAGAGAATATAAATAGGGGTTAGCTTAAGAAAACCCTAATCCCTAAACATGTTCCAACCATTCCACTAATGACATGCTTAAGATCTACATGCAACCATTAATAAATAATAAACAGAATTATGCACATGCTAAATACAGATACCGCATACAGAATTCATGAAAAAATATGTATATTGGGATCGGGGAGTGACAAAAACTGTCTAACGTCGCGAGCTACGTTTGTTGTCAATTAATTGGATAAGCATGTTATTGGTTTAATTGGGGAAGATAACAACTACCGATTAATTGGCAAAACTTTGTATTTTAATAATATATATAAAACTAAATTTCTTTAAATGGAAAAACATGAATTTATTAATTTATTAGTAGTTGGTATTTATTTTATTTATTGTGAGAAATCCTTATTAATTTTATACAAAAATAATTAATATCCAATTTGATTATGCGCCTAGCTACACAAACAACAACCAGAAAATAAAATAGAAAACCTAAGATACACAATTACATGGCCACAGAAATAAATATAAAAACTGGACTTATGCCCTTACAACTTATTAAATAAATTAACTTAAATACACTGAGGCGAGCTCTGAGTGTCGTGAAGCGGTCCAAACAGAAGGCCGAGGCCCTGCACCCAAGATACTAAAAGCCAGTAACAAGTTCTAAAAATGAAATATAATTAAATATAAGTTATAGAAAATGGGGGACGTCTCAGGCTTGGTCATGCAATCTCATGTTGCTGGCTAACGCCTCAACGTACAGGAAGGTCCTGTAGCAGTTGCGTTTCACTGAGGCTCATCCGACCGATACGGTCGTCGCCTAAGGGGATACAAAAACTCACAAAATCCAATACTTAAACCAATCTGAAAACCAATGAAATAATTTTAATAAACCGTTTCAAGGACCAGGGTTTTGAAATAGGTTTTAAATTACCAAATTACTAAACTTAATTTAAATGCTATTATTTTGAAATATTTTACCAAAAATTTGGGCAGCACCTCCTTTGTAACTAGGACGACCTAGTCACACAGGCGGTACGAACCACACCCAAAAGTCTATCCCAAACTAGGGAGACAACACAAAGTCCAACCCAAAAATGAATATAAGACACAAAAATATAATTATAACCAACTCCAGAGTAATCAGTCTACAGCAAATAACTAACAAAAGAACAAAACATAAATACTAAGGATGTCCAAACTAGGGAATAGCCTACAGCAAATACTAACCAAAAGAATAAAACAACCCAATGAATATACTATAACCCACAAAGCCAAGTCCCAGGAGGAATCCAGCGTCGTATCCCCTAACGCAACAATTAATAAAAAACTGATCCCCGTAATGGGGTCGGGACCGCATCATCATCGACTGGGAGGGACGAACTACTGTGATTAACAGAAAATTACCGAAATCCGTTGGCGGGAAGCCGCAGGATAAACTTGGAAAAACCGAAACAGCGTTCGGACCGCGGATCGGCGCTCAGAACAATGGTGGACAGCGGGCAGCGCTGTCGCGGGGCCGCGGGGCACGGGAACAGCGAATCGCCACGGACTGGGCAGCCGGCGGACAGGTTTGCGGGGGGCCGGGCTCACTTGAGAGGCGGCGCAGCCACGTCAGGTCGGCGGGACAGTGGGCCGGGGACCTGCAGGGTCGACCGAGAGGGCGGGGCGGCGTTGGAGGGCGGCGTACGGGCACCGGCGCGGACGCAGGTACGGGCCGAGCGGGAGGTCGAGCGGCGGGCGGAGGCCGCTGGGGGGTCGAACGACGGGCGGAGGCCGCAGGGAGGTCGGATGGGGCGACGCATGGGTACGGATGGGCGGCCGACGTGGAGGGCGGAGATACGGCAGGAGGCCGGCGCTGCTGGCACTGTTCCGGCGGGCGGTTAGGATCGCCGGTCAGCCGCTTGGGATCGGGAGGAGTGACAGGAGTTGGGAGAGAAAGGGGCTTGGTGCTATGGGCTTTGGAGTAGGGGAGGAGAGGAGCCTTGTGTGGGGAGAGGAAGGAGAGGAGTTGTGGTGGAGAGATAAGGGAAGGAGATGGTGGTGGGTTCTGGTAGAGGATTTTATGGAGAGAGCAACGTGTGAGAGGGAAAGGGGGTGTGATGGAAACGTGGGGGAGTGCTGAGTAGTGAGGGGTTGGGTTTATTTTGTTTTATTTTTTTATTAGGAAAGGATTTTACAGGCAAGTAGCAATCTATTACGTTTTGTTAACAAAGGGAAGTAGCAAGCTATTTGTTTGTAAAAAATGTTTTGTATATATTACTAGTATCAACTAACATTAAGTTGGTTTAACTCTTAGATGGTTAGATTTTCTTCAAAATTCTTCGTTTGAAATCTGCAAGAAAATAAAAAGAATCAAATGTTACTGGCCTCTAGGGAAGTCGCGCACGTAGCACTGCCCTAAGAGTTAGTCCGGGTCTATGTACAGACTGTATCCGAACGCTCCTAGTGGTGAAATTACTACTACACCAGAATTTTCTTGCCGCACACGACTTGGAGAGAGTGACCCCGACTAGCTCTGCCCAGAACAACAACGAAACAACAGGAGCAGCAATCGAAAGAGACAAGAATTTTAGAAAGGTTTCGTACGAAATTTCTTTCTGTGTTCGAAGAGAAGAAAAGCACGATATATATAGGCTGATGAATAATCACCAACGGACAGAAAATAATGAACATTTAATACGGAGGTTACAAACGTATAGAATAAAACGCATGGTTCATTGAACCTAGACGAAAGTTGAATCGTAACCGTTACAGAATTATTGGGTGTAACGGTCAAAAATAAATGAAGATGATCAAAAAGTTTATTAGGGTCTCAGCTCGAACCCAAAGAGAAAATCGAATTGGCATTCGGCGCCCGCAAATGTGGGCACGTACCCGCACCCGTTACGCGCGCTGAACCGAACCGAGCTGAGCCGGGCCGGGCGGCGGCAGCGGCACGCGCGTGTGGCCCATGGAGCTCCCACACAATACTTTTAATGAAGCAAAAGAGGGAGTAGTAATATATACACACATCATTCCACTTTCATAGCCGATGTGGGACTATTGTCAAGCTGCACTTGAGCTTCTGCTCAACAGCACAGCTGCTATATATATATATATATATATATATATATATATATATATATATATATATATATATATATATATATATATATATATATATATATATATATATATATATATATATAGGCATGTTTACTAGCTAAAGGGGTCCACTGAACAGGTTAATTGCCTTATCTAGGAGGGAGAATGGTCCTTACAAGGTCGATTGATAGTGGCGGCTCATGCGAATGATTTTCGGACAGTGCAAATAGATCGGATGGGCTCGGAGGACTACTGGATTTGGAAGGATATGGATAAAGGCACTTTCTGCTTTAGGAAGGCCTTAAACCAAATCAAGAACATACATGCGGATGTGGACTGGACAGATCTAGTCTAGACGAAAGGAGGCACGTTCAAGAATTTCTTATGTCTATACAAGATGATCTGTGATCGCTTACTCACTAGGGACCGTCTTAGCATGTTTTGGGTGGACTGTCCAGAGAAGAAATGTTGCTTGTGTGGGCACATGGATGAGTCCAGGAACCATCTTTTCTCTTTGCTGTGATTTTGTTTGGGAGATCTGGAACCAGCAGCGCAGATGATTTGGACTTCCGACTACACAGAATAGAGAGCTATTATCTGCTTTGAATGAGGTCAAAGCTCAAAAATAAAAAGGACCATGAGAGTACAGACGGCTAAGGCTGATTTTCGGTGCGGTGGGATTGCATCTTTGAGGACCTAGCCACCAGTATAACTATTGTACAAAGAAAAATACAAACTAATATTGATATTCTAAATCCAAGATGAATTCATTTCGTATCTTGGTTGGGATAATATTTATGTAATGACAGCTTTTGCTTTCAATAAAATTTACCTTCTTCAAAAATATATATATATATATATATATATATATATATATATATATATATATATATATATATATATATATATATATATATATATATATATATATTTCATTTTTTTTAAAAAAAAAACCAAAGTCGGTGGACGACTCCACCCGACCTTGGCCCGAAGGCCGTGGCCACCGCCACCCAGCCACCTCCGTGGGAGGGAGGGCTCGAATCCGGCCCTCACCTCCAGTGCACGGTGGTGTTACCAGTACACCACGACTCAATGTGCAATATATATATATATATATATATATATATATATATATATATATATATATATATATATATATATATATATATATATATATATATATATATATATATATATATATATATATATATATATATATATATTCTAGTGGTTGAGGAGATGCATTGTGGCCCGGGTTCACGTGGCCTGGTTTCGATTGAATTTTCGATTAATCCTAGGCTTTGTTTGGTAGGAAGGATAGAAAAGTGGAAGGAAGGAAAACGAAAGAAATTTATTTTCCATCCATATGGAAAGGAAAGACTACTTCCTTCATTTGTGTTTGGTCGGATGGAAGAAAAATAGAAGTGATACATTTTTCTTTGTTTGGTATGAAAAGGAAAGTGGATGGAAAGAAAATAAAAATATATACTTTACCAATTATATCTTCAATTAACAATATTTATTTACCATTTGAATTTTATGAACTACTTTAAAATAATATAATTTTATAGGGTATAATTGTCAACTAAGATGAGCATGCATTTTTCTTTCACTTTTGGGGTGATTGATTTTCTTAGGCTATGAGAGAAAATCAATTCCTCCAACTTTCCTTTCATCTACTTTTCTCCTTATACCAAACAAAAGAAAATGTTTCATTCCTCCCAATTTTTTCTCATCCATTTTTCTTTCCACTTTTCTCTCGTCCATTTTCCATCCTTCCACTTTCTCCTCTACCAAACACACCCCTAGAGACTAACCCCTCGAGTGTTCGAGCTCCTGTGTTGTGGTTTCAGTTGGATTTTTTCGATTAACCCCAGAGAGTTGGTCCCTTTGAGTCGGGACATCTTATATAAGTGGTGAAAGTTTTCAACACTTTCAGCGAACCAAATAAACGCAGAAAATGGGTCCAAATGCAAAAGCATAAGAATTGCTAGGGGTGTGCATCGGTCGGTGGTCGATCTATTTGGTCCTAACCGAAGTCGAATCGAAGTTAATCGGTTTGAAAATAAACAAAATCGAACCGAACCGAACCAAATGGTCGATTCAGTTTTCAAACCGACCGACTTGGTTCAGTTTAGATCGGTTCGACTTGGTCGGTTTTGATCACATAAAAAAATGGACTGTATGTTTTTTTTTGTGAAACCTCAGTCAACTTGCACTTTGCAACAGTAAATACAATTCAACAGCTTTAATTCAACTTGCGCTTTGCAGGTGGAGAAAAATACCAATTATACATATAAAAATTCGTATACATTCAACCAAAAGCCCATTTCATGTGCACATGAACAATTAGAAAAGAATAGGAGCCGCCAACACTCCTCTTTGAGACTAGAGAGAGAGCTCTTTCAACTTCAACTTGATAAATAGCTATGATGTGAATAAATGAACCAAACCGGTATAATACAACCCAATGAACCCATACCCAACCGGCCAACCCTAACTATTTAACAAGGATTTGGTTCGGTTCGATTTAGACGGTTTTTTGCATAACCAAACCCTCACGTTCGAGTGTTTGCTCGTCGTTTAGGCCGGTGAGTGACATTTCTGCTCATTGCAGTCACCTCCGGGATCCTTCGCACCTGGGTAGTACCAGGACCCTTGTGCCCCGGACTGCACTGCCTGTCCAAAGCCCGCCCTATGATCCAAAACGAAAATTGAGTGAACCGAACCGGTCGGTTTTGAAAAAATTGAAGCAGAACCAAACCAACCGAACCATCAGTTCGATTTAAAACCAATCGGTTCAATTTGCCTTGATTCGATTTGGTCGGTTTAACTTAATTGTGCACAGCCCTAAGAATTGCCGTTAGTTTCATTCCAATCAATGTGACCCAAGGCTCCTCCCCCTTAGCTCCCACAAGATTTCAATCTATATAAAGCTCTCGTTTGATAATGCTCACTCTTTGCTGGAATTAAGCTCCGAATATTTACGAACTTCTCATGGACAAGCTAACAAAGGCTGAAGCCAACTTCTCTCCCCTCAGCCCCGTCAACTTCCTGAAGAGGGCAGCTGCCGTGTACTCCGACCACACTTCGGTCATTTATCGGAACACTCACTTCACCTGGAAAGAAACCTATGGCCGCTGCCGCCGTCTCGTGTCCTCTCTCCTTTCGCTGCTAAATCTCTCCAACGGCGATGTTGTAAGTACACATGTATTTCTCATCAAAACTCTAGCGTCATATACTAGAATACCAAGAGACAAGTTAGTTTGATTGCACAAAAGTGTATGAAAGTATAAAAGTGGAAAAACAAAATTTACATACGCGATATGTACGCAAAAGTTTTGAGTTTTCAAAAGTTGTTTGGTTGGCGGAATTGAAAAATATGAAAGTGGAAAAAAAAGAATTTTGTTATTTGGATGTTTGTTGAAAGTGTAGGAGAAAAAAGGAATTCCGCTCTCTCTATATTCAAATATTTTCACTTTCATCCGAAGATAGCCGGATGTCAAAAGTGACTTTTTTGCATGAGACAAGAACAGGGGAGCCATCACATCACCCCAGTTTTACACTTTCAACCAAAACAACTAAATAGAGGAACTCCATCCAAATCCCTCAAGTTACCAAAAAAAATACTACTCTCATCCCACTTTCATGTTACCAAACAGCCCATAAAGAGAAAAGAAAATATTGGTAAAGTCGATGTCAAAATTATCTCTCATTCCGTCGCTATTAACAGTTCGACACTCTCAATCTCTTCTATTCTTCCGTAGTTGTCAATCTCCAATGTCGAGATCTCTGTGCGTGTGTGTTTTATCAGAAATGAATCAGCATTCCGAAAATTGCCGGTCGAGTCCCTAAATGAATAAACATGTCAATTTTTTTACCGTGCATCTTGATTCTCCTCCACTTGATGACACGTACGTACAAGCAATGACAGAACAGTCATGCCATCATGTAGAGGAGAATCAAGATGCACGATGAGTCCGGCTCACTTAATCCGCTACGTTAATACCAAATTGTAGAATTGGCTGATTTGGAGTTAATATTTTTTTTTCTGATAATTTTGTCAAGGTATCAGTCCTGGCACCCAACATTCCGGCTCTCTACGAGATGCACTTCGCCGTGCCCATGGCCGGGGCGGTGCTCAACGCCATCAACACGCGCCTCGACTCGAGAAACGTCGCTGTGATCCTCGCCCACTCCGGTGCGAAGGTGCTCTTCGTCGACTACCAATACGTGCCCCTCGCTCGCGACGCCGTCAAGAACATGGCCGAGGGCGACGGCTCGCCCTCCTTGCCGTCCGTGGTCGTCATTGACGACATCGATGCTCCGACCGGCATCCGGCTAGGCGAGCTGGACTACGAGGGCCTCGTCGCCCGTGGCGACCCCGAGCGCGAGCCGTACCGGCTCGAGGACGAGTGGGAGTCGTTGGCCCTGAACTACACGTCCGGGACCACGTCGGCCCCGAAGGGGGTCGTGTACAGCCACCGCGGCGCCTATCTGAGCACGATGAGCTTCCTGCTGCAATGGGGGGTGAGCGCCGGCCCGGTCTACCTATGGTCGCTCCCCATGTTCCACTGCAACGGCTGGACGTTCGCGTGGGGAGTGGCCGCGCGCGGCGGGACGAACGTCTGCATCCGCTCCGCGACCGCCGCGGAAATATACGGCGCCATCGCCGAGCACGGGGTCACGCACATGTGCTGCGCGCCGGTCGTACTGAGCACGCTCGTCGAGGCGGCCGGTCCCTCCGCGCCCATCACTCCGCGGGTCCACGTGCTCACTGGAGGCTCCCCGCCTCCGGCCCCGCTGCTGGAGCGGGCGGAGGGGCTGGGGTTCCGCGTGACGCACGCGTACGGCCTGACCGAGGCAACAGGGCCGGCGCTGGTCTGCGAGTGGCGGGCCGAGTGGAGCCGCCTTCTGCCGGGCGAGCGGGCGAGGCTGAGAGCCCGTCAGGGGGTGGGCGTTCTCTCGCTGGCCGACGTCGACGTGAAGGACCCGGAGACGATGGCCAGCGTCCCCAGGGACGGGAAGTCGACGGGGGAGATCGTCCTCAAGGGGAGCAGCATCATGAAGGGCTACTTCAAGAGCGGCGGCGGGGGCGGCGACACCGCGGAGGCCTTCAAGGGAGGCTGGTTCTTCACGGGAGACGTCGCGGTCGTCCACCCGGACGGCTACGTAGAGGTCAAGGACAGGTCCAAGGACGTTATCATATCGGGAGGGGAGAACATAAGCAGCGTCGAGGTGGAGAGCGTTCTCTGCAGGCACCCGGCGGTGGCGGAGGCGGCGGTGGTGGCGATGCCTCACCCGCATTGGGGCGAGTCTCCGTGCGCGTTCGTCGTGCTGAGGGAGGGATTCGAGGAGGCGGCGAGGACGGGGGAGGAGGACGTCATCTCGTACTGCCGCGACAACATGTCGGGGTACATGGTGCCGAAGAAGGTCGTGTTCGTGAAGGAGATACCGAGGAATGCCAATGGGAAGCCGCAGAAGAATGCGATGAGGGAGATGGCGAAGGCATTGAAGATGTCGACGGAGGAAAAAAAGACTTCGCAACCGAAGGGGAAGATGACGATGAACATTAGCTCTGAGGTTATGAAACAACAGATGGTTCTGTGCATCTCTAGGCTCTGATTAATTAGTTCATGAGTGAATGGCGTGATCTGTGTTTCTAAAAGTTTGGAGAGTCGACAACTACTAATGGTCTCTGAAAAAAAAAAAAATCAAAAAACTGAGATACATGTAATCCATGATCAAGAACTCATGAATTCCTATAGAATTTTTTCCGTCACTAAGGGGTTTCTTGGCTTGCGAAAGTAGAGCGAAGTAAAAATTTTAAAAGTAAAAATTTTAAAAGTAAAAATTTGTCTGCGTATTGTATATGCATGTCATACGTATGCATATTTTATGAGTTCTTTCATTTTGATGGTCGTTGAGAGTGAGTTGAAAAGTTAACCTTTTGTAGTTCCTTCTTCCGGATGTTTGTTAGAAGTTATAGTTGAGAAGTAACATAATTTTTATTTTTGTTTTTATTTTGTATGAATTAAAAGATTATTATTATTATTATTATTATTATTATTATTATATTTTTAGAGTTCTAATTTTTTGGGAACCAAATAAGGAGTTCCGGACACTTCGTCCAATTTTTTTCCGAAGTTAAAATTATAAATAGTGCAATTCTGGAACTACTATTCAAAGAGTTTCGGCTTTTTAGAAATGACTAACCAAACAACGAAAGTTGAGCTTTTTCTGAAAACTAGCAATAAATAGAATTCCTGTCACATTTCCGAACAACGGAAAGAGAAGTTCCGAAAGGTTGACTTCAACTAACCAAACAATTAGAACTCTGAAAATAGAATTCCTGTCACATTTCCTTTCCATTGTTTGGTAAAATTGATTCCCTTGTTTGGTTCACGGAAGGGAAATTGATTCCCTTGTACTTTCCATGGGAATGGAAAAGTAGAATTCCTGTCACATTTTCTTTCCGTTGTTTGGTAAAACAAGAAAACCACCTAGGAAAGACCATTTGATTTCCTTTCTAGTGTTTGGTTGGTGCAGAAAAGGAAAGCAAAAATATATCAATGTTCCAATAATTGTTAGTGCCGGGGCACAATTTAAACGATGGAAAACTTGAGAATATGAAACGATTGTAAAGACAATGTTTCAAATCAACACTTCAAGAAAGGTGATCCTGAATTACGAGAATCTAAAAAGATTTCGTAATCAACAGCAATCGATCGTAGTACTTCTAAAAAGAAGATACAATCAGAATTACTGGCAGCAATGAAGAAGGTGACTGGCGAAAGATGGAAGATCTCCTGCTGGGATGAATAATCACCGTTGCTCAAAGCTTTATTCGTCCTACACGAACAGCTTCCAGGAACCAGCAAGTTCGTCGGAGAACTTGGAACACTCCTGCTCTTCTGACTCCTCGGATGGACACGAACTCCCGTGCAAAAGCAACGCTGGTGCGACGCCTTTTCTCTCTCTCGAAGGCTGTTGGAATTCGCAAGCAAATTCCGATCAGAATTGTGTTAAAAAACACTTCATAAACTTTCTGTGGTGGGTTCTCTTACTTGTATATGTATATGTAACACTTTATAAAAAACACTTCATAAACTTTCTGTGGTGGGTTCTCTTACTTGTATATGTACATGCCTTGTGAGAGAGATGATGCCTTATATAGGCCCTGCAACAACTGCTCGATTACCACAAAGTTAGGAACGTGGTAAAAATCATCCCGAACATGTAGCAACCGTCCAGAACGTGCAAACGCACGTTCTGCTACAAGTTGTGCCAACTGCGCGCACCCCGCGCACCTTGCACTCCGTGCACTGAACCACTTGCGCCAACCTGCGCGCACTGCGCCACTGCGCAACCTGCACAACCTGCGCCACCTTGCGCCACTCGCGCAACGTGTGCCACGCGCGCAACTTGCGCAATGTACGCAACATGCGCAACCGACGCACCTTGTGCGCAACATGTGCGCAACTTGGCGCGCAACCTAGCGCGCATCCTGGCGCGCAACCTGTGGCGCGCAATGTGGCAGCACAAATGGCTCGTGCAACGAGCGCAACTAAAACGCACTATGCGCCTAGCGACGATGCTGACATGCTAAGTGCGAAGTGCGCCAACAAAATGCCGCATTGTGCCTCACGAGCCCATGAGCCCGAGTCCGAGTCCGAGTCGCTAAGCCCCTACGGGGCTTAGCTCCCATGGAAATAAATTTTCCAAGAGCAAAAAGCATGAATGCTTTCAATTGTTGATTTAGCCTTTTTTCCATTAGAAAAATAACTCTACATGGCACACCCATGTGCACCTCCACACCTTATATGCATTTCTAAACTAGCAAAGCTAATATATGGAGATACAAGTCTTTTGGTCTAGCCGATGTGGGACTAAAAATCTCTTTAAAAAGACCAAAATCCAACAATCCCCCACATATCTCTATATATGAGTATAAGTGTTCCCCACAGTAACTGTCCATCATGCATTAGGAGAGATGTCGCTGACGACTTGAATCTTCCCACATGGTTCAAACAACAGACCATAATACAAGAATGGACTAAGCCTTGAATTCTGCATCATAGCTGAAATTTTTTCCACTCACATAATGTAGTTACATGTGCTTCTGGATACGCATTAAAGGTCCTGTGCCAGCCTAGTTTCAGTGTATAATTTTGGGCGTCTGTAAGTTTACCCTCAAGAGACGGCCTGATATCTCTTTGTCCATACACTATAGGTGAGTTCATTATAAAGAGACATGGCATGAACCACTTTGCGCTTCCTTTGCGGTACTACGCCGCTATGACATGGCTTAAAACCGAGGCCTTACCCCGTATCGGGAACCTTATTGTAGTGTCATACTACTGTAGCATGAGGCAACTGCCTCTTTGTAGTGCCAAACTATCCAGCATGAAGCCTTAGGCTCCTTTGCGGTGTTACGACGCAACGATATGGCTTGCAAGGCCGAGGCTTTATCCCTAATCGGGTACCTCATCGTGGTGTCGTGCCACTGTAACATGAGGAACTCCTCCTCTTTGTAGTGCTGACTACACCCCTCTTTATTTTAACATACAGCATTAGGCTAACTGCCTATTTATGGTACTACGCCACTGTGACTTGGACTGCAAAGCCGAGGCTTTATCCTATTCCTGGGCAGCACCCCACATATAGGAACCTCATTGTGGAGTCACTCCACTGTAGCATGGAGTTTTACTCCTTGTAGTGTTGCTCTACCGTGCTTCATGTAAAGCACACCAGGCATTTACTCTGCCTGAGAACTCATTAAGGCAATTAAGCCAACCTTCCCACAGGAACAGTTTTTCGCAGAAACAACAGTAGACAACAGTGGTTATAGGTTCGTAATCTCTCCATGCCCAATAGAACATGTACCCATCGTTCCTGATATTCTTCCGATTAGTGGTCCTCCCTTGAACCAAAAGCTAGATGCCTAGTAGATTTCTCTTTGAACTATTAGCATAAAACTTTATGTTAGGAATACAATAATGCAATATCAGAATGCCTTCAAGCCCATTTTACATGCTGAGTCATCGACCAGCTGGCGCTTGAGGCCCTTGGTGAATGGATCCGCCAGGTTTTCCTGACTCCGAATATCAATCACTGTAATAACACCTCTCTTGATAAGATCGTGTACTGCCCTGTGCTTCAACCGCACAGTCCTCTTCTTTCCGTTGAAGAGGTCATTTGATGCCACCGTCGCAGTCGCCTGGTTGTCGCAGTATATCGGTATTGTCGGTATTTGTGCTCCAACCACTGGAAGATCATACATGAGCTCCCGAAACCATTCTGCTTCCTCGGCTGCGGTGTCAAGTACAAAGAACTCAGATTCCATGGATGACCGCGAGAGCATAGTCTGCTTCTTCGACTTCCACGATATAGCAGCTCCACCCATTGTAAAAATGAATCCACCTATGGACCTCTCGCTCTCCACCTCTGAGCACCAGCTGGCATCATTGAAGCCTTCCACTACCGGCGGATCTTCGCTGTAGTACAGTGCATATGTCTGAGTCTTCTTGAGATATCCCATAACCCGTTTCACAGCTTTCCAGTGTTCAACACCTGGGTTGCTTGTGAAACGACTCAGCATTCCCACGACGAAAGCTATGTCAGGCCTTGTGGCAGTAGTAGCATACATCAAACTCCCGATTACGCTTGCATACTCCAGCTGCCTGACGCTTTTCCCTGAATTAGGCTTCAGCTTCATATCACACCTGTACGGCGTATCGATCCCTGGAAGATCCCGATACCCATAACGAGTGATCATTTTCTCAATATAATGAGACTGTGATAATGCTAGTCCAGTGTCTGTCCGGATGATCTTGATCCCTAAGATCACATCAGCTTCCCCCAAGTCCTTCATACTGAACTTGCTCGAGATGAATTTCTTTGTCTCCGTGACACAACTCATATCCGTACCTAGGATAAGCATGTCGTCTACGTACAGACAAACGATCACACCTCTTCCATCAGCGAACTTCGTGTAAACACACTTGTCTGTCTCGCTGAACATGTAGCCATTTGACCTTATAACTTTGTCAAATTTCTTGTGCCACATCTTGGGAGCCTGTTTAAGACCGTACAAAGATTTCACCAACTTGCAGACTTTGTCTTCAAGAACCTTGACGACAAATCCCTCTGGCTGTTGCATATAAATCTTTTCGGTCAGCTCGCCATTTAGGAAAGCCGATTTCACATCCATCTGATGTATCACCATCTTATGTATCGCTGCGAGAGCAATCAACATTCTGATGGTAGTCATCCGGGCTACTGGAGCATACGTGTCAAAGTAGTCAATCCCCTGCTTCTGAGAAAACCTCTTGGCTACCAACCTAGCCTTGAACTTGTCAATAGTTCCGTCTGTTTTCATCTTCTTCTTAAAGATCCATTTGCATCCGATGGATTTCGCTCCTTCAGGAAGATCAACCAACACCCAAGTGTTATTTGAGGTGATGGAATCAATTTTATTGTCAATCGCCTCCTTCCAGAAAACTATGTCTTTGGTCTTCATCGCCTCATCATAGGTAAACGGATCAGCTTCCACATGATAGGTAACAAATTCACTTCCGAAGTCTTTCGGCCTCCTCACTCGCTTTGTTGACGGCTCAGCGAGATCTGGTTCAACCATTGTTTCAACAACATCTTCTTGGACCACATCTTCATTGAAGACCTGTGCACCCTCATTATTCTCCGGAACATCCGCAAGAACAATATTCTTGTGCCTTGTAAATTTGTCTTCAAAATATTCTGCGTCACGAGATTAAATGATATGATTTGACTCAATATCAAAAAATCTCTGAGCATCACTCTTCTCGGCATACCCCAAGAAGATCGTCTTAGTAGTCCTTGTCCCAAGCTTCTGAATCTTCAGATCTGGAAGCTTGACATATGCCAGACACCCCCATACTCGAATGACATTCAAGTTAGGTCTGACTTTGAACCAGAGTTCATGAGGAGTAATGTCAGAAGTTGCATGAGACACCCTATTCAGAATAAAAGTGGCCGTCAGTGCAGCTTCTCCCCAGTAGCACTTATGAAGGCCAGCAGTCAACAACATTGAGTTAATCATTTCTGTTAACGTTCTGTTCTTTCTCTCTGCTACTCCGTTTAATTGAGGAGAGTACAGAGCCGTAGTCTCATTGACAATTTCATGTTCTTTGTAGAACGATGCGAATTCATGAGACATGTACTCCCCACCTCGATCACTTCTTATTCTTTTGAGTTGTTGTCTAGTCTGCCGCTCAGCTTCAGCTCTGAACTCCTTGAACTTCTCGAATGCTTCATCTTTAGCCTTCAGCAACTAGACGAACGCATACTTTGAGAAGTCATCAATGAAGGTTATGAAATACTTTATCCCGGCCTTTGTAGAGTACTGTTTGAAGTTACAGATATCGGAGTGTACCAACTCCAGAAGATTTGTACTTCGATTAACCCGAGGAAAGGGTTTCCTTGTGATCTTTGTTTGAGCACAAACTTCACATTTCTCTATCTTACCCCCATACTTGGAGATAAGTCCTAGACTAGACATTCTGTTTATTCGTTTACAATGAACATCTCCTAGCCTATTATGCCACAACTCAAGAGTATAAGCAGAAGGAGTGATTTCATTAATCACATTAATTACATTGGACTGATTTACAAGCTAAATTTTGAACATTCCTTCGGTATAAAAAGCTTTTTAAAAATATGTTCCCTTGATAGACATCACTATCTGGTCAGCATTGATGTCCATCCTGAGGCCTGCGTTGCAGAGTAGGCCTCCTGAGATCAGGTTCTTGGCGATAGCAGGTACGTACTTCACGCCTTGAAGCGTCAGAGACTTCTTCGAAGTCAGCTTCAACACCACCGTCCCGATCCTGAGCACTTCAGCTTGTGCCTGGTTCGCTATCATAACCACTTCAGAAGTAGGTGTGTAGGTGGTGAACCACTCCTTACTGGAGCAGACATGGTAGGAGGCTCCAGTGTCTACCCACCAGTCAGAATCAGTCCTTACCGCATCAACCTGCGCAATCATAGCAACAACGTCAGTGATCATAGATACCTTACTAGGCTCTCCTTGCTCTGATTGTTTGGTCTTTGCTTTGCATTCACTTTTGAAGTGGCCCTTCTTGCCACACTTGAAACAAGGCATCTGTGACTTTGCCTTTTTCGCTTGAAGGAAGTCCCCTTCACGTTCAGATTGTTAGGGTCCTTCTTCTTGCTGTGGGAAGCCGCCTGATTTCTCCTTGGTTCCTTGGTATGAACCAGATTGGCGTTAGCCAATTGCTTGGACAGTGCGTCCACCTTCAGTTGAGCCCGCATCTGGTCCTCAACATAGATTTCCTGCAAGAGATCTTCAAGGCTGGTCTCAAGCTTCTTCCTATGCATATTTGCATAGAACTTACTCCACCCAGCTGGGAGCTTTGAGACAATTCCTCCAATAACAAACTTGTCAGGGAGGGGCATCGCCTCGTCTTCCAACTTTTGTCGTAGTTTCAGAAATTTCTTTACCTGCGGCAACATGGACTTCTCGTCGTCAAAGAGCCATTTGTAATATTTTTCAACCACAAATATCTTGCTCCTGTTTTTGTCTTCTTTGTACAGTTTCTCCAGAGATTCCCATATGTCTCTGGCAATTAGTTTCTTACTGTAGGATTCTGCTAGGGAATCCTCCATAGCATTCAGGATAAGCAGCCTGCAAATGCTATTTTCCCTTCTCCACTTGGCCTGAAATTTAGTAGCCGCAGTGATTGCGACAGCAGACCCAGTATCTAGAACGGTAGGAACGTTCCTCTTCAAGAAGCACGTGATCAACATCTCTGAGTTGAAGAGTGAGATAAACCTTCCTCTTCCAGATTTGATAATGCTCTCCATCAAACTTTTCTAACTTACAAAAGTCAGTATTGAGGAGTGAAGCATTAACGTTTTCCATCGTAGCAATAAAACTTTGAGATTGTTAGTGCCGGGGCACAATTTTTCGATGGAAAACTTGAGAATATGAAACGATTGTAAAGACAATATTTTAAATCAACACTTCAAGGAAGGTGATCCTGAATTACGAGAATCTAAAAAGATTTCGTAATCAACAACAATCGATCGTAGTACTTCTAAAAAGAAGATATAATCAGAATTACTGGCAGCAATGAAGAAGGTGACTGGCGAAAGATGGAAGATCTCCTGCTGGGGTGAATAATCATCATTGCTCAAAGCTTTATTCGCCCTACACGAACAGCTTCCAGGAACCAGCAAGTTCTTCGGAGAACTTGGAACACTCCTGCTTTTCTGACTCCTCGGATGGACACGAACTCCCATGCTGTAACACCCAATTTTCCAGAAGAGGGTAATTTTGAAATTTTGTAATTATAATTATTAATTAATGATATTTATTTCATATTAGAATTTTTAGTGATTTTTAATTAATTTTAAACTATTTAAATTTATGATTTATGATTTTAGTGTTGTGCTAGTGATTAGTAGATACTGTCTACCCTAGAGCCTAGCCATGTGATTAGGGTATTTTTGACATTTTTAGGGTTATTTGAATTTATTATAATTTATTTGAATTTATGAGAATTTTTAGAATTTATTTTGAAATTGTTTGAATGAGGGTTGACTAGGTTGACTTTGACTAGCAATGACCTTGGTAGGCTAACCTAGAAGCTAACCCTAGTGGTGTTTGGACTTGGTTAGATCATGTAACCCTAGTTAGACTAGAGTTGACCCGTGGTATGGTTATTTGACTTAAGTTAGATTCAAGTCATAAGCCATGACTTGTGATTAAAACTTAAATCAATAATTAGCCCTAAAGCCCATAGAGGCCCAAGCCCATAGCCCATCACTAAACCCTCACCCTAACCCACTATGGCCAGCCACATTGGGAACCCCACCCCTATTTATACTCTCTTCCATTTAGGGCTAGCCTCTTTTAGGAAAGAACAAGCTTAAGGAGGAGATATTTTCCTAACTTTAGAAATTCATAGAAATTCTATTTGATCTCCTTTTTCCCTCAAACAAATTGCAATAGGTTCTAATTTAGGTATACTTTCTGTTCATGGAGGTCATTCTCAAATTTGGGACAATTTGGAGCTTTGGGATTAGCAAGAAGGATCCCCCATTTTGAAGCTTTCTATGGAGAAGAATACCAATAGGTAACTTCTCATTCTCTCCATGAAATTCCAATTTTTTTGCATATTTGGACAGCTCCAGGAGTCCCCTAACAGTAGAAATTAGTTTCGTGTCTTGGTGGACCCATTTCGTGTCCGTATCGGACACATATCAGGTTGTATTGTTAAGTGTTTGTTGATATGCCACAAAGGATTTTTATTTGTTATTTTTGAAAAGTATTTGAACAAATTTGATGATTTATATGTGTACATTAGTTTGCAACTGGACTGAGCACAAACTCGAGTCGTGTCCGTGTCCAAAACGGATACGAACACGCCTGCAGCAGCCTTCGGGCAGTGCCCTGCTACTCGGGGGCTATAACTCCCTGTACACGACACTTCTGAACACGAATTTTGGTGTGGACACTGTTTAGGTGACTGACACGAGGCTCACAAATTTTCGTGGGTTTTTGTTCAGTGGTTTGAGAGCAATCGCACGCGCACGGATCACGCACTGTTGCACGCGCACTGTATACGCGCAGAATTGCCCCACTGATACGCACTCACACACACGACACGACACAACGTGGACACGTTGCAGGCGGTTGGACACTTACTCCTACCCCTGGCGAACACATGTACATGGCCACGTGTCCCCACGTGGCCTGTGTTGTGCATTTGACACGTGTGCACGCGTGCACGATACTGTTCTGTGCACAGATTTGTGTCTGTGATATGTGTTTGACTTGGACACGTTTATGTCCACTTTGGTGGACACAAACACACCATATAACACGCACACATTGTGATTATGCATTACCAACCTTAAATTTACTGTTTTAATTTAAATTGCATTGTTGTTTCTCAAATTCCCTACAATTTCTGATACCTATATTCAGTTTCTGTTTTCTGTTTGATTCCAGGTTTTAAATTCATTTTTTGGTCATCAATTTAACCATTCTAAACTGTAGATTATTGTGGTTTAGGGTCATGTATGGGCTCACCTATCTGTTAGCTAGGTGTGTGTCGATTTTGATATGTTTTGGGTTTGAATTGGTGGATGTGTGATTCAAATCTGGATTTCAATTTTGAGGACTGCTTAAAATGGTTTTAACTGTTGGTTAATGTTTAAATTTCTTCATGTGATATCTGAGATTGTTTGGGACTTCACTGTGTTCCTCTCCACACACTATTTCTTTCCTGTGTATCATCACACACCCATGCATGAACTCTGACACACTGATTCCAGGATTTTCCCACTGTTTTTCTTCCATTTGACACTGTACACACATTGCCATGCCATTGCTTTATTGCACACACACATACATATACACACACAGGAATCCAATTCATGCCCACATGCCCACACATACACACTATTGTAAACTGAATACCTGAATTCCTGAGAATGAATGACAGCCACATTGAACTGATTCTCAAAACCTGAGAACTGAGTTCATTTCCTATTTCCCTTCCTAGCTGAGAACTGATTTCCATGTTTTCCCTAAACCTGAGATTGATTCTTAAATCACCTGCAAACTGATTTCCTTTCGAATGCTACCAAATATGAGATTTCTCCTTAGTTCAATACCTTAACTAGATTCCTTTCCTTCTCATCTATGTTGTTGTTAACTGATCATTTAAAATAAAACCTGAGAATAGTTGTTGGACTGTTGATTAATTAGTTCTGAGATCCTAAAACCTGAGAATGTGATTACTGAGATTTATTTAATTCAAAACTGAGGTTTGAATTCTTGATTTGATTTCAATTTGGTTTGAGTCTCATTTCCAATAGGTTGTTATATATATACAAATCTGAGATTTACTCCTAGTTCCTCACAGGCCTACATATTCCTGAAACCAAATGCCTGAGACACATTACACTATCTTTTGAACACAAGCCTCACATGTAACACACTGGAAAATCGAATTCCTGAGTCACACTGAGTTATTTTCAGTTCCTTACATGTTAAATTATTAGTTTAACAAATGTTTTTAACTTCTAACTGTTATCTAAATGTTAACTCAAGAATTGGGTTTTGATTAGCTGAGGATTGAATGTGTAAATAGGATTCACTGTTAATTAGAAATCAAATTGTCATGATTGTTTTGATTCCTATGAATGTTGTTTCCTGAGATTCACACATTTCACACCTAAGGCACTGTTTTGCACCCACAAACCTGAGGGATGGTTGGCACTATTGAACTGAAAACTGGACTATTTTCAATTCCTGTCATTTAGTTTAGGATACCTGAGAATATACATAGGACATTCCTTAAAATCTAACACTCTATCACATTGCAAACACACACACATTGTACACCCTGTTTTATGTTTTCCTGCACATATGGTTTCCTGTACACTGTTTCTGTCCTTGGGTTTCCAGGGTTCACACACAAGCTCTCATGCTCAACACACACATCCTCACATGACCCTCCCTCACATGAATACACATGCACACACACTACACTACCATACACTTTAACCTATCACTCACACCCTCACATGTAAACACACCATGCTCTCATGCCACCATATCACATACACTCTATGTTTCACTTCACCCATACACACATGTTATTCCCCTTTCCACTCTCCCTCACAATTACATGCTCTTCTCTATCCCCCTCTCAATATATATATGTATATATTATATATGGCTAATGTGTTAATGTGATAAATAGAGATTCCCTATAGTTATATACATATATGTGTATATAGATATGTATATATGTGGGTACAAGATATATGGCCTAGTGTTGATTTCTCTTTTCATGTACACCTCCATGTTCACACACACACATAGATTACATGCTAGCTTCCTTCTCTTATGTATAATATTGAATGTGATGGCTTGTGTTTGGCTTGTATAGCCTTGTGATTGGTGTGTGATTGCTAGACTAGGCTTGGTTAGGCCTAGTGAGACTTGTTAGACTTGTTGGGGCTAGGACTTGACCTAGTTTACCTAGTTTGACTAGTATGGTTGACTGGAGTTGACCAAGTGTTGACTTTAGTCTAGTTTGACCTAGACAGCATGCAGATGCATTGTACATTTCATATATCACCCTTTGTATACATCTTGACTTATGTTGCTCTAACTAAGGAGTCAGGTACCTCATCTCGGACAATACATTTACTTCAGACATTCAGATACGAGGCGAGTACATTCTTTGATCATTTCATTTCCTGTTTAGAATTATTTTCCTGCTTTAAATTACTTTACTTGATACTGTCACGTTGGTCACACGGATTGGTACTATATAGATCTTTTCATGAGATGTTATCCCCCTCGGGAGCATCGGATACAGCATGTTTTGTGCGTTTCACGAATCATCACGTATCTCTATGCTTCCTCTGATTCACGAACCGCTTGTGACACATGTACTCTCATGTTCACAGAGCCTCCATGAATCACCTTCACGTATCACTCATTTTATGAGCCATGTGAAGTTTCACGAACCTTAACATAACTTGAACGGATCTTTGTGTATTGATTGGGGTTGGGGGAGTAGAAATAGACATGTGAATATTATCCAAGTAGCTGTAGTTATGAATCACTCTCTTAGCTTTAGTCATGAACCTCCTATGCCATTCACATGTTTATATTTTACTCTGACTCACTAGTCACTATTAGTTCTCTATGTATAGTAGATATTTCTATTAAAGTTCTCTCTGTTTACATACTGCATTTCCTTCAGTATCTATATCTTACTTTACTGTATGATTATATTTTCTAACCTGCTATGAACTGTTGAGATGTACTGTGCTCGCTCCCGTCCTGACTAGACCTGTTGAAAATTTTACAGAGGATGATGAGGCACCCTGCACCCCCTTACTTGGAGTTTGCCTAGTTGACACTCGCAACCTGGACCCCAGGAGAGGTTCAGGCAGCTGCTGAGGACGATACCTTGCTTAGTATAGATAGTTTAGACTGTTTTTCTTTCTATGTTTAGTTGTTGTTCTTGATTCAGAGTTTGTATATTGTAGAGATGTTGAGACTTGTATTTCATTTCTGTTGTACCTCAGTTGAGGATTTTCTTATCTATTCATCGTGCTACATTCTACCTTAGATTGTTATTGAGTTGTACCTCTGTGTTGGCCTCCTTATGGAGAGTATTCATATTATGCTAGTTATAGTTCATGACCTAGAACAGCGTTCTACCGCCGACACTGCGGCGTAGGCTGGGCGCTGTTACGTTATCGTACCCTCACAAGGGGTGCGGGTCGTGACACGTGCAAAAGCAACGCTGGTGCGGCGTCTTTCCTCTCTCTCGAAGGCTGCTGGAATTCGCAAGCAAATTCCGATCAGAATAGTGTTAAAGAACACTTCTGAATTCTCTGTTTACTTGTGTTAAAAATACTTCGTAAACGTTCTGTGGTGGCTTCTCTTACTTGTATATGTATATGCCTTGTGAGAGAGAGGATGCCTTATATAGGTCCTGCAGCAACTGCTCGGTTACCACAAAGTTAGGGACGTGGTAAAAACCACCCCGAACATGTAGCAACCGCCTAGAACGTGCAAACGCACGTTCTGCTGTAAGTTGTGCCAACTGCGTGCACCCCGCTCGCGCAACGAGCGCAACTAAAGCGCACTATGCGCCTAGCGACGATGCTAAGTACAAAGTGCGTCAACAAAACGTCACATTACGCCTCATGAGCCCATGAGCCCGAGTCCGAGTCGCTAAGCCCCTACGGGGCTTAGCTCCCATGGAAATAAATTTTCCAAGAGCAAAAAGCATGAATGCTTTTAATTGTTGATTTAGCCTTTTTTCCATTAGAAAAATAACCCCACATGGCACACCCATGTGCACCTCCACACCACATATGCATCACTAAACTAGCAAAGCTAATATATAGAGATACAAGTCTTTTGGTCTAGCCGATGTGGGACTAAAAATCTCTTAAAAAAAGACCAAAACCCAACAATAATATCCTTACCTTTTAAAATAAAAATAACATTATAAAAATTCAAAGTGGACCCAGAATACGAGAAGTTAATGGTAAAATAAGCAATAACACATGGTTAGTTTTGTTCTAATTTTTTGTAATAAATGTTGAAAAAGGAGGAGGACAAATCAATCTCATGGGTCATGAGCGAAACCATATTCCCTCTTGTCAGAAAATTAATTTCCAAGTTTGTGACTATCAAACAAAAGAAAAGAACAACCTTCCTTTCCTGATTCCTTAAATCCGAGAACCAAACGAGGCTAATATTTTGACTAGAAACTCAAACAGGAACTCAAGATCCTAAAGAAACTCACTAGTAGATTGGAAAATTAAATGTGAAATATCCATAGGGAGAATCAAACCCGTGACCCTCTTTAACAATGTCCGACTCTTAAGTTTCTCCGCCTAACCAGTCATTTCAATTCATTTTGCATTTTAAATACATATAAATTGTTATGAAAATTGTATATGGATGTAGGGGTGAGCATATAACGGTTGAAAATTAAAAATTGAACCGAATCGAACCGAAATATGACAAACGGTTCGATTTTTAGGTTATCAGTTCGGTTTACGGTTTGAAAATTTGAAAATTTGAAATAACGGTTCGATTTTCGGTTCTTCATCCGAAAAAACCGAACCGAACCGAAAACCGATTTAGATTTAGTAATTTATCAAACTACCCACAATATACATATACTAATGTTTATTAACCCCTAACTGAGCGCACTCTCTTCTCCTATTCAATGTCGGTGCTTCTTTGAGCACTCTCTATCTACCCTCAATCTATATATACTAATATATTTCACTCTATGTAATATAACAATTCATAAATACAATAATGTCATATATTTTTTTAAAATTTGTTATTTAAATAGGCCCATTTTGCTAAAAACTTGAAGGCCATGCACATTGGCCCATGAAACCGAACCGACCAAAAACCGAACCGAATTAATTCGGTTCGGTTTTTCTTCTGTTTTTATAAAAACGGTTCGGTTTTCAGTTTTGAAAAATACGGTTTACTGTTATTTCGGTTTTCACATATTCGGTTCGGTTTGAACCGAACCGAACCGATGCTCACCCCTATATGGATGTTCAAATAAAAAATTTATAATTCTTGATTTTTGGTTTACTCTCTTAAATAAAAAAATTTGTAACTCTTAGCTTTTGGGTTTACTCTCGTAAACCTATAAATAGAGAACTTGTATTGTACTTTTATATGTGCAATTGAAGAAATGAAATAGCTCTTCACTCCCTTCCTTTCTATTATTCTCTAAGTACTCACTTTATTTTGTGCAAGTTTTAATACGTTATCAGCACGATGCAACCATTAGTCATTTCGGGGGACCCATCGATGTCAAGATAAAACTCAAACATCTTACTTTTTATATATCTTTAATCTTTTGTGTAGCTTGTCACTATAGATTTATATATAATATTAGACCATTTATAGTTTGTTTATGAAGAAGTATATAATATATATTTTCCTTGTTATATAAACTATTACTCATATATATATATATATATATATATATATATATATATATATATATATATATATATATATATATATATATATATATTCTTGTTATCGAGGAATTATTGTGTTGTAGTTTGACGATATTGATTTATTTGATAATTATTATAAATGAACATGAATTTTCATAAGAAAAATAACTTTTGAAAAAAAAAATGTTCGGCTAGAAGCCTAGATTGAATATAAGGCTTCAAGCCAAAATTGAATATGTTAGACTTGAATTCTAAGTGATAAAACTCAAACTTGTAGATTTGAGTATATATATTATATTCTAAAGTAATACTTGTTCTGTATTCAGATCCTATGGCAAACATCACCAAGCAAGAGTTCGCTGCTCTTGATATTTTCAGAAGAAATTATTTGACTTGGGTTCTTAATGCCGAGATCCATTTGAGTGCAAAGAATCTTGGACATACCATCAAAGAAAAAAATGAGGCAAGCGAACAAGATAAAACAAAGACAATGATTTTTATTCAACATCACCTCCACGAAGGGCTGAAATCTGAATATCTTGGAGTGAAAGACCAATTGTTCTATAGAAAAATTTGGAGGAACGTTATAATTATCAAAAAAGTATGATACTCCCAAAGGCTCGCTATGATTGAATGCACTCGAGGTTGCAAGATTTCAAAACAGTGAACGAATATAACTCCGCAATATTCAAAATCGTGTCTCAAATGAGATTGTGCAGAGATAATTTTACTGAAGAAGATATATTGGAAAAGACATTCACCACTTTCCATGCCACAAACATGCTCCTGCAGCAGCAGTACCGTGAAAAATATTTTAAAAAATATTCTCAAGTATTGATCTCATGCCTACTTGTTGCTGAACAAAATAATGAGCTCTTGATGAAAAACCATAACGCCCACCCTACTGGATCACAACTATTTTCTAAAGCGAATGCAAATAACTATAGACAATGACGTGGTCGCGGTCGTGGCCGTGGGCATGGTTGTGGTTACAGTCGTGGTAAAACTCGAGGCCAAGGTGGTCCTAATTATCACGCCTTCAATAAGAAGGTTGGACTATACCACTTGAAGTGGAACAACAATGACGGGAAATAAGAAAAGGAAAAGGGTGTGAAAATAGATTCTCCGAAGAATTATGATATGGCTTGCTATAGGTGTTGAGCAAAAGGGCATTGGTCTCGTACCTCTTGTATACGAAAGCACATAATTCATCTTTACCAAACATCTACAAAGGTAAAGAAAAAGGGAAAGAAATCAATTTTGCAGATTTCAGTAAAATTGTTGATGATGAAAATGATCCAATGGAATTTGCTCATTTGGATGTTGATGATTTTTAACCGAGCAAGTAATGAAGAAATTAATAGAATTAAGGTTTGGGGTGATGATGCTAATGATGGCAACGGAAAGATAAAAATGATTGAGTTGAGGTTGCATGAGATTATTTAAACTTTATTTTTCTAAGTTTAATTTTAGTTCAATGCTTGTTTTGTCATGTTTCTAAGTCTTGGTTGTTATAAGTTTGAATTAATAATTTAAGTTTTATAATGTTCCTTACTTTATTTATTTTATAGAAATGTGAAAAATGATAATGTCGTGAACAACTCCAATGGTGGAGATATACGTCTGGTTGGTAGTGGAACAATACATAATTTTTCGAGATCAAAAATAATTTTAGAGCTTAATTAAAATTGGAAAAAGCAAATGTTAGTACTATAAAACTAATAGAGGGCTCTGGAAGAGCGAATATTATATTGCCGGGTGGAACAAATATTTTGGTGAAAGAGGCTTTGTGTTCTAGCAAGTCAATTTTTTTTTACTGAGTATCAAAGACATACGTCTCAATGGTTTACATATTGAGACTATGGATGAGAAGAATATGGAATATCTATGTATTACATCCAATGATTCATACCAGAAGCATGTGAAAGGAAAACTTTCAATTTTCTCATCAGGACTGTATTATGCGAACATAAGTACCATAGAATCAAACACTGCGATAAACCAAAAGTTCAATGATTGAAAACTTTTTATGCTTTGGCATGATCGACTTAGATACCTTGGATCGAGTATGATGCATCGAATAGTTAGAAACTCACATAGGCATCCTCTAAAGAACCAGAAGATTTTTTTTGCCTCGTGATTTTGTGTGTGTTGCCTGCTCACATGAGAAATTAATTGTAAGACCATCAATGAAAGTTAATTTTGAGTCTGCTATATTTTTTAGAAAGAATACAACAAAATATTTGTGGACCTATTGACCCACCTTGTGGACCATTTCGTTACTTCATGGTCTTGTTAGATGCATCAGCTAGATGGTCACATGTAATTCTACTGTCAACACGAATAATTGCTTTTGCCGAACTTCTTGCTTTGGTTATAAGATTACGGGCTCAATTTCCTGATTATTCTATCAAGAGCATTCATCTTAATAATGCCGGTGAATTTACATCTAAAGCATTTAATGATTATTGCATGTCAATTTGCATTGATGTTGAACATTCAGTTGCACATGTGCATATTCAAAATGGACTTGCAGATTCTTTTATTAAATTATTGCAATTGATTGCTAGATCTTTACTTTTAAGATCAAATTTACCTACTTCTATTTGGGACGTGCAATATTACATACAACTACATTGGTCCGTATTCGACCAAGTCCATTTCAGCATTGTTCACCGTTACAACTTGTTTCTGGCCAGCAACATGATATTTCCCACTTAAAGATTTTTGGTTGTGCGGTTTATGTTTCCATTTCTCCACCTTAACGAAAAAAGATGGGCCCACAAAGACGTCTTGGAATTTATGTTGGTTTGATTCACATCTATAATAAAATACATTGAGCCCCTGACGAACGATTTATTTAAGGCAATGTTTGCTGATTACCATTTTGATTAGATAGTTTTCCCGTCGTTAGGGAGTAAAAAAATGTCGCTTCCTGTAGAACGGAATAAAATTACATGGAATATACCATCTTTTATTGACCCACACACAAATAGATGTAGGCAAGAAGTGAAAGAATCATTCATTTGCAAAATCCTGCATAAAACGTGGACAAATAGATGTGAGCCAGATTCATTCACTGATATTAAGATAGCGACGAAATATCATGTACTGACTATAAACATACCAGCATGGATTGATATCCCTGAAGGACAACATGATGGCACACTAAAACTGTACATGAAATATGGACGCCTTGTTGGTGCTAAAGATAAAAACCCTCAAAAGAAAAGGTACTAGTAATTACTCCCAAAGAGGAAATAGTTTTAAAACTTGAAAACACTATAGAAAAATTGACTGATTAGTCTAAACTAGCTCCTGAAGAGACACATGACGATAAGCAAATTTCAGAAGAGACCTCTTTAAATTATATGAGTACAAGAGGAAGTTGGGATATAAAGAAAATTATTATAGACAATATTTTTGCTTACAGTATCACATTTGATATTATAAATGAGGATCCTAAATCAAAATCTATTGAACAATGTCGACATAGAAATGATTGGCCAAAATAAAAAGATGCGATACCAGCTGAATTAAAATTCCTAGAAAGTCGTAAAGTATTTGGACTAGTAGTCTAAACTCCTGAAGGTATGAAGCTATTGGATACAAATAGGTGTTTGTACGAAAACACAATAAGAAAAATAAAATTGTGAGATACAAGGCACGACTGGCTACACAAGATTTTTCACAGAGACTTGTAATCGATTATGATGAAACATATTCCCCTATAATCGACACAATCACATTATGATACTTGATTAGTTTAGCAGTCGCAGAAAAAACTTGATATGTGGCTTATGGATGTTGTTACCGCATATTTATATCGGTCATTGGATAATGACATTTATATAAAAATTTCAAAAGAATTCAAAGTGCCTGAAGCATATAACCAAAAGTCTCATGGGTTGTACTCAATCAAATTACGGCGATCCCTATACGGATTAAAACAATATGGACGAATGTTGTATAACCGTTTTAGTGAATATCTTGTTAAAGAAGGATATATAAATAATTCAATTTGCCCATGTGCTTTTATCAAAAGATCTAAAAATGGATTCTCCATTATTACGGTATATAATGATAACTTAAATCTTGTAGGAACTTTCAAAGAGCTCATAAAAATTGCTAATTATCTAATGAAAGAATTAGAGTTAAAAAATCTTGGAAAGACAAAATTCTGTCTCAGCTTGCAGATCGAGCATTTACCAAATAAAATTGTTATCCTTTAATCTACCTATGCAAAAAAGATTTTGAAAAGATTTTATATGGATAAAGCTCATCCATTGAGTAGTCTACATGGTTGTTCGATCGCTAGATGAAAAGAAAGATTTGTTTCGTCCTCGAGAGGATAATGAAGAATTATTAGGTCCAGAAGTACCATATCTTAGTGCTATTAGAGCTTTGATGTGTCTTGCAAATTGTACAGGACCTAATCTAGCATTATCAGTAAACTCACTGTAAGATATAGCTTGGTACTAACAAAACGACATTGGAATGGTGTTAAACATTATCATTGCGGAACAACTGACATGGGCTTGTTTTACTCAAAAAATTCAGAATCATAAGTTGTGTGTTATGCGGATGTTGGTTATCTCTGGCCCATATAAAGAAAGATTTCAGAGTGGATATGTAATTACTTGTGGTGGTGCTGCAATATCATGGCGTTCGATGAAGCAGAGATTAGCAACTACTTCTTCTAATCACTCAAAAAATTATGGCATTGCATGAAGCAAGTTGAGAGTGCATATGGTTGAGATGATGCTTCAACATATCCCATAATAATGTGAGTTATCTTCAACAAAGAATACTCCGACGATATTGTATGAAGGTAATGTTGCTTGTATTGCACAAATCAGAAATGACTACATCAAATGTGACAGAACGAAGCATATATCACCGAAATTTTTCTACACTCACGAGCTACAGAAAAATGTTGACATTGACGTTTAGCAGATACAATCGAGTAAATTTTTTGCAGATTTATTCACTAAAGCATTGCCAACCACAACATTCAGAAAGATGATTCAAAATATTGGAATGCGTCAACTAAAGAATCTCTTGCCAGTATCAGTGGAGCATGATCACTAATTCTCACACTATACTATTTTTTTTACGTCCAAGTTTTTATCCCACTGTGTTTTTCTTGGCAAGATTTTAATAAGGCAGTGTACCATGCTTACAAATTTTATATGAATATGTACTCTCTCTTTTTCGTCCAAGTTTTTTATCCCACTGGATTTTTCTTGGCAATGTTTTAACGTTGCATATTCCATAAATATTGGACATCTAAGGAGGAGTGTTATGAAAATTGTATATGGATGTCCAAAAAGAAATTGTAACTCTTGGTTTTTGGTTTACTCTCTTAAATAGAGAACTTGTAACTCTTGGCTTTTGGGTTGCTCTCTTAAGCCTATTAGAGAACTTGTAATGTATTTTTATATATGCAATTGAAGAAATAAAATAGCACTTCGCTCCCTCCCTCCCTCTCTTTTAGTCTCTAAGTACTCACTTATTTTTGTGCAAGTTTTAACATAAATGAGGTATACCTATAGTGAAAGCTATAAGATATATATATATTTAAAATTGTTTGGCCCGCGGGTCAGGCTCGGCCCAATTCAGATTAAGTCAGAACCCACGTGTCACGACCGGCACCCTGAAGAGGGGCACGAGCACGTGGTTACGTCCAGCCTACGCCGCAGTATTGGCAGTAGAACGCTGTATATAGGGTCTATAAATACTACGACTAAAACAGATAAATGTACCTGTACAGTATATACACTCCGAATGGAGGTGACATAGCAATACAGTCTCAATCACATATATCAAACTAAGGTAGATAACATGAAAAGGAAGGATATGATAGATAAAACAGGAAATGAGTCCAAGATCCACAAGTCAGAGCTATACACAAACATCCATGGTCTCAGAAAATATATAATAGATACTACAACTGACAGTGCTAGCTGGCTCGCAGGCCAGGCAAACCTAACTAGCTATACTACTCAGGGTGAGCAAAATCTAGTGGCTCTACCAACAAGCCACTGTCTAAGTCTACTCCGTCAGACTCTACCCCATAGTAGGTCGGACAATCAGCCTCTGAATCATCTGTAAAATTTGTCAACGGTATCCTGTCAGGAAAATGAGCAAGTACAAACACCAACAGCAGTTCCATATGAATTGACAAATTCTATAAAAGACAGTGTAATGAAATACAAGACAAAATCAACTGAAAATATATATAATGGTGTGAGTACTGAAAAGGACGACGATATGAATGTATATAGGGCGACTTGGGAACTGTTCGGAAAGCTGAGTTACAACCCCTAAACCAAACAAGGACTGGGGCTGTAACCCTTCTCCCGAACAGAACTTAGTTACCACAGATAATAAATATAAAAGGTGCCTTGAATTATTAGTGCGTCATGTGATCGACTTGGGAAACATGTTCAAGCTTTCCATCTGACCGGCTACGAACAAATAACAAGTGTGAAACAACAAGTGTGAAGATAAGGCCGATTATCATGGAAAGTTGTGAACAAGTAGCTATGAACAAGTGTCGAGTACAAGTGTGAAGCAACAAGTGGGTATTTTGATCACACAACCACTAATAACTCCCCATCCCCGAATAGTATAAAGGATCCGGTCATAACACGTCATGACACGAGATTTAAAAGCAGGTGATCAGCCCACTCCCAAGTCCATGTCTATACAAGTACAAGTAACAAATCGAGTTATGTACCAATATACCAAGTAATCCGGGAACAACATCTCATGACAGGATCCGACATATAATAGTCCGTGAAATATCGTGTTTGGAAATCAAGTAAGACACTACGACTGAATCGGATATAGCAGATATCAAGACAATAAAAACTATCAGTGAATGTACTCGCCTGTAGTCCTGAGCTGATAGGGTGAACAGACGCTCAGAGTGATCACAGACCTAAAATAAGATACTACGAGTCAAACATGGCTGAATACTGAAAAAGAAATCTAATTCAAGTCATGAATGCATGTCTAAGTCAAAAATAGGTCAATCTAGGTCAGACTGAGTCTTACTAGGTCATACTGGGTCATACTAGGTCACTGGGAGTCATTCCAAGTCAAACTAGGTCAAACGGGGTCAACAGTTGACTTACGGTTAACTTTTGGTCAAAAAGTCAACCCTGGTCAACTCTGGTCAACTCTAGGTCAACCCTAGGTCAAACTAGTCTAATGTTGACCAACTGTTGACTTTCAGTCAACTGGTCAACTCTGGTTTGGTTTCGGTCAAATCGGGTCGCTTAAAGGCTAAGTTTGACCCTCGGTTGACTTTTGTTGACTTTTGGTCAAAAATGTCAACCGACGTCAAAACTAGTCTATAGGCACCATATTTGATCGTTACCAACCAAGGGAATCGGGTTCCAACTCTATCCTAGGGCTCCTAACACCAATACCCTATTTCCTAGGTAAACTAACATTTACTCTACCAAGGTAAATCCCGATACCTTGCCCAATCCCAAGGAAACCCCGCAAATACCCATGGTACTAACCTAGACTCCTTAGGGTAGCTAGATATCAACCTATCTAGGGTTTACCTACCAAGGAAAATGGGTATCCTAGGTATCTAGGCTATTTTAGGATACGGGATATTGATTTACCATATTACCTTATCTATATAACGAATTTCCCTCACAACACTCTCACACTCATCCACACCACTCACTCTCATGGTATACTCATATATATATCTCACTCATAGGCTTCTCTATAGGTTTCCTATTAGTTTAGATATAGGCTATCCTATAGGCACTCACAAAACCTATACACTAGGCTCTCACACACACACACAATACCTCATAGATACACACACCCAAGGCTCATAAATACACACTCACATAGATGAAATTGTGGACAGGTTTTGGGGACAAGTTGGGACTGAATTTATGGTCATATGGGACAGCCAAGAAGGGGGTTACATGGGCTGTTTTAGTGTGTTTGCATGGAATGGTTTTGAGTTGTGTTAGGACTGAAAGTTAAGGGTGAAATGAGGAAGTTTAGGGGCTGTTAGTTGGCTGTTATGGTCAACAAAGTGGGGGTATTGGTGGACTGTTGGGGGCTGTCCTTGGCAGTGAAGGACAGCCACGAATGGCTTGGCTTGATGGCTTTGGACAGCAGGAAATGGGAGTTATAAGGGACTGTTTTGACAGCCATAAATGGGTGTATCAAAGGGCTGATATGTGGGGGTTTTAAGGGATGCAAGGACTGCCATATAGGCTGTGTTTGGGACTGTTATGGAGTGGAGTTAAGGGGCTGTCATGGGGTAAAACCTGGGCTATTTAGAGTCAAAAATAGGACAGCCATGTGGGCAATTTGGGACAGCAACAAAGGCCAAAACATGGACTGATAGGGGGTAACATATGGGCTGTCCAAGGGCCATATAGGGACAGCCATGTCGGTACTTAAGGGGCTGTTTTGAATGGCAATTAGGAGGACTGTTTTGGGACAAAATAGGACAGTAATGTGGGGACACAATGACAGCCATGAAGGGCCCAAAACACGACTGTTTTGGGGCAGCAGTTTGGGTATCCCCCTCCCTACAAAACACTCTACACACCACTCCACAATACCTCTCTATAACTCCTCTATATCCACTCAACCATTCCATCAAACACCTATCCTTCATACCCTCTACAAACACAAACACACACACACACACTCTCTACCAAGCTCTCTTGGCCGACCCCTTTCATGCCCCCATCCAACACAATGTCACACACACCACATAAATATATATTCATATATATATATATATATATATATATATATATATATATATATATATATATATATATATATATCATTATCTATATATATATATATATATATAGATATATATATATATAGATAATGATATATATATATATATATATATATATATATATATATATATATATATATATATATATATATATATATATATAAAAAAAATATATATATATAAAATATATATATATATATATATATATATACGTCCGGCGCTCGTAGCGCGAGTGGCACGAGGGGGGGGGGGGGCTCTCGGCGGGGAGACCCGGGATCGAGCCCCCCCTCCCGCATCAACCCGGCTGGGTGGCAGTGGCCACAGGGTTGATGGGGATGCACGGACACCCAAAAAAAAAAAAAAAAAAAATATATATATATATATATATATATATATATATATATATATATATATATATATATATATATATAACCATATATATACATATATATAGATTATAGGAATATAATACATAGGGAAAACACATTCTAAACACATGTAAAAATCTGGAATGAATATTAGAATAGCAATAAAACAATACACAAACAATTCACATGTGTCCAAATTGGGGGTTTTCCCACTTGGACACGATCCTACTCCTAGGACACCTCTACAAATGTCCAAATGGACACAAAATGGACACCAATGGGCACCAAACCAAGGGGGTCATTCCTATAGGTCAAAATGAAGCTAATGCATGAGAGAAATGAGAGAGGGAAAGGGTTTATATCTCTCGGTGATTCGATTCGATCCCGAAATGCCACCGACACGTAGAAACTCCAAACGGACACGGACAAGCTCCGAATCCTCCCAAACTTGAGGAGCTCCTCCCTTGATAGAATGGAGAAGGAAGGATGAAGGTTTGGTGAATAAATGGAAAGATTTGGGGATGATTTGATTAGGGCTAGCTCTCAAATCAATTTGGAGAAGAACAAGAGAGAGAATGGAATAGGAAATAATGAAGTTTGATGGAGCCTATCCTCCTAGTCATGGCCGACCAAATGGGACTGTTTTGTCCTATATGGAAAAGTCAAAAAGGCCCCTCTCTAGTCTATTTGCTAAAACAATGGTAAGGGGTTCAAGTCGGGGGTAGTTTAGTAAATCCTAAAACCACTAATCCAAATTAAATCTAACCAAAATATTTAGCCTAGTAACTAACTAAAATACTGACATGTGGGCCATGGCTAACTAGTGTGTGGGCCCGCTAAGGTCAACACTACCCTGGGTCCCCGAAACAAGTCAAAACAAGTCGGAATGAGTTGAAATTCGAACCCGATTCAAATAACCCCAAAATAATACAATAAATAAATAAATAATTTTAAAAATATTTAAAAGTAAAAAATGACAAAAATACCCATGTTTCTGGAAACTGGGGGTGACAAATCTATCCATTTTAAAAAAATTTCGTCCTCAAAATTAAAACCAAACAATAGTAAAATCTCAAATTCATAGGTCATGGCTAAAAATTTAAAATGATCAAAATCTCAAAAATTAAAGCAGGAATTAAATGACTAAATTTATAAAATTTAAAATTACTCTCAAATATAAGTCTATCCACCTTAAAAGAATCATCCAAAAACTTAAAACGAAGCAAACACACAAAACAAAAAATCATGCAATTTGATAATCGTATGCGTCTGTCCAATCATCATGATACTCAGAATCTCCGTCATACCAGTGAGCAAGGCTACGATAATCACAGAGTCCTCAACTACGGTACATACCTCTAGAATTATGGTATTTAAAATTTTTGCATTGCCGCTAGCTTGGCAGCGAAAACCTTAAATTCCCACACCCGAGAGATACGTCCATAGTCTGACTATATGTCCTCACCCTGCCTGCTAGCACGACCCTAGAGGATTCTAAAATCTCATAATCGAGGCGACCTAGCCCATACGACTCATCTCAAAAATATCACATCACAAGAACACAATTTTCTCCAACGAGCAAAGAACAGATAAAATCGAAGTTCAAGACAGTTTATGAGGAAACAATACGAAAATGAGATCGAAAGATTGGAACCTGCGATCTGCTCTGCGACTGCCTGGGTGGGCTCAACTGTCATAGCGAACGCTCGCCCCTGCTGGTCTCCTCTAGCCTGCCGCACTTTATCCTGGCCTGCATGTCTGGCTGCACGGGCAGCACAGTCCCTCATCTGGTGATCTGGAGCTCCACAGAACAGACAAACTCCCAGCCTCAATCTACAGACCTTCCAGGTGTGCCCTATCTTCTTACAGAAGGCATACTGGATGGCCTGCCTCTGGCCCTGTCCCTGGTGCTGCTGGGCACACGCCGGTGCCTGCTGAAACTGCAACTGAGGCTGCTGCTGCTGAAACTGCCTCTGCTGGAAGTGTGGGCACTTCGCTGGCCCTGCACTCGAACTAGCTCCCAGAACGTCACTGCTCCTCTTCGGCTTGAGGCCGAAGTCCTCCTCTGCAATCTGAGCCTCCATAAGGATCTGCTCGAAGGTCGCGTCTCGACGCCCAGATGTGCGAGTGCACATTGCATGAATGAGACCCCTCCTGAACTTTTGGGCCTTGCACCCCTCATCCTGAACCAAACTGGGTGCAAACCTGCTCAAGCGGAAGAACTCCGCTGCGTACTCGTCTACCGACGAGTTCTCTTGCACCAAACTAGCAAACTGCCCCTCCAAAGCTGACACGGCTACGTCCGGGTAGAACTTCTCCTTAAAGAGTTTCCTAAAGTCCTCCCAAGACAATCCCCTCACTGACGTACGCGGATCCGTACGGTACCAAGTCAGCGCTATATCGAAGAACTGGCTCGCTGCAGACGTCACTCACAGACCTCTCTGGACCTCTGCCAACTCCAGACTCCGTTCGACATCCTCTAGCCAGTCATCCGTGAAAACACAGGTGTAGGCAACTCTAGAGGGGGGTAAATAGAGTTTGTGTCGATAATCACCAAATAAAAATTAACTCTATATCACCTCCACAAAATAACTATCAAGATAGTAAATAAATCAGAAAGAAATGCGGAAGTAAATAAAGATCAGAAGAGCATACGCAAACACAGCAGTTTTAACCTGGTTTCCCTCGTGGAGGACTAGTCCAGGCCTGAGAACTCTAGCTCAGGATTCAAATCCACTATTTGTGAAATAGTAGTTTACAACCCGTGCCTTTTCTTCAGAAGAGCACGTCAACTTCTTACAGAGGATCGCAATGGCGATTTGCTTGGATTTTTCCAAGCGACTTGGAATTGTCCAAGTGACTTTTCTTTTCAACTCTTGCACAAAAACTTCTAGCTGAATCGCACTTGAGCACCTTGGGGCTTAGGAAGTTTTGTGGCTAGTAGATTGGAAGAGTAAGGCTCTTGACTATATAGGCTATGTAAGAGAAGAAGAATAGAAGAGTGGATGGTTTCAAATGAGAGAAACCAAGGCCTATTTATAGGGTTCGGGACAAGCAGAATTCGGCCAGAATTCGGTATGGATAATTCAAATTTTTGGTCGTTGGACAGCTCGTAGCAAGCAGGCCCTAAAAATCAGGGTGCTGGAAATCAGGGGACAGAGTTCGGCCCGAACTCTGTGTGGAGGCAGAGTTCGGCCCGAACTCTGTCTCCAGAAGACAGAATTGGTCCATTGGACTTTTGGGCTTTGTGGAGCTTGGGCTTGGTTCAGGAATTGGTCTGTTTGTATGGTAGAGCTTGGAAAGATATGTCTAGGGGTTGAGATGACTCAGTACGACTCAACGTACACATTCTCCTAGACTCAATAAATTGAAAATTACAGACTTGGAACAAGTAGGAAAACCAAGAGCCCTTTTATGAAGCCTTTCTTCTGATATTTGAGCATTCCTGAAGACGCCTTTTTCCCTTGACAGCGATCGTGCAAAGATAAACAGATCTAGAAATCTAAATACCTTTCGGGGGCTTCGCCCCCGAACCCCCGACGGGGGGCGCTGCCCCCTCGACCCCTGTCCGCTGACCGGGCAGCGGAACCCCCGATGCGAGGCCCCGGATAGGTCGCTAGGCGGTTCGGAGAAATCTTTTTGTATAACGCCGTCTTCGCTCCATCATTAATTCTTCATTGCCTATGTCCTGTTTGATCATGTTTGATCATGCTTACTGCATGTCTACAAATACTTGTTAGGCCAGCAAAATATGTTACAGTACGATACAAGCATAGCAATATAATACAGGACAATTAGGACATTGCTAAGTTTAAGTAACAACATGATAGCATGTTAGGCCAACAAAATATGTTGCAGTACGATACAAGCATAGCAATATAATATAGGACAATTAGGACAATGCTAAGTTTAAGTAGCAACATGATAGTGAGTATATGAATATTAGTGACATCATTATGTTAAACTTAACTGATTAGCCATATTCAAAAACATAATATAATCATTGGGCCAACAATCCGCGTATAGGATACCCTCGGTACCCTTGAACTCCCGTGGGTTCATCTTCCTGAAGTGGAGGTGTGTACCGGGCCTCCCCTGACCCTGCTGCTGATCTGGTGCTCCCTGAACTGTAGCATGTGCACCTCTCTCCACTGCTGCCATAGCTAGCTGATGCGAGTTCTCCATGGTCTGTCGCAGCACCTCTGCCTGACGGTGCTGTGCCTCTGTCTGTGCTCTCTGTGTCTGCAGCATCTGCTGCAGAAGGGCCATCATCCCCTGGGTATCTATCGGTAGCGGAGGCGGCTGTGAAAGGATATCGGGGATGACTATGGACGGTCTCGCTACTGGAGGTGGAAGACCTCCTGAAACCGTCGCTGCTGCTCCCGCCTGAAGGGCAGGGACTGAGGTGGCAGCTCCCTGAACTGCAACTCCCTCTGCTGAAGGTGGAAGACCTTCAGGAACTGCCGCTGTTACTCCTGTCTGAAGGACAGGAACTGAGGCTACTGCTCTCTCGACTGCTGCTCCCGTAGCCGGAGGTGGAAGACCTCCCGGATCTGACCTCTCTGGAATTATACTGGGCCCTGCTGCCAGAGAACGAGTCACCGTCATCCTGAACATGAATTGAACCCAAGAGATCAATGTGGCACAAGATAAGATATTATCAAAGGAGGACAATTAAATTCAAATGCAAGAAGAGTTGTCATGGTAATCAAAGATCAGAATTTTTCCTAAAATGTGATTGAGTAACTCCTACCATACCCTAGATCCTATGTCCTAGTCGCAGGCTCGTAATTAGTACTCTAAGTTGAGCACCATTACGAGATCGCACTAATTGCGACACTGACCTGCATGGTCCACCACAAAAATGTGTCATGACCCGCACCCTGAAGAGGGGTACGAGCACGTGGTTACGTCCAGCCTACGCCGCAGTATCGGCGGTAGAACGCTGTATATAGGATCTGTAAATACTACGACTAAAACAGATAAATGTACCTGTACAGTATATACAGTCTGAATGGAGGTGACATAGCAATACAGTCTCAATCACATATATCAAACTAAGGTAGATAGCATGGAAAGGAAGGATATGATAGATAAAACAGGAAGTGAGTCCAAGATCCACAAGTCAGAGCTATACACAAACATCCATGGTCTCAGAAAATATATAATAGATACTACAACTGACAGTGCTAGCTGGCTCGCAGGCCAGGCAAACCTAACTAGCTATACTACTCAGGGTGAGCAAAATCTAGTGGCTCTACCAACAAGCCACTGTCCAAGTCTACTCCGTCAGACTCTACCCCATAGTAGGTCGGACAAACAGCCTCTGAATTATCTGTAAAATTTATCAACGGTATCCTGTCAGGAAAATGAGCAAGTACAAACACCAACAGTAGTTCCATATGAATTGACAAATTCTATAAGAGGCAGTGTAATAAAATACAAGACAAAATCAACTGAAAATATATATAATGGTGTGAGTACTGAAAAGGATGACGATATGAATGTATATAGGGCGACTTGGGAACTGTTCGGAAAGCCGAGTTACAACCTCTAAACCAAACAAGGACTGGGACTGTAACCCTTCTCCCGAACAGAACTTAGTTACCACAGATAATAAATATAAAAGGTGTCTTGAATTATTAGTACGTCATGTGATCGGCTTGGGAAACATGTTCAAGCTTTCCATCTGACCGGCTACGAATAAATAACAAGTGTGAAACAATAAGTGTGAAGATAAGGCCGGTCACCATGGAAAGTTGTGAACAAGTAGCTATGAACAAGTGTCGAGTACAAGTGTGAAGCAACAAGTGGGTATTTTGATCACACAACCACTAATAACTCCCCATCCCCGAATAGTATAAAGGATCCGGTCATAACACGTCATGATACGAGATTTAAAAGCAGGTGATCAGCCCACTCCCAAGTCCATGTCTATACAAGTACAAGTAACAAATCGAGTCATGTACCAATATACCAAGTAATCTAGGAACAATATCTCATGACAGGATCCGACATATACTAGTCCGTGAAATATCGTGTCTGGAAATCAAGTAAGACACTACGACTGAATCGAATATAGCAGATATCAAGACAATGAAAACTATCAGTGAATGTACTCACCTGTGGTCCTGAGCTGATAGGGTGAACAGACGCTCAGAGTGATCACAGACCTAAAATAAGATAGTACGAGTCAAACATGGCTAAATACTGAAAAAGGAATCTAATTCAAGTCATGAATGCAAGTCTAAGTCAAAACTAGGTCAATCTAGGTCAGACTGAGTCTTACTAGGTCATACTGGCTCATACTGGGTCATACTAGGTCACTGGGAGTCATTCCAAGTCAAACTAGGTCAAACGGGGTCAACAGTTGACTTACGGTTGACTTTTGGTCAAAAAGTCAACCCTGGTCAACTCTGGTCAACTCTAGGTCAATCCTAGGTCAAACTAGTCTAATGTTGACCAACTGTTGACTTTCAGTCAACTGGTCAACTCTGGTTTGGTTTCGGTCAAATCGGGTCGCTTAAAGGCTAAGTTTGACCCTCGGTTGACTTTTGTTGACTTTTGGTCAAAAAGGTCAACCGACGTCAAAACTAGTCTATAGGCACCATATTTGATCGTTACCAACCAAGGGAATCGGGTTCCAACTCTATCCTAGGGCTCCTAACACCAATACCCTATTTTCTAAGTAAACTAACATTTACTCTACCAAGGTAAATCCCGATACCTTGCCCAATCCCAATGAAACCCCGCAAATATCCATGGTACTAACCTAGACTCCTTAGGGTAGCTAGATATCAACCTATCTAGGGTTTACCTACCAAGGAAAATGGGTATCCTAGGTATCTAGGCTATGTTAGGATACGAGGTATTGATTTACCCTATTACATTATCTATATCATGAATTTCCCTCACAACACTCTCACACTCATCCACACCACTCACTCTCATGGTATACTCATATATATATCTCACTCATAGGCTTCTCTATTGGTTTCCTATTAGTTTAGATATAGGCTATCCTATAGGCACTCACAAAACCTATACACTAGGCTCTCTCACACACACACAATACCTCATAGATACACACACACCCAAGGCTCATAAATACACACTCACATAGATGAAATTGTGGACAGGTTTTGGGGACAAGTTGGGACTAAATTTGTGGTCATATGGGACAGCCAAGAAGGGGGTTACATGGGCTGTTTTAGTGTGTTTGCATGGACTGGTTTTGAGTTGTGTTAGGACTGAAAGTTAAGGGTGAAATGAGGAAGTTTAGGGGCTGTTAGTTGGCTGTTATGGTCAGCAAAGTGGGGGGTATTGGTTGACTGTTGGGGGCTGTCCTTGGCAGTAAAGGATAGCCATGAATGGCTTGGCTTGATGGCTTTGGACAACACGAAATGGGAGTTATAAGGGACTGTTTTGACAGCCATAAAGGGGTGTATCAAAGGGCTGATGTCACGACCCGCACCCAGTGTGAGGGCACGAGAAGTAACGAACGTCCAGCCTACGCCGTAGTGTCGGCGGTAGAACGCTGTCCTGAGTTACCATATCTAACACAATCTAACCAAGCTATGAATAGAGAGTAAATAATACGTAACTCAATCACAATACTAAGATGGAACAGGAGAATAATCTCAAGAAAGTCACTATAAAGGTATAGGTGTAAACCACCGGAAATATGTCAAGTACAACTCATAAAAGTCTCAAATAGAAAATACAAGTAAAGTACTAAGTCTCAGCTAGACTATGGGCAAGTCCTCAACGACTGTGGGATCCTCCTGTGGGTCCACGTCGCTAGTGTCATTTAAGCCAATGCCAGAATAAGTAGGACAGTACTCCTCATCATCACCTGTAAAATTTTCAACATGCCCAATCAGGACGGAACGAGCACATATCTCTCACAACAGTTCATATCAGGAATGGACATATAAAGCAAGCTATAGAAAATTATACATGAATCACTGTAAAGAGAAATCAACAGGAAAGAAGATATAACTGAGGTATGAATATGGTAAATAAAGAGTATAACCTTCTACGTGAAACAGAGCATGAATTGGTTATGTAAACAGCTTGGGTTACACATGGATACAACTACGGAAAGAACATGGATAACAACTACTGGGGATAATGATCACATAACCAACTACACTCTCCCTGCCCCCAACCAATACACAAGGATCAAAGCATGTTATGTTATTGCACATGGATAACAACTACTGTATACATGGAGCTCATATGGTCATGAGTGTACATGAATAACATATGAGTGCACATGGATAAAAGTGAATACATGGAGTACATGATGAACATGATAAAGTACATGAAACATGACATACTCGATGTATCCGAGGGGATAACATCGCATGAAAAGATCCATAGGGTACCGATCCGTGTGAACGTCGTGTCAGCATCAAGTATACTAGTCTATAACAAGAGTACATATCCAAAGAAGTATGAAAAGATCAGAGAATGTACTCGCCTGGCAATCCGAACTGCTGATGATGAAAAGTGACTGGACTGGAGTAATACGATCCTATTTAAAACAACCACATGTCATCATACAGTCTAAAATATCATAAGAAAAGTCTTCAATACAAATTCTACATGATTTTGGTCAATCTAAGTCAAAGTCAACCTTGGGTCAACTTTGGTCAACCAAACTAGTCAACTAGGTCAAAGTTGGTCCACTAGTCTATAAGTCCATTTTTAGGTCAATACTAGTCTTAGAATTGATTTTGGTAGTTGGTTGGTATCTTAGGTCAAAGAAGCCTAATCCTAACAACCAATGTAATTCACAATACTTATATACATAATACCCTAATCTAATATCTATACTTTAGACTAGCATATCCAAGACTCTAGTCTTGGTATTTCTTAGGAAAATTCTAGTTTTAGGAAATAGGAAATCTCAATGCTAAACTCTATTTTAACTCTAACAAACAATCCTAACTAATCAATGAAACTTACTAGACTTAACCAAACCTAACTAAACTATCAACTAATTTGGCATTTCCCAATCCCAACTAAACAGTAAACTGAACTTAATATCCCTAAAATCAAATCTACACAACTCAATATCAGCTATAGGGTATTTCCTATCCTCTTGACTTCACCATTAACTACTTGGTATACCAAATTCCTAACTAAACTTGGTATCACTGAAATCAGTATTTCTAAGTAATTCCCACATCAATCCTAGTGTCTAATCCTATTCAGATTTGCTATGGCCATTACCTATACTCTATATATCCTATACAAATACCTACTCGAAAATCTTTGGCTACCCAAACTCGATCACAGTCTCCTCCATGATGCAACTAGTAGGCATCACATAGATATGGTCATCTAAGGTTTGTAGGTTTGAATTGAACAGAGGATATGAAATGAAATTGAACCAACTTATCAAAAGAAGTTTCAAACTGAAATAAAAAGGAAACTGGAATCAACTAATATGAACTTAAACTCAATCCTTCCTATGAAAACCCAATTTCGAAAGCAACCTATTCATGTGGCAACTGCTAGGTAATCACATGGTGAGGTTAATGAAGGATTTGCAGGCTTGGTCCTGTCATCAAATCGATGGAACTAGTTAATTTCTGAAACAAAAACTGGGAAATCAATTTGAAACTGAAAACTGGAATAAGGAATTTCCCAGAAATCTGATACTTAAACACAATACCTAAATTCCAACCCTTGATGCTACAACCTAATGGGTATTAACCTAGATAGGGTTAATTAGAGTCTGTAGGTTGGTTTATATACAGAAAATTCATTAAAAACTGAGTGAAACAGTTTCAATTGCTGAAACTGTAGAAAAACTTCAAGGAAATCCGATACTCTATGGCTATCCAATTTCGATCACAGCCTATTCCATGATGCAAACTAATAGATACTCCTAGGTATGGTAATGTATGATCTGTAGGTTGGGTTTTATACAGAATTTAACATCGAGATCAATGATGGAAACCGATCAAAACTGGAACAGGGAAGAATACTGAACTGGAATACCTGATACACAACACAATACCTAACATGATCTAAAACCCTTCGAAAACCAAATAATGATTGAAACCAAAGGTTGGTAATGATTCCTGCGTGTGTGTAGGTGCTACCCAGGTCATGTTGTGTCCAAATAACAAGACACGATGTGTCCAAAACACCAGAACCTAGACTGTCGAACCTAATGACCCAAACATCGTGCACGCGTGTCACGCGACCTAGGGCTCGACACAGACCCAACTACGACACGTGGTCGCTCGTACATGTAGCCCACATATAGGGCTACATGCCCACGTGTCTGCACTGGCCACCCGACGCGTGTCCGAGTCGCACGACACGCGTATCGGACGCGCGTTCTCACGCGCGCGCGACAGGCCGCGATCGATGCCGAGTCGATTACTCTCTCTACGCTCCACGAAATCCCACGAAATTTTGTGAGCATGCTGTCAGTCGTGGAGCCTCCCTACTGAAAAAATTTCTCGAGTTGAATCGCCGTGTCCAATGAGAACGGACACAGCAGTAGCAGGACACGCGCGCGGTCCTCGTGCTGCGCGTGCGTGTCCTGTTTCGGACACGAAAACGTGTCGATTCAACCAAGAACCTAGGGTTTAGGAATCCTCACCTATAGGGCTACAAATTCGTGAAATTAGATTACAAAAATAACATGATCGAAATCTAAGAGGAATTTCATCGAACACCCTAAAACCTAATCCGATATGTGTCCGATACACCTATCAAACGGACACGAAACTTAACCAAACTTCATGGGTGGGTCTAGGGTACCTAGATGCATTCTACCATGAAGAAAAATCAGAAGAAACTATAGAGTTTAGGGGTTTACCTATTGCGAGTTGAAAAATCAAGAAACTGACTCCTCGATCGATGAGACGACCAGTTTCCACCGAGCAAACGTCTCCAACTCCTTGCTAACAATGCTCCAGCAAATTCTCCTCCTTCCCACGATCACAACGCACTTCGTTTGAGGTGAAACGGAGGTCGGATGAAAAAGTTAGGGTTTTGGAGAGCTGGAAACTAGGGTTTTGTAAAGGGGGTGTCTATTCCAATGAAATGCTTATATAGGAGATGGGGGTTTCCTGTTTTGGCCGGCCATAGGAGTCCTAATAGGGTTAGGGTTGGTTCATGGGTCCCACTCCTCTATTTAAGTTGAGTTTAAGCTCAATTAACAAAAGGCTAAAAAGGCCAATTAATTAATTAGCCTAAAAATAGCCAAATGGCTTCTAAATTACACCAAAGCCTAAAAATAAAATCTAATTAGCTAGATACTCATCATAGGTCATGGTTAGTCTCTAATGTGGATTTCTAAAGTTAGACCAAAGGCTAAATCAATCACAAGTCAATAATATCTAGAAAATCACAAAATGACTAAAATGGCTAAAATGACTAAAATACCCTTATTTCAAAAAGTGGGTGCTACAAGTCTACCCTCTTTAAAATAATTTCGTCCTCGAAATTAAGATGATCCTACTCCTTCCAGGTCAATACCCAACAATCATGGTCTCAAGAAAACTTATCCAAATCATGCAGTTGAAAAGAAATCATACAGGGTTATGGCAGGCAATCAGTCTGGAGTCTCGTCCAGCTACTAAAGTCATACTAGATCAAAAGTAGTCATAAGGTATCAAACATACAAATATTATGGTAGGGTACAATAATCATCAAGATAGGATAAGGTATGGGTCAAGAACTCACCTCTACTAGGTCTGGTAGCTGGAACTCTCTCTCTCCTGGAGGTAGGCCTCGTCTAGGGGCAAGTGTAGTATGACAGTCTCGTATCTTGTGTGCAGCTGATCCACAAAATAGGCACAATCCTAGTCTCTTCCTACAGTCCTTCCATTCGTGCCCAAGCTTCTTACAGAAGGCACAGGTAGGCACTCGCTCAGCTGGTCTCTGCTGGACAGGAATCTGAACTGGATAGGCTGGTCTAGGCTGAAAGCCTGGGTACTCCTGAGGCTCTGGGTATAAACTGCTCCTTGCTCTCTTGGGACTAGGCTCCTCCCTCGAATGCATGTAATCCCACCACAGTTGGATACTGAGACTCTGCTCTCTCATAAGCTCAGCCTGTAGTCTCTGTACCTCCCACAAATCCTGAAGAAATCTGTGAATATGGGCTCTAATAGGAATGGCATGGGGTACCGCTCCAGGAGGCAAAGGAAGGCCCTCAGTCTCCGGCTGAACTGCAGTCCTCTCCTGAAGGATAGGAGATGGAGGGAAATTCTCCGGTGAGGCTGCTAACACCTCCTGAGCAATAGAAGGGGAAAGTACAATCTCGGTCTCATCCGGAATTGCAGCTGTGCACTGGGGACAAACTCTGGTCATGGGTGCCATTCTAGAAAAGATAAGGATAAATAATAAATCATCGGGCTGTAAGGCAGTCTATCATCCTTTTTAAAAACTGGTGATATATAAAAAAAAAACAACTGAAATTAACTATAGAGCGTTACTATTCTAAAGATGATCAAAATTGAAAGTTTAAAGCACGACTGTCAATAACACTAAAATCCAAGCACACTATATATATATCTACAAGAAATTTTAGTCTCAATATGATCTAAGTTGATCCACTCCAGAATGAATAGAGGTTTGGGCAAGATGGAGAACGAGGTCATTGAAGTCTAGGCACGAGTATCCAAGATTTGAAATCCATGTCACAATTGAATTAATTCAATTTAATAAGGTTCCAAACATTGGACGATAAGGGAATGACCAAGTCGACTGGTCGCGATCGTGGGTTTAGAATTCAACACTATTGAAATCCTAAAGGATACTGTGAGGATATAGAATTAAGCCACTATCCTCCTTTTGATAAGGAAGCTAAACGTGATACTCTGGGTTGACCTATTAAGTATAGTGCCTTGCCTTTCTGAATTATGTGAAAGGCAAAAACAAAAGAGTTCAAAGACGATACTATTGAGTACAATACGTGGTTCATAGACGACAAAAAATAGTTCAAGGAGAATTGCCAAACTGTCGTGGATGAGACAGATGCTCTAGAGTCTCATCCACGTAGAGTAATATATGAAAGCAAACCAAGTGCACTAGGTTGATCAGACCATCATACATTGGTTCTGATTAGACAATATGTTAGTGGGTCGCGACCCAATAAAATATGTCATGATCAAGCTCAAAAAGGATAAGCTTGCAAAACTAAGGCTAAATTAGCAACATAAGGTAGTCAAGTATAAGTAAGGAAGGTAATGATGAAGAAGAAAAGAAATAGTCCAAGATCCTTAACTAAGCTGGTCAAGCAATCAAGATAAGGTGCAATGTTAAGCATTTAAAGAACAAGAAGAACTCCATCCCATGTCGGGTCGAAAGAATTGAGTCATGGTTGAACCTCGAATTTAAGTCAGAAGGTATTTTAGTATCATGGTGAGGGTACAGGAATAAAGAAAATCAAGTTGAAGCATAAAATAAATTCAATTAAGAATCCAGTGAAATAATCTAGGGACACAGTACTAAAGGCGAATACTGTTAAGGAATGATCAAATACAAATGGTTAGAAGTCACAATAAAAGATCTAGATTTGAGGGAAGGTTGAGTAGGTCAAGATTTGAGATACAGTCACATAGTTTGGCAGACGACTAACAACACTAGAGTATATACTACTATCATAGTCATGAGTGATATGGCAATTAGTGTGGGATACTTCTATCTCATTAAGGTTACCTTGGTGGCCTACCTTTACATTCCTTTAAAAAGAAATTCCAAAAAAAAAAAAAATAACTACCTCAATTTGTATTCACTCTAAGCCTTCCAATCTAACCACGACTAACATTTAAGTCCTTTTCATAAATCTCATAATAACTTTTATCTCGTTACTACTAACCTTTCCTAATTTAACGTTTCAATCCCACTTTAAACTCCAGAGTTGATAAATCATGAATCCATAAAATTCTATATCACTTCCTAAAATAAAAAAAACTCCCCAATTTGTCTCAATAATCCTCAAGATAGACACTCAGCTTATCACGACAATCTAGCAGTTACAGCTCAGTATTTTAACGCGCTTATCAACCATAAATTTTTTTTTTCTAAGCCATTGAAACGTAATCACTACTTCTTAAACCAAAATCCAAATAGATTTTTAAATCTTTAATCAATTGACATGATTCCAAGAAAATTTCTTCCAAAATAATCGTTTTCATATCTTCCCGATCTTCTAACCCAAAAATTTTAATATCATTGCTTCCACTTAAATTTGAAATTCAATATATACATCGCAGCTTGTACGACTCAATTTAATAGTTCATACTGCCACCCCCTTTTTTTTTTTTGATCATTCAAACCAATCTATATACGTAAGGATGTATAATCATAATCCAATAATTCATGAATCCCATCAATTCCTGAAATCAATTTATTTAGATTCTAACTAATTTCCTCTGGTATCAACATATAATTTTATAATCCTCTGGTGATTACTACTTAGAATTTTCAAAATAAATTTCCTTGGTAATATCCCAACTTACAAACTACTAATCATTAAAGCATCCAGTTAGAAAAATGCCCTTATAACTTAGTCAAAATCTCCGTGTATCCCAATTCCTTAATGTAATCCTCCTAGCCATGCGTTTGACCAATGAGTATATAGCAGTGTAGCCATCTTCCTAACCATTATTAAACACAAGGAAGTAAGGGTATTGGTGAAAAGAGTTTAAACAAGATGCAAGAATCGAGGGAGGAAGGTGGACTAAAGTAAGGGAAAAAGGAATTTAAATCGAAGCTCAAAATGAGATTCTCAAGGGTCGTCCCAGGAATCTCTCAGGAATTCCTAATAGTGATTGAGTACTTTAACTTATACCTTATATCCTACTGCAGGTTGTAATGATACTCTAGTTTGAGTACCACTACGAATCACACTAGTTGTGATTGCGGACCTGCATGGGCCACCACTAAAAACGTGTCACGACCCGCACCCAGTGTGAGGGCACGAGAAGTAACGAACGTCCAGCCTACGCCGCAGTGTCGGCGGTAGAACGCTGTCCTGAGTTACCATATCTAACACAATCTAACCAAGCTATGAATAGAGAGTAAATAATACGTAACTCAATCACAATACTAAGATGGAACAGGAGAATAATCTCAAGAAAGTCACTATAAAGGTATAGGTGTAAACCACCAGAAATATCTCAAGTACAACTCATAAAAGTCTCAAATAGAAAATACAAGTAAAGTACTAAGTCTCAGCTAGACTATGGGCAAGTCCTCAACGACTGTGGGATCCTCCTGTGGGTCCACGTCGCTAGTGTCATTTAAGCCAATGCCAGAATAAGTAGGACAGTACTCCTCATCATCACCTGTAAAATTTTCAACATGCCCAATCAGGACGGAACGAGCACATATCTCTCACAACAGTTCATATCAGGAATGGACATATAAAGCAAGCTATAGAAAATTATACATGAATCACTGTAAAGAGAAATCAACAGGAAAGAAGATATAACTGAGGTATGAATATGGTAAATAAAGAGTATAACCTTCTACGTGAAACAGAGCATGAATTGGTTATGTAAACAGCTTGGGTTACACATGGATACAACTACGGAAAGAACATGGATAACAACTACTGGGGATAATGATCACATAACCAACTACACTCTTCCTGCCCCCAACCAATACACAAGGATCAAAGCATGTTATGTTATTGCACATGGATAACAACTACTGTATACATGGAGCTCATATGGTCATGAGTGTACATGAATAACATATGAGTGCACATGGATAAAAGTGAATACATGGAGTACATGATGAACATGATAAAGTACATGAAACATGACATACTCGATGTATCCGAGGGGATAACATCGCATGAAAAGATCCATAGGGTACCGATCCGTGTGAACGTCGTGTCAGCATCAAGTATACTAGTCTATAACAAGAGTACATATCCAAAGAAGTATGAAAAGATCAGAGAATGTACTCGCCTGGCAATCCGAACTGCTGATGATGAAAAGTGACTGGACTGGAGTAATACGATCCTATTTAAAACAACCACATGTCATCATACAGTCTAAAATATCATAAGAAAAGTCTTCAATACAAATTCTACATGATTTTGGTCAATCTAAGTCAAAGTCAACCTTGGGTCAACTTTGGTCAACCAAACTAGTCAACTAGGTCAAAGTTGGTCCACTAGTCTATAAGTCCATTTTTAGGTCAATACTAGTCTTAGAATTGATTTTGGTAGTTGGTTGGTATCTTAGGTCAAAGAAGCCTAATCCTAACAACCAATGTAATTCACAATACTTATATACATAATACCCTAATCTAATATCTATACTTTAGACTAGCATATCCAAGACTCTAGTCTTGGTATTTCTTAGGAAAATTCTAGTTTTAGGAAATAGGAAATCTCAATGCTAAACTCTATTTTAACTCTAACAAACAATCCTAACTAATCAATGAAACTTACTAGACTTAACCAAACCTAACTAAACTATCAACTAATTTGGCATTTCCCAATCCCAACTAAACAGTAAACTGAACTTAATATCCCTAAAATCAAATCTACACAACTCAATATCAGCTATAGGGTATTTCCTATTCTCTTGACTTCACCATTAACTACTTGGTATACCAAATTCCTAACTAAACTTGGTATCACTGAAATCAGTATTTCTAAGTAATTCCCACATCAATCCTAGTGTCTAATCCTATTCAGATTTGCTATGGCCATTACCTATACTCTATATATCCTATACAAATACCTACTCGAAAATCTTTGGCTACCCAAACTCGATCACAGTCTCCTCCATGATGCAACTAGTAGGCATCACATAGATATGGTCATCTAAGGTTTGTAGGTTTGAATTGAACAGAGGATATGAAATGAAATTGAACCAACTTATCAAAAGAAGTTTCAAACTGAAATAAAAAGGAAACTGGAATCAACTAATATGAACTTAAACTCAATCCTTCCTATGAAAACCCAATTTCGAAAGCAACCTATTCATGTGGCAACTGCTAGGTAATCACATGGTGAGGTTAATGAAGGATTTGCAGGCTTGGTCCTGTCATCAAATCGATGGAACTAGTTAATTTCTGAAACAAAAACTGGGAAATCAATTTGAAACTGAAAACTGGAATAAGGAATTTCCCAGAAATCTGATACTTAAACACAATACCTAAATTCCAACCCTTGATGCTACAACCTAATGGGTATTAACCTAGATAGGGTTAATTAGAGTCTGTAGGTTGGTTTATATACAGAAAATTCATTAAAAACTGAGTGAAACAGTTTCAATTGCTGAAACTGTAGAAAAACTTCAAGGAAATCCGATACTCTATGGCTATCCAATTTCGATCACAGCCTATTCCATGATGCAAACTAATAGATACTCCTAGGTATGGTAATGTATGATCTGTAGGTTGGGTTTTATACAGAATTTAACATCGAGATCAATGATGGAAACCGATCAAAACTGGAACAGGGAAGAATACTGAACTGGAATACCTGATACACAACACAATACCTAACATGATCTAAAACCCTTCGAAAACCAAATAATGATTGAAACCAAAGGTTGGTAATGATTCCTGCGTGTGTGTAGGTGCTACCCAGGTCATGTTGTGTCCAAATAACAAGACACGATGTGTCCAAAACACCAGAACCTAGACTGTCGAACCTAATGACCCAAACATCGTGCACGCGTGTCACGCGACCTAGGGCTCGACACAGACCCAACTACGACACGTGGTCGCTCGTACATGTAGCCCACATATAGGGCTACATGCCCACGTGTCTGCACTGGCCACCCGACGCGTGTCCGAGTCGCACGACACGCGTATCGGACGCGCGTTCTCACGCGCGCGCGACAGGCCGCGATCGATGCCGAGTCGATTACTCTCTCTACGCTCCACGAAATCCCACGAAATTTTGTGAGCATGCTGTCAGTCGTGGAGCCTCCCTACTGAAAAAATTTCTCGAGTTGAATCGCCGTGTCCAATGAGAACGGACACAGCAGTAGCAGGACACGCGCGTGGTCCTCGTGCTGCGCGTGCGTGTCCTGTTTCGGACACGAAAACGTGTCGATTCAACCAAGAACCTAGGGTTTAGGAATCCTCACCTATAGGGCTACAAATTCGTGAAATTAGATTACAAAAATAACATGATCGAAATCTAAGAGGAATTTCATCGAACACCCTAAAACCTAATCCGATATGTGTCCGATACACCTATCAAACGGACACGAAACTTAACCAAACTTCATGGGTGGGTCTAGGGTACCTAGATGCATTCTACCATGAAGAAAAATCAGAAGAAACTATAGAGTTTAGGGGTTTACCTATTGCGAGTTGAAAAATCAAGAAACTGACTCCTCGATCGATGAGACGACCAGTTTCCACTGAGCAAACGTCTCCAACTCCTTGCTAACAATGCTCCAGCAAATTCTCCTCCTTCCCACGATCACAACGCACTTCGTTTGAGGTGAAACGGAGGTCGGATGAAAAAGTTAGGGTTTTGGAGAGCTGGAAACTAGGGTTTTGTAAAGGGGATGTCTATTCCAATGAAATGCTTATATAGGAGATGGGGGTTTCCTGTTTTGGCCGGCCATAGGAGTCCTAATAGGGTTAGGGTTGGTTCATGGGTCCCACTCCTCTATTTAAGTTGAGTTTAAGCTCAATTAACAAAAGGCTAAAAAGGCCAATTAATTAATTAGCCTAAAAATAGCCAAATGGCTTCTAAATTACACCAAAGCCTAAAAATAAAATCTAATTAGCTAGATACTCATCATAGGTCATGGTTAGTCTCTAATGTGGATTTCTAAAGTTAGACCAAAGGCTAAATCAATCACAAGTCAATAATATCTAGAAAATCACAAAATGACTAAAATGGCTAAAATGACTAAAATACCCTTATTTCAAAAAGTGGGTGCTACAGCTGATATGTGGGGGTTTTAAGGGATGCAAGGACTGCCATATAGGTTGTGTTTGGGACTGTTATGGAGTGGAGTTAAGGGGCTGTCATGGAGTAAAACCTGGGCTATTTAGAGTCAAAAATAGGACAGCCATGTGGGCAATTTGGACAGCAACAAAGGCCAAAACCTGGACTGATAGGGGGTAACATATGGGCTGCCCAAGGGCCATATAGGGACAGCCATGTGGGTACTGTAGCACCAAGTTTTCCAAATGAGGGTAATTTTAAAATTTTGTGTTTATAATTATTTTAATAATGATATTTAATTCATGATATGATTTTTGGTGATTTTAAATCATTTTAAAATTATTTAAATCAATGACTTGCGGTTTTGACGTTTTGCTAGTGAAACCCTAGAGACTGTTTGACCTAGAGCCTAACCATGTGATTATGATATTTTAATATCATTTTTGGCCTAAGGATATTTTTTGCATTTGACCTCTTTGAATTATTTTGATATTATTTTATTATTTATGATATTGTTTTGGGGTTATTTGAGTCGGGTTCGAATTTCAACTCAATCCGACTTGAAACGGGGACCCGGGGGTAGTTTGACTCTAGTGGACCCACACACTAGTTAGGCATAGCCCACATGACATTAATTTTAGTCCACATGATAGAAATATTTTAGTTATAGGTTAGACTAATTATTATGGATAAGGTTAGTGTGATTAGAGACTTTAGAATGACTAATTTAGCCCCAACCAATTAGCCCTTTCCTAATACTCATAGAATAGGTTAGTAGGGGCTTTTGGACTTTTCCTAATAGGAAAAAACCACCTTTATGGCCAGCCACAATAAGGATAGGGTTGAGCCTCCCATTTGTCATTATCCATCTATTTTTCTCTCTCTTGTTCTTTCCCAAATTCCTAGAGAGCAATCCCTAGCAATTTTTCCACCAAATCCTTCCATTTTACCACCAAATCTTCTTCTTTCCTTCTCCATTCGAGCCAAGGAGGAAGCTACCCAAGTTTGAGAGGATTCGGAGCTCGTTCGTGTCCTTTTGGAATCTTTACGTGTCGGTGTCGCTCCGGGAAGATTTTTCTTCGATTTGATCTACCGGGAGGTATAAATCCCTTCTCCTTTTCATTTTCTCATGCATATAGGTCTATTTTGAACCCATAGGAATGACCCCCATGGTTGTATCTCCATTTGTGTCCATTTTGTGTCCATTTGGAGGTCATAGGAGTGTCATTTGTGTTGTGGATGTGTTCATGTTACATATATAGATTTATATATATATTGTAATGAGAGTGTATCTATATTTATATATGTAATAAATGGTTCATGATGATTATATAATCAAGTTTGTGAGTGTGGTTCCTCATATTATTATTGCTATTATTGTTGTGGATAATTAGGATATATATTGTGTATTCTTTTGGCTCAAACTACCCAAATCCGTCATGATTTTTATCCATGTTTTTAATTTCAGTCCTAACTTAGAAATGTCATAACTTCTAGCTCAAAGCTCGGTTTAAACTCCCATTTTTTTAAAAGAAGCTTATTGAAGTTAGCTTTCCAAAAACATGTAATAATAGGCCTAATTCTTTCTGTAACTTTCTGGAGATTTATTTGAGTGTCAGTTGTACGAAAGATAAACGCGTTCTCGGTGTTTTCGCGATTCCGGGAGTTTCCGGAAACGAAAATGCGATCCGTTTGAAGTTTCGGAAAGCTAACACATAGATCTATAACATACTTTAATCCTAAATTTTAATTCATGCTGAGATGGTACAGTATTGATTATTAGTAGGAGTTATTATTCGGCATATGTATTTTGTGCACCCTTGTGTGTAATATAATGTTCTATTTAATTTTAACCCATGTTAATGTATATACATTATGTAATTAAATAGAGAATGCAAGCATGAGTAAATGGTTAAATAAATGATGTATGAGGTGTATATCTAATGTAAGCATGTATAAGTATGGCTTGTAATGAATATGTAGGTTCCATTGTATGTAATGTATGGTGCATATAGTGGTGCAAAAGAATAAATGAATGATAAATGAATGCAAGCATGAATGTAATATAATAATAGATGTAATGTATGCAATATATAAGTTAATGAGATGTAATGTTCTATGTTAACACAAATCCTATATTACCTCATGTACCCCTTATACTATGTTGACACTATCACACTTGACACTTTGTTCACTTACACTTTGACACTCTTTGATATGTATACACTATGTATGCCCATTTAACCCTCACTTGCCCCTTTGCCATGTTCACATACACACACATAGCCTCTTACATAAGTATTTATGAATACAGTTAACTTAGCTATGTATGTATATTATATATATGTTAGCATATTGTGTTGTAATATATAAGTTTATATAACCATTTGAAATGCCATGATTATAGACCTAATATTGAATACCAATATATGCATGTGTATATATGTGTAGGCATATATAGCTTAAAGTAATAGATTACCTAGTGTATATCCAATGTGAATTCTTGCCTATTTGAGTATTGAATAATTGCATGCTATATAGAGTTGGGTGTATATTGGCTTGTATAGCCTTGTATTGATGTGTGCTTGCTAGGATAGTCTTGGTTAGGCCTAGTAAGACTTGCTGGGTTAGGACATGACCTAGTTTGACCTAGTTTGATTAGTGCAGTTGACCAGAGTTGACCAAGGGTTGACTTTGGCCTAGTTTGACCTAGATTCATGTAGAATGCATTGTAGTGCTTTATATTACCCTTCTGGACATGTCGTGACTTATGCTGTTCTAATTAGGAGCCAGACACCTCTCCTCGGACCGTATCTTTACCTTGGACATTCAGATATCAGGCGAGTACATTCTCTGATCATTTCATATCATGCTTAGAATTATATTCCTGCTTTAGATTACTATACTTGATGCTGTCATGACATTATCACGGATTAGTACTATATGGATCTTCTCATGCGATGTTATCCCCCTCGGAAGCATCGGGTACATTGTGTCATGTGCGTTTCACTTTCATCATGTACTCCTGTGCTTCCATTTTACATGTGCACTCCTGTGAATCTTGTACTCTCATGTTCACGGAGCCCCCATGTATACTATCATGTGCACCCTATATGGGCCCCATGTGATATCTTGTGCAATAACATAACCAGTTTAGATCCTTGTGTATTGATTGGGGATACGGGGGAGTGCTAGTAGTTGTGTGAACAATTCCATTGTAGTGTAGATCCTGTGCACCTCGATATCTTGTGCAAATATGTCCTGTTCACATGTGCTATCTCGTACTCTGACTCACTAGCCACTGTTAGTTCTCTATTTATAGTAGATATTTCTGTTACAGTTCTCTCTTGTTTAAATACTGTATTTCTTCAGATCCTGTATTTTACTCTACTGCATGATTATATTTTCTAACCTGCTATGATCTGTTGAGATGTACTGTACTCGCTCCTGTCCTGACTGGACCTGTTGATAAATTTTACAGATAGCCTGGAGGTTGCCTGCTAGCCTAGAGGAGACAGTAGAGGTTGCATAGATAGCTAGAATTTTTGCTTATAGTTTATTTTCAGTCATCTTGAGTTGTATTTATGGATTACTGTATTTGGGTTTTGAGATGTATTCTGAGTTTGTATCTTAGACACTTAGACTTCTATCTGTTGTATCTCTTTTTGATTTCATGTTTTATCTATCTTCCTTTATGCTCTACCTTAGATTTGATTGAGCTTACATTCTGCTATGTCACCCCCATTCGGGGAGTATAAACTGTTTAGTCTTATACTGTTAGATGCATTGAGACCTAGGACAGCGTTCTACCGCCGACACTGCGGCGTAGGCTGGGCGTTGTTACGTTCTCGTGCCCTAACTCTAGGGTGCGGGTCGTGACAGGTACTTAAGGGGCTGTTTTGAATAGCAATTAGGAGGACTGTTTTGGGACAAAATAGGACAGTAATGTGGGGATACAATGACAGCCATGAAGGGCCAAAAACAGGACTGTTTTGGGACAGCAGTTTGGGTATCCCCCTCCCTACAAAACACTCTACACACCACTCCACAATACCTCTCTATAACTCCTCTATATCCACTCAACCATTCCATCAAACACCTATCCTTCATACCCTCTACAAACACAAACACACACACACACACACACACACTCTCTACCAAGCTCTCTTGGCTGACCCCCTTCATGCCCCCATCCAACACAATGTCACACACACCACATAAATATATATCCATATATATATAACCATATATATATATATATATATATATATATATATATATATATATATATATAGATTATAGGAATATGATACATAGGGAAAACACATTCTAAACACATGTAAAAATCTGGAATGAATATTAGAATAGCAATAAAACAATACACAAACAATTCACATGTGTCCAAATTGGGGGGTTTTCTACTTGGACACGATCCTACTCCTAGGACACCTCTACAAATGTCCAAATGGACACAAAATGGACACCAATGGGCACCAAACCAAGGGGGGTCATTCCTATAGGTCAAAATGAAGCTAATGCATGAGAGAAATGAGAGAGGGAAAGGGTTTATACCTCTCGGTGATTCGATTCGATCCCGAAACGCCACCGACACGTAGAAACTCCAAACAGACACGGACAAGCTCCGAATCCTCCCAAACTTGAGGAGCTCCTCCCTTTGATAGAATGGAGAAGGAAGAATGAAGGTTTGGTGAAGAAATGAAAAGATTTGGGGATGATTTGATTAGGGCTAGCTCTCAAATCAATTTGGGGAAGAACAAGAGAGAGAATGGAATAGGAAATAATGAAGTTTGATGGAGCCTATCCTCCTAGTCATGGCCGGCCAAATGGGGTTGTTTTGTCCTATATGGAAAAGTCAAAAAGGCCCCTCTCTAGTCTATTTGCTAAAACAATGGTAAGGGGTTCAAGTCGGGGGTAGTTTATTAAATCCTAAAACCACTAATCCAAATTAAATCTAACCAAAATATTTAGCCTAGTAACTAACTAAAATACTGACATGTGGGCCATGGCTAACTAGTGTGTGGGCCCGCTAAGGTCAACACTACCCCGGATCCCCGAAACAAGTCAAAACAAGTCGGAATGAGTTAAAATTCGAACCCGATTCAAATAACCCCAAAATAATACAATAAATAAATAAATAATTTTAAAAATATTTAAAAGTAAAAAATGACAAAAATATCCCTGTTTCTGGAAACTGGGGGTGACACCACCCCGGCCCAAAACTATCCGGGGTCCGGAAGGTTGGCTATAAGGCCTCGTTTGGTTCACGGATTTAAGGAACCAAGAAAGGAAAGTTGTTCCTTTCCTTTGTTTGGTAGCCACAAACTTGGGAATCAATTTCCTGACAAGGGAGAAAATTGGTGGGTATATGGTTCCACTCAAGACCAATGTGATTGATTTTTCCTCCTCCTTTTCTAACATTTATTACAAAAGTTATGACAAAAGTAACCATGTGTAATTGCTTATTTACCATTAATGTTATTTTTTATCATATTATTTTTATTTTAAAAGGTAAGGATATTATTAGAACATTGTTATATTTTGCTTTTCTTTTCTAGGTAGTTTTCTTGTTTTACCAAACAACGAGAAGGAAATGCGACAAAAATTTTACTTTTTTATTTTCATGAAAAATACAAGGGAATTCATTTCATTTCCGTGAACCAAACTAGGCCTAAGGCCTCGTTTGGTTCACGAATTCAAGGAATCCAGAAAGGAAACTTGTTCCTTTCGTTTGTTTGGTAGCCACAAATTTGGGAAACACTTTCCTGACATGGGAGAAAATAAGAGGAAAAATAATTCCTCTCATGACCCATGGGATTCATTTTCCCTCCTCCTTTTCCAACATTAATTACCAAACATTATGACAAAAGTAGTCTTAATTTATTACCTATTTTATCAATTAACTCTTCATTATAATTACGTTGACATTGGATATTGTTGGAACAATAATATATTTTTCTTTTCTTTTCTACACCAACCAAACATAGGAAAGGAAATTTGATAGGAATTCTACTTTTCCATTCCTATGAAAAATACATGGGAATTGATTTCCTTTCCGTGAACCAAACGAGGCCTGAAAGTATCGCTCCCGTCCGACGAACTGATCCGGCCCGACCAAATCCGGTCAAATCGGGCTCCTGGCCGGCCCGTCCGGCCCTGCCCGGTAGACACCATGAGGCTAAATGTGATTTTTGCATCAATAAGCCTAAAACTATCATCGCCACCAAATTTTCTTTCCCCCCCAAAAAATGTCGGATCCGTACCGGAAAGTGAAGGCCGGCCGGCTCACTTTCAAGGGCGGCGAGCTCGCCACCGCCGACAAGAAGAAGAAGAAGAAGCGAAAGAACAGCAAGAACGACTCCTCTTCCACCGCCGCCGATGCCTCCGACGCCGTCGTCGTCGCCGGAGTGGAGGAAGAGTCGGCGGTGCTGGCGGCGGCGGCGGGGGCTGGAGGAGAGGAAGGAGGAGGAGGAGAAGATATATATGCGATCGACGCGGCGAAGAAGATGAAGTACGAGGAGCTGTTCCCGGTGGAGGCGAAGCGGTTCGGCTACGACCCGAAGAACAAGTCCCGGGCGAGCAAGTCGGTGGAGGACGCCCTCGACGACCGCGTCAAGAAGAAGGCCGACCGCTACTGCAAGTAGATAGAGAGAGCGCCTCCAGGTACTCGCTCACTAGAAATTAGGGTTAGGGTTTGTGACCTCACGAAGAAGAGGGCTAGCTAAATGTCTCTTGGTTACATGAATCTTATTTACTATTCAACTCCGTCGAGGAACATCTGCTCTACCACAAGTCAATTCTTTTTTCACACCCATGTTTATGATGACTGTAGGCTATGAATTCTATCCCTATTGATATGACTTTATTAGTTTTTCATATACTAATTATTCTGTATTCAAGAACAGGGGTCCTCAAGGAGTTTGAATCTAATTGTGTATGGTTAGCACCAAAATATGGTTTTAGAACTATCTGGTTTGAATATCTAAAGTTATAAAAACGTGGATGCCTCGGGCAAGGTTATAAAAGGTGCTAGGCGCTAGTCGGCCGGGTGCCTAGCCCGCCTTAGGTTGTTCAAAAAGAAGAAGAAGAAATAGATATACTGACCCCCTATGTTTTATGAGTATTACATGGATTACCTCTATTTCGAAAATAATTACACTGGCCCCCCTTTGTTTTATAATTTTAATAAAACATATGGGTGGTTAGTGTTATAAGTTTATATAGAAAATATAAACCATAGGGGTGGTCTGTGTAATTAGTTTCAAAGTAGTGGTAGTTTCTCAACGTAAATTGCCCAAACAAAGAAACGTATAAACCTTCTAAAAATTGTGGAAAAAGTCCATGAAACCCAAAAACATGCATAATCGGACATTGTGGGTTAGGCTGGTCAGAAGAAGAAGAAGAAGAAGAAGAAGAAGTAGATATACTGACCCTCTTATGTTTCATGAGTATTACATGGACTATCCCTATTTCGAAAATAATTACACTGACCTCCCCTATGCTTTATAATTTTAATAAAACATAGGGATGGTTAGTGATATAAGTTTCTATAGAAAATATAAAATTATAAACTATAGGGGTGGTCCATGTAATTAGTTTCAAAGTAGAGGTAATTTATGTAATAAGTGTAAAATATAGGGGTAGTTAACGTAAATTGTCCAAACAAGGAAACGTAAAATCCTTATGAAAATTGTGGAGAAAGTGCATAAAGCCCCCAAACATGCTTAATTGGACATCGTGGGGCACTAGACGGCACCTAGGTGCTGCCTAGGCCAATATTTAGAACAAGGTTCACAGTATCGGTATCGGAATCGGTATCGGACTATTCGATATCGGTAGTATCGGCAGTTTCGATCGGAGTATCGGATTTTTTGGTATCGGAAAAAAAATAATTATTAATAAATTATTTACATTTAAAAACATATATTTTGTACATTTAGGCATAATTTAAGTATTTTCAGTGTTATTTCGTAGTACTTTTGAAATTAAATATCATTGTAATCACCCTTAGCGATTGATTTACATATAATAGATTGATTTTCTTCTTTTACATGTTTTTTACAATCTTATTATGCTTTAAACCCTTGATGATTTGTCTTTTTCGTTTAATTTTCTTTGCCGAATTGACCGGAAAAGAGACCCTCAATGTTGGTATCGGTAAGTATTGGGTATCGGTCGGTATCGGATCGAGACATGCCAAACCGTATCGGTATCGACCATTTCGGATCGGTATCGGCCGATACTTTAAACCATGATTTAGAATAGTGGGCTTGGAAATTTGGATGGCCATAAGATCTTTTCGGACTCTTTCCGGATTCCTTTTGTAGGGTTTATTAGTGCTACACGCTCAGAAGTCAGAATATCAGTCCCAAGATAAATAGAATTCTGAAGGTACCGTTCTTTAGTTAGTTTATGAATGCCCTGAGCTAGGTTACTTTAGAAGGGTTAAGATACCCAAGACTTGTACTCTAGGTAAAGTAACCTACTGAAAATTTGGTAATTAGGATGGGAAAATTGTTTGGGTAAGGGAAAATTGATTGTCCTGTCCCGTCTTTTTGGCATTTTTACAGTAACAATTCTATTGTGGAGCTTTCTTGTTCTCCATTCGCCCCGTTCTAATAGCAGCAGGATATAACAGAAAATGACATTTCTTTCTGTAATTTCTCAAGCATACCTGGGGACCTCTTTTAAACCTCTATGAACATGTCATTTATATTTTTTTGGATTTGGCAACGTGAACCTGATTATGAAGAAGTCTCTTAACACAGGATTAATCTGTTTTTTAATACTCCCTAAAAGGAATATGTAGAAGTGACAAATAGCTGGACCAAGTCCACTCTGTTCCCATCTTTGGCCCTGCTTTTGTTAGAAATTATGCTAACGGAATACAGAAGTTTTGCAATATGTTACGAAGTCTTTGTTTCATCTTGTTTCTTAAATACTATAAACCTACATGCAATATTCATGTTAGAGTTGTACTGAACTGTTCATGTTCCATTCCAGGCGGCCATCATACCCTTAAGCTGTTGCTCTCTCTATTTTGAACGTTTTTCATTTCCCACGTAAAGCTACTCCTAGTAGTCTAGCTAATTCAATTTTTAGCTAGCTGCATAGATACTCCTCCAAAGACCGCATCCGTGTCAACATATATGACATGATATTTTGTGGACACTAATGTTGGACTTGGTCAGCTCATGTCTAGATTGCAACAGTTGAAAGTGATATGGCATGGTCTTTCCCTCGTGCAAAACATTAACATGATATTAAAACACTAAATTTCTTTGTAGCTGTTCATTTGACTAATATCCCATCACTCTTAATTGGTGCATCTATTGGTCTGTTTTGCCCATGAAAAGATTTTTCTTTCATCTTAGCCTTTAATGGTGTCACCTCCAAGTTCCCACGAATCCACTAACTTCTTATCCTACCTTTTCAATATATCACCTCTCATTTCAGCTATACACATTTTGAACGTACTTTTAATGCCCAACAGTCCTATCCATAAAGCATGTCTGATCGTGTTTCACTTCCAAGCCATGAACTGTTTGAATGGCCAGTATGTATAGGTAGCAGGTATGGAATCATATTCAAAGTTCCATTCTAAATAGCAATCAGCCTTATCTTTAAAGCTCTGTACCTTACAAGCATGTCTAGCACCATCAAGAACATGGCTTCAGGAAGGTACCTTGAGCATTCTACTTTATCTGAAAGGTGGATTAGACATGCCTGATGAGATTATATCCCAAGTGATCAAGGATTTGGAAGATACTTGGGGCTTGAAAGCCAAAATATAAGATGGCTGCTGCCGATTTAACAAGTTAAGAATGTACGAGAGATGATCATGAACTCACCAACAAAACTGGAGGCGAAGCCAGGGTACATGGTGTATGCAGAAGAATGAAAGGATATAAATTTACCGGTGCGAGCGCCATTTCATATAAGGTTGTATGATCAAGTTGGGATAGTTGAAAAACTGAGTTGGACCTGCCAATGGGTGGGTTAGTTAGAGGTTACTTAATAATTTTAGGTTTTGGTTGGGTTTGAGTAAATCCTTGATCAAGCTGCACCAAACTAGAATGTGTTTCCTGCTTATATCAGGCTGTAAGTTTGCCCCTGACTAATTGCTTAGTTTTGGATTAGTTAAACTTTGTACTTGATTGGTTTGTCATGGTTAAGCTACCCAGACCGAGTTTATCCATACTACACTAGCAGTTGAGTCGGGGTTGGTGCTGATACCAACGTAGTAGGTTTAGCTGGGATAGGGTACAGGCTGCATACTTTTGGTTTGAGATTGCCTCAGGTGACCTCGTGCAGTTATCTTGATCACTACATGATTTCAAGTCAACTTTGTTGGAGTTTGGTCTTTTTCAAAGAGAATTTTAGTCCCACATCGGCTAGACCAAAGGAGTTGTATCTCTATATATTAGCTTTGCTAGTTTAGAGATGCACATGTGGTGTGGAGGTGCACATGGGTGTGCCATGTGGGGTTATTTTTCTAATGGGAAAAAGGCTAATCAACAATAAAAGCATTCATGCTTTTTGCTCTTGGGAAATTCATTTCCATGGAGACTCGGACTCGGGCTCATGAGGCGTAATCAGTGTAGTCAAAGGCGCGCCTAAGGCGCGCCTTCCTCCTAGGCGCAGGGGTAGCGCCTCAAGACACTCAAGGCGAGGCACAGTTCTTAAGGCGCGCCTTAGGCACGCCTTTTCCGAGCGCCTTGGAATAGCTAAGGCGTTCCTAGGCGCGTCTTAACGTCAGGGCCCTCCAGGCGGAGTGTTTTGACTGTTATTTAAGCTGCTATTTTTTTGAACTGTTGTTTGTTATTTTTTTTTTTTTACTTTTTTCTCTAGTTTTTTTTAAAAACTTTTTTAACTTTGAATACTGTTTTTTAACTTGTTTTGTATGTATACTGTTTTTTAACATCATTTTTTGTTAGTTTTTTTTTCAGACTTCATAATATTGTTTTTTAACTTCATTTAATATGTTTGTTTTATTACTTACATTAGTAATTTTGTATATATATATATATATATATATATATATATATATATATATATATATATATAATTTCCATCTTATAAGATCAAGTCATGTTAATTTGAATTTTCCACTTCGAGGATATCCTAAAAATTCAATTTAAAGTGATTGCATGTTAACCTACACAAGGGAGGAATTGGAAGCACACATGTTTATCAATGCAGAAATCTAATATATATATATATATATATATATATATATATATATATATTGCGCCTCGCTTCGCTCGGGCGCATGTCTTAACTGCGCCTTGCGCCTCGGACGATATGGACCCTTTGCGTCTCAAGTGCGCCTTGCGCCTTTGACTACCTTGGGCGTAATGTGGCGTTTTGTTGGCGCACTTTGCACTTAGCACGTCAGCATCGTCGCTAGGCGCATAGTGCGCTTTAGTTGCGCTCGTTGCGCGAGCCACTTGCGCTGCCACGTTGCGCGCCACAGGTTGCGCGACCATGGTGCGCGCCAGGTTGCGTGCCAGGTTGCGCACCAGGGTGCGCGCCAGGTTGCGCACATGTTGCGCGCCAGGTTGCGCACAGGTTGCGCACAGGTTGCGCCGGATGCGCTGGTTGCGCAGTGGCACAGTGCGCGCAGTGGCGCAGGTTGCGCAGGTTGCGCAGTGGCGCAGTGCGCGCAGTTGGCGCGGGTTGGCGCAAGTGGCTCAGTGCGCGAAGTGCAGGGAGCGCTGGGTGCGCGCAGTTGGCGCAACTTGCAGCAGAACGTGCGTTTGCATGTTCTGGGCGGTTGCTACATGTTCGGGATAGTTTTTACCACGTCCCTAACTTTGTGGCAACCGAACAGTTGCTGCAGGACCTATATAAGGCATCCTCTCTCTCTCAAGGCTGGGGACATACATAAGAAAGAGAAGCCACACAGAAAGTTTACGAAGTGTTTTTTAGCACAAGTAAACAGATAATTCAGAAGTGTTCTTTAACACAGTTCTGATCTTCCAGCAGCCTTCGAGAGAGAGGAAAGGCGCCGCACCAGCGTTGCTTTTGCACGGGAGTTCGTGTCCATCCGAGGAGTCAGAAGAGCAGGAGTGTTCCAAGTTCTCCGACGAACTTGCTGGTTCCTGGAAGCTGTTCGTGTAAGGCAAATAAAGCTTTGAGCAACGGTGATTATTCACCCCAGCAGGAGTTCTTCCATCTTTCGCCAGTCACCTTCTTCGTTAATTGCCAGTAATTTTGATTGTATCTTCTTTTTAGAAGTACTACGATCTGATTGCTGTTGATTACGAAATCTTTTTAGATTCTCGTAATTCTGAATCACCTTCCTTGAAGTGTTGATTTGAAACATTGTTTTTACAATTGTTTTATTTTCTTAGTTTTCCATCGGAAAAATTGTGCCCCGGCACTAACAATCTCAAAGCTTTATTGCTACGATGGAAAACGTTAATGCTTCACTCCTCAATACTGACTTTTGTAAGTTAGAAAAGTTTGATGGAGAGCATTATCAAGTCTGGAAGAGGAAGGTTTATCTCACTCTTCAACTCAGAGACGTTGATCACGTGCTTATTGAAGAGGAACCTACTGTTCCAGATACTGGGTCTGCTGCCGCAATCACTGCGGCTACTAAACTTCAGGCCAAGTGGAGAAGGGAGAATAGCATTTGCAGGTTACTTATCCTGAATGCTATGGAGGATTCCCTAGCAGAATCCTACAGTAAGAAACCAATTGCCAGAGACATATGGGAGTCTCTGGAGAAACTGTACGAAGAAGACAAGAACAGGAGCAAGATATTTGTGGTTGAAAAATATCACAAATGGCTCTTTGAGGACGAGAAGTCCATGTTGCCGCAGGTAAAAGAATTTCTGAAGCTACGACAGAAGTTGGAAGACGAGGCGATGCCCCTCCCCGACAAGTTTGTTGTTGGAGGGATTGTCTCAAAGCTCCCCGCTGGGTGGAGTAAGTTCTATGCAAACATGCATAGGAAGAAGCTTGAGATCAGCCTTGAAGATCTCTTGCAGGAAATCTATGTTGAGGACCAGATGCGGGGCTCAACTGAAGGTGGACGCACTGTCCAAGCAATTGGCTAACGCCAATCTGGTTCATACCAAGGAACCAAGAGGAAAACAGGCGGCTTCCCACAGCAAGAAGAAGGACCCTAACAATCTGAACGTGAAGGGGACTTCCTTCAAGCGAAAGAAGGCAAAGTCTCAGATGCCTTGTTTCAAGTGTGGCAAGAAGGGTCACTTCAAGAATGAATGCGAAGCAAAGACCAAGCAATCAGAGCAAGGAGAGCCTAGTAAGGTATCTATGATCACTGACGTTATTGCTATGATTGCGCAGGTTGATGCGGTAAGGACTGACTCTGACTGGTGGGTAGACACTGGAGCCTCCTGCCATGTCTGCTCCAGTAAGGAGTGGTTCACCACCTACACACCTACTTCTGAAGTGGTTATGATGGCGAACCAGGCACAAGCTGAAGTGCTCGGGATCGGGATGGTGGTGTTGAAGCTGACTTCGGGGAAGTCTCTGACGCTTCAAGGCGTGAAGCACGTACCTGCTATCGCCAAGAACCTGATCTCAGGAGGCCTACTCTGCAATGCAGGCGTCAGGATGGACATCAATGCTTGCCAGATGGTGATGTCTATCAAGGGAACATATTTCGGAAAAGCTTTTTATACCGAAGGAATGTTCAAAATTCAGCTTGTAAATCAGTTCAATGTAATTAATGTGATTAATGAAATCACTCCTTCTGCTTATACTCTTGAGTTGTGGCATAATAAGCTAGGACATGTTCATTGTAAACGAATAAACAGAATGTCTAGTCTAGGACTTATCTCCAAGTGTGGGGGTAAGGTAGAGAAATGTGAAGTTTGTGCTCAAACAAAGATCACAAGGAAACCCTTTCCTTAGGTTAATCGAAGTACAAATCTTCTGGAGTTGGTACACTCCGATATCTGTGACTTCAAACAGTTCTCTACAAAGGCCGGGATGAAGTATTTCATAACCTTCATCGATGACTTCTCAAAGTATGCGTTCGTCTACTTGCTGAAGGCTAAAGACGAAGCATTCGAGAAGTTCAAGGAGTTCAGAGCCGAAGCTGAGCGGCAGATTGGACAACAACTCAAAAGAATAAGAAGTGATCGAGGTGGGGAGTACAGGTCTCATGAATTCGCATCATTCTGCAAAGAACATAGAATTGTCAATGAGACTACGGCTCCGTACTCTCCTCAATCAAACGGAGTAGCAGAGAGGAAGAACATAACGTTAACATAAATGATTAACTCAATGTTGTTGACTGCTGGTCTTCCTAAGTGCTACTGGGGAGAAGATGCATTGACGACCACTTTTATTCTAAATAGAGTGCCTCATGTAACTTCAGACGTTACTCCTCATGAACTCTGGTTCAAGGTCAGACCTAACTTGAATGTCATTCGAGTGTGGGGGTGTCTGGCATATGTCAAGCTTCCAGATCTGAAGATTCAGAAGCTTGGGATAAGGATTACTAAGACGATCTTCTTGGGGTATGCCGAGAAGAGTGATGCTCGGAGATTTTTTGATATTGAGTCAAATCATATCATCGAATCTCGCGACGCAGAATATTTTGAAGACAAGTTTGCAAGGCACAATAATATAGTTCTTGCGGATGTACCGGAGAACAATGAGGGTGCGCCAGAAACTGAAGTCTTCAATGAAGATGTGGTCCAAGAAGATGTTGTTGAAATAACGATTGAACCAGAACAAGCTGAGCTGTCAGCTAAGCGTATGAGGAGGCCGAAGGACTTCAGAAGTGACTTTGTCACCTATCATGTGGAAGCTGATCCGCTTACCTATGATGAGGCGATGAAGACCAGAGACGCGATTTTCTGGAAGGAGGCGATTGACAATGAATTTGATTCTATCACCTCAAATAACACTTGGGTGTTGGTTGATCTTCCTGAAGGAGCGAAACCCATCGGATGCAAATGGATCTTCAAGAAGAAGATGAAAGCAGATGGAACTATTGACAAGTTCAAGGCTAGGTTGGTAGCCAAGGGGTTTTCTCAGAAGCAGGGGATTGACTATTTTGACACGTATGCTCCAGTAGCCTGGATGACCACCATCAGAATGTTGATTGCTCTCGCAGCAATACATAAGATGGTGATACATCAGATGGATGTGAAAACGGCTTTCCTAAATGGCGAGCTGACCGAAGAGATTTACATGCAACAGCCAGAGGAATTTGTCATCAGGGGTCTTGAAGACAAAGTCTGCAAGTTGGTGAAATCTTTGTACGGTCTTAAACAGGCTCCCAAGATGTGGCATGAGAAATTTGACAAAGTTATAAGGTCAAATGGCTACATGGTCAGCGATACGGACAAGTGTGTTTACACGAAGTTCGCTGATGGAAGAGGTGTGATCGTTTGTCTGTACGTGGACGACATGCTTATCCTAGGTACGGATATTAGCTGTGTCACGGAGACAAAGAAATTCATCTCAAGCAAGTTCAGTATGAAGGACTTGGGGGAAGCTGATGTGATCTTAGGGATCAAGATCATCCGGACAGACACTGGACTAGCGCTGTCACAGTCTCATTATATTGAGAAAATGATCACTCGTTATGGGTATCGGGATCTTCCAGGGATCGATACGCCGTACAGGTGTGATCTGAAGCTGAAGTCTAATTCAGGGGAAAGCGTCAGGCAGCTGAAGTATGCAAGCGTAATCGGAAGTTTGATGTATGCTACTACTGCCACAAGGCCTGACATAGCTTTCGCCGTGGGAATGCTGAGTCGTTTCACGATCAACCCAGGTGTTGAACACTGGAAAGCTGTGAAACGGGTTATGAGATATCTCAAGAAGACTCAGACATATGCACTGTACTACATCGGAGATCCGCCGGTAGTGGAAGGCTTCAGTGATGCCAGCTGGTGCTCAGAGGTGGAGAGCGAGAGGTCCACAGGTGGATTCATTTTTACAATAGGTGGAGCTGCTATATCGTGGAAGTCGAAGAAGCAGACTATGCTCTCGCGGTCATCCATGGAATCTGAGTTTTTTGTACTTGATACCGCAGTCGAGAAAGCAGAATGGCTTCGGGAGCTCATGTATGATCTTCCAGTGGTTGGGGCACAAATACCGGCAATACCGATATACTGCGACAACCAGGCGACTGCGGCGGTGGCATCAAATGACCTCTTCAACGGGAAGAAGAGGACTGTGCAGTTGAAGCACAGGGCAGTACACGATCTTTTCAAGAGAGGTGTTATTGCAGTGATTGATGTTCGGAGTCAGGAGAACCTGGCGGATCCGTTCACCAAGGGCCTCAAGCGCCAGCTGGTCGATGACACAGCTTGTAAAATGGGCTTGAAGGCATTCTGATATTGTATTATTGTATTCCTACCATAAAGTTTTATGCTAATAGTTCAAAGATTTATCTACTAGGCATCTAGCTTTTGGTTCAAGGGAGGACCACTAATCGGAAGAATATCAGGAACGATGGGTACATGTTCTATTGGGCATGGAGAGGTTACGGACCTATAACCACTGTTGTCTACTGTTGTTTTCTGCGGAAAACGGATCCTGTGGGAAGGTTGGCTTAAATGCGTTAATGAGTTCTCAGGCATTGTGAATGCCTGGTGTGCTTTACAGGAAGCACGGTAGAGCAGCACTACAAGGAGTGAAACTCCATGCTACAGTGGGGTGACTCTATAATGAGGTTCCTATATGTGGGGTGCTGCCCAGGGATAGGATAAAGCCTCGGCTTTGCAGGCCAAGTCACAGCGGCGTAGCACCGTAAATAGGCAGTTAGCCTAATGCTGTATGTTAAAATAAAGAGGGGTGTAGTCAGCACTACAAAGAGGAGGAGTTCCTCATGTTACAGTGGCACGATACCACGATGAGGTACCCGGTTAGGGATAAAGTCTCGGCCTTGCAAGCCATGTTGTTGCGGCGTAACACCGCAAGGGAGCCTAAGGTTTCATGCTGGGTAGTTTGGCACTACAAAGAGGCAGTTGCCTCATGCTACAGTAGTATGACACTACAAAGGTTCCCAAATATGGGGTGATTCCCAGAGAGGGGTAATGCCTTGGCTTTAAGCCATGTTATAGCGGCGTAGCACCGCAAGGGAAGCGCAAAGCGCTTCATGTCATGTCTCTTTATAATGAACTCACCTATAGTGTATGGACAAATAGATATCAGGCCGTCTCTTGAGGGTAAACTTGTAGACGTCCAAAATTATACACTGAAACCAGGCTGGCACATGGCCTTTAATGTGTAGCCAGAAGCACATGTAACTACATTATGTGAGTGGAAAGAATTTCAGCTATGATGCAGAATTCAAGGCTTAGTCCATTCTTGTATTATAGTCTGTTGTTTGACCCATGCGGGAAGATTCAAGTCGTCAGCGACATCTCTCCTAATGCATGATGGACAGTTACTGTGGGGAACACTTACACTCATATATAGAGATGTGGGGGATTGTTGGAGTTTGGTCTTTTTCAAAGAGAATTTTAGTCCCACATCGGCTAGACTAAAGGAGTTGTATCTCTATATATTAGCTTTGCTAGTTTAGAGATGCACATGTGGTGTGGAGGTGCACATGGGTATGCCATGTGGGGTTATTTTTCTAATGGGAAAAAGGCTAAATCAACAATAAAAGCATTCATGCTTTTTGCTCTTGAAAAATTCATTTCCATGGGAGCTAAGCCCCGGGGCTTAGCGACTCGGACTTGGGCTCATGGGCTCATGAGGCGTAATGTGGCATTTTGTTAGCGCACTTTGTACTTAGCACGTCAGCATCGTCGCTAGGCGCATAGTGCGCTTTAGTTGCGCTCGTTGCGCGAGCCACTTGCGCTGCCACGTTGTGCGCCACAGGTTGCGCGACCAGGGTGCGCGTCAGGTTGCGCACAGGTTGCGCGACCAGGGTTCGCGCTAGGGTGCGCGCTAGGTTGCGCACAGGTTGCGCCGGGTGCGCTGGCTGTGCTGGTTGCGCAGTGGCACAGTGCGCGCAGTGGCGCAGGTTGCGCAGTGGCGCAGTGCGCGCAGTTGGCGCAGGTTGGCGCAAGTGGCTCAGTGCGCGGAGTGCAGGGAGCGCTGGGTGCGCGCAGTTGGCGCAACTTGCAGCAGAATGTGCGTTTGCATGTTCTGGGCGGTTGCTACATGTTCGGGGTAGTTTTTACCACGTCCCTAACTTTGTGGCAACCGAACAGTTGCTGCAGGGCCTATATAAGGCATCCTCTCTCTCTCAAGGCTGGGGACGTACATAAGAAAGAGAAGCCACACAGAAAGTTTACGAAGTGTTTTTTAGCATAAGTAAACGGAGAATTCAGAAGTGTTCTTTAACACAGTTCTGATCTTCCAACAGCCTTCGAGAGAGGAAAGACGCCGCACCAGCGTTGCTTTTGCACGGAAGTTCGTGTCCATCCGAGGAGTCAGAAGAGCAGGAGTGTTCCAAGTTCTCCGACGAACTTGCTGGTTCCTGGAAACTGTTCGTGTAAAGCGAATAAAGCTTTGCGCAACGGTGATTATTCACCCCAGCAGGAGTTCTTCCATCTTTCGCCAGTCACCTTATTCGTTAATTGCCAGTAATTCAGATTGTATCTTCTTTTTAGAAGTACTACGATCTGATTGCTGTTGATTACGAAATCTTTTTAGATTCTCGTAATTCTGAATCACCTTCCTTGAAGTGTTGATTTGAAACATTATTTTTACAATTGTTTCATTTTCTTTGTTTTCCATCGGAAAAATTGTGCCCCGGCACTAACAAACTTACCTTAGGTTACTTCATAATCTTATCTAGTATCATACTGGGAACTTCATACTACAGATCGAAGTGGCTATTGACATTGGCAACACAGGAAATAGAATCTGTTCACAAGACTGACAAGCCCAGCGAGTACCCGATGTTAGGATATTGAGGGGAGCTAATGTGGGTAGTAGAAGCTCTTTATTAGGGCTGTGTTTCGGGATTGCTTGGCTGCTGCTGCTTATTTGGAAAAGTAGCCTGAAAAGCTGTTTGGTAACAGTTTCTTATAAAAAACTTTTGAAAAACCAGTTCAATTTTGGATGAGCTTCCAAAAGCAGTTGGGAGGCTGTCTAAAAAGCTACTGCTGCTGCCACTCTTTGAAAAGCCGTAGCAATCCCAAACCAAGCATAGATGAGCTTCAAGTGGAGTTCAATGGTTACTAAGGTGGCAAATAGACAAAATCTATACAGTTGTTACATATTTTGGTGGGCTTGCTTCTTTTAGTTAATGAAATATGATTTAAAGTTTGTAAGATTTGATTACTTGTACTGGACTATGGCTCCCCTCTTATTAGCTGAGTTGGTCTCTGAAACTTCGATTTGAGTGAGTCCTGCATCTTTATTCTTTTTAAGTTTTCCGTATCCTCTATATTGATCTAGCCTTGTAAGAAACACGGAGGTTCGCACTATCGGTATCGGACCCTTCCTGTGAGTATCAGTATCGATGGTAGTGGCAATATCGGTGGTTTCGAATCGGAGTATTGGATTTTTTTGGTATTAGAAAGCAAATAATTATTAAACTTTTGGGAAAAAATATTTTATACTTTTAAGTATTTCGTGTGTTGTTTTTACTAATTTTGGAATTGAATGAAATAGTAGTCACCTTTATCAATTGGATTACCTGTGATAAATAAGTTTTCTTCTTTTACATGTTTTAACCTTGGTATGTTTTTACACCATTGATGATTAGTCTTTTTCATTCAATTTTCTTTGTCGAATTGATTGGAAAAAGACCCCCGACGTCGGTATTGGTCGGTATCGGTCTGTATCGGCCGTATCAGTATCGGCCGGTACTGCAAACTATGGTAGGAAGATTAATCTGGCTACCTGCAGTGAAGGATGTTATTGTGCTAATGTTTATCTAAGAGGCATCTACACCAATGTTGTTAAACTCGCGCGATAGATCGTGGGATCGTACGATCCTACGCGTTTTATACGGAGCTTCGAGGCAGATTGGTGGCCGGCGCGATCATCGGCCGGCGCGGCGAGGAAACGCGTGGGATCTTACGATCCGTGTTATGATCCCACGAGTTTGTGACTTATGATTCATGTATGACATTTTTATATTAAGTTTATTTTGGTTTTTAAGGTTACTTTTTATTATTTATGTTATATAAATAATATATAATATATATTAAATATAATTTTGTCTTTCTGGTGGGATCTTACGATCCGTGTTACGATTCCATGAGTTACAATCGTTCACCCTTCGAACGATCCTTAGTAGTATCTCGAGTTTGACAACCTTGATCTACATGCAAATATATCATCCTATTTGTGATTATATTGGTTTAGCTCCTCCCCTTTTCGATATGGAAGTTGGTTGTGGTGGCTGCCACTATTAGTGAAGTAAGGACTTACGAATCTGCTTACTGCAGCACCATTGTTATGTTAGTGTTATCATTTATTATTACTCTAAATTAGTAGTGCACTTTCCTAAAGTAGTATCGGTACGCATATTCTAATACAACAAGGCTATCGAATTAATAGTAGTAAATGCTGATGCTCTATAAGTTTCAAATTGAATCCAAGTGAGGCAAAATTAATATGGATAAAAAATTATTACTGTCAGCATGCTATGTAGGCTAAAGTGCTGCATATGGTGAAGCATTTCATTCAGTCGACCATGCTTCGAATATGCTTATGTGAGGGAATCAATTATATTATGTTCATGAAGTATAAGGAAAGAGATAAGGACTTGTTAGGGATATGCTGTCATGATATATGATGAAATGTTGGATGTACTACATAAACAAAATTGTAAGAAAATAATATCTTACGTAAACATAGGTTCATGGGACATCATTCCTTTTCACTTGTTGGGTTAATGTTTGATAAAGAGAAATGTAATTCCCTATAGCAAATTCTATTATCTTATCTCTTCATCTGGAGGAACTTGGTGGTGCTCCATGGTTGCATGAGCTTGCTTAAACTACATAGTCAAGGTGTAGGTCTACCTACCTCCCAATTGGCCAACTAGGTTTCACAGTATGGCCCTCTCATCCTCATAGCTACATTGTTTTGGAATTAGGCACCAACATGAAGGGTTGAAATCAGGTTGACACATAATTTTGTCAAATATTTTATGGAGCTTTCATTTGCTCGATGACATTGTTATAAACTTTGACCCACATGTCAAACACGGCTGTTTCTCATACAAAATTGACATCGGCATCCATATTATAAATGTTATGTTTTTTGCATTAGCGTACCTGACAAGTTGGCCTAATTTGTTTGGGTTGGTTCATTCCGGTTTAAACTTGGTTTCTATTATGCATGTTTCATTAGTTTTCTGTGTGACTTATATGTACTTGTCGATAGAACTATGTTCTAAATTACACTGAAGACTATTACTATTATATTTATATTAACACAAGAACATTTGTCATACATGTCATATATGAAGTGAATTATTATCCTATACCACCATGAGGTCATATCTCTATATATATTTTCCTGGCATCTGGGAAAACCTACCCACTAACCCTATTACCAAACTAACACTAAAACCCTCAAAATCCTAAGTAACTTTCTCATTTCTCTAGATCGGATCCGGCAGGTCCCCCTCCCTTCCAACAACCCTCTCCACTCCAATCTACTCCTTGTGACCCCCTCCACTCTAGCATCTATCTCCACCTAACCTCCTCTCGTCACCACCTCCACACTGACCAACACCAGCGCCATCTCCACCCCACCCTCCTCCTGGCACTACCTTCTGTCCTGTGAGCCCCTACTCAAGTCACCGCCCCCCACTGTAGTTTGCGAGCCCCCAATCACTACTAGTTTGATAGCCTTCTCATCCTCATAGCTATGCTTGGGATTTGACACCAAGATATAGGGTTGACGCCTCTCAATTCTTTTATGGAGCTTTAAAATTTTGCTCCATGGCAGTGCCATAAACGTTGGCCGACATTTTCGAAAGATCTGTTTCACATACAAAATTGACATTGGCTAGCATTTTTGAAACGTGCACATAAAAATTTGACACGGACATCCATATTATGATATGTTTTTTTGCATCATCTTTGCTAACATATCGGTCTGAGCCTGACAAGTCGGCCTGTACAATTTTAGTTAGTGTCAGGACCCATGTAGGTAGATCTATCTTTTGGATTGCAGTTTAAGCTTCTGCAACCAAGTGAATTGTTTTAATCTCTGACACACCATGCCAATGAGTGAAGGAATGATAAACCCAACTAGTTGGAACAATATCTACAATAAAATTCAAGCTTTGTAGGAAAACCAGTAGCCTTTTATTACTTACATGCAATAAGTTATGTATGTTCTTTTATTGTTTCGTTATACAGTAGAAACTCTATAAATTAATACTCGATTATTTAATAAACTCTCTAAGATAATATTTTTGGCCGGTCCCGACTCGGGGATAGGGTGCTAAATTAATAATTCGCTAAAATTATAAGATAATACATTTTTGATAATTTCTTCAGACCCCATATAAAATATAAATTAATAATTCCTTATATATAGCATATTACATGAATGATTTATGAAGGTTTCTTGAAAAATGACTCAAGAATTGAAGGTTTCTTGAAAATATTTTTAATGTCCATAAAGTGATACACTGAACACAAGAAGCATAATAAGGTGGGAGATTGAAGGTTTCTTTCAAATTGGGCCCTTCATTTGATATACACATGCATTGTATACAATAATTAAGTGGAAGCTTGAAAGGTGTTTGTAAACTACGTAAGTATTTTACTATAAATTAATAAAATATTAATTAATATATAAATTAATAATTATTAATTTATCGATTAATTAATAACTCTTTTAATTAATAAATTTTGGTGGTCCCAAGTGTATTATTTTATAGAGTTTCTACTGTACTCACCGTTTTCTCAAACTTATTGAGTGATGTGGTTATACAATATTCTAGTCATATTCATCTTTTCTTATGTAGGCGTTCTCAACTTACACAACCACTTGCTCAGAACCTAAAATTCATAACACTGTGGACTAAAGTTGCATAAATGTTGTACTTGGAGAAACAAAATGCCTCGACTATAATGATGTATGAAGGTAGATAAACTTGTACTTTGTTTATTGTCGATTTCCTTCATATTATAACGACCTAGCAAATTTTTTTGAAACATTCTATTGTGCTTTATTTGCACTTCCAATTTCATTTTGCAGAATATTACAGTCTCCAACTGTCCACGTACTTTTCACAAAAGCTTGTTAAATATACTGTTCATAAGATATTTATGTAGGCATGACATCAAGTTGATCAATAGTTCAGCACTGGATGTTACAGCAAATTTGGAGCATAATATAGTTCTTTTGGTTGGCAAGGTATGTAGAAAAAGAAATTGATAGGTTGAAAATTTTGCAGAAAATTTACTTACCGAAATAAAGTTTATATAATTTACTACAAACGAAACAACTTTAAAATAATTTACAGGAACGAAATATTCCGTCAACTGAGATTGCGGAAAAATGAAAGCGGTAAAAAAAATAATAATAAAATAAATTCTGCCAACTGAGTTGGCGGAATTTTAGCAAGCCATCTTAGATGGCTGAATTTAGACATGTGTGGGGCCCATTGTTAGTTTTTTTGTTTGGTTTTATTTGTTTTTTTTTACTTGGTTTAATTTGGTTTTAGTTGGTTTTAATTTTGTAATGATTATAGTTTAAATTTTGTTGGTCTTTAAAAACAATTTATTATAAAATATTAATTTTAATAATATTAACATTAGTATTAATATTAATATTAATATTAATATTAAACTTTTAATGTTTATTTTATTAACAATAAACATTAAAATTAACATTAACAATAAAATTAACATTAAAATATTAATATTAATATTAATATTAGTACAAAGTTTCTCTTTTTTCTTGGTTCGTCATATTGATAGCTTCGCAATAGCAAAGCTACAAAATGACAGAGGTACTAACATCGTCATATCGCTAGTATTGTCGCAATGATAAACTTTGTTAATTTTATTTCAAAATATCGTCATATTGCTAGTACTAATATTAACATTAATATTAATATTAATATTAAAATTTTGATGTTTATTTTATTGTTAATTTTAATAAAATAAACATTAAAATTATAATATTAATATTAATATTAATATTAATATTATTAAAATTAATATTTTAAAATAAATTGTTTTTAAAGACCAACAAAATTTAAACTATAATCATTACAAAATTAAAACCAACTAAAACCAAATTAAACAAAATAAAAAAAAAACCAACTAAAACAAACCAAAAATCAAACAAAAAACCAACCGATGGGCCCCACCCATGCCCAAATTCAGCCATCTACCGCCAACTCAGCTAGCAGATTTTTTTTTTTTTTTTTTTTTTTTTTTTTTTTTTTTTTTTTTTTTTTTTTTTACGCCTTTCGTTTTTCCGCCATCTCAGTTGGCGGCATGTTTCGTTCCTGTAAATTATTTTGAAGTTGTTTCGTTAGTAGTAAATTATATAAACTTTATTTCGATACTGAAAATTTTATGATATGTATTCTAATAAGGATCTTTTGATATACATCATGGTCAACTATGATAAACTTTTTTTTTTGAAATCCCACGCACACACACAATTGGGGGACTCGAACCTTGCCGGTCCCTCCGGGTGTCCGCTCTAATACCACTAGGCTAGAGAGCTCGGACAACTATGATAAACTTTGACATGCTCTTTCTCCATGGTCATAGAAAATTGTAATTTTTATCAAAAAATTTCGGTGTTTGAAAAGACTGAATATAGTTAGACTGCTTCTCGCACGTGGATAGTTTAGTCCTAATTTTTTGTAATAAATGCAGAAAATTGGAAGGAAAAATGAATATTTGATGGAGTGGGGGACCATTTTTCTCATATTATTATTTTTATTCTTTGGCAACAATTTTTTTTCCCTGATCCTTTACATCCAAATACAAGAAATAAATAAGTTTTCTTTTACAAAATTTGAACGAAACGTGACCTAAATGTTTCCTTATATTCATGAAAAACTTGTACTTCTCGAAGTGCAAATATAAAAGCCAGGGACTTTGATCTGAAGCTTTACTCCTGGCACTGCAAATGTATATAGTAAGCTTTGGCGAAGCACCAAAGCTTTGATCACAGTGAGAGACCAAGGAGTGGTCACAAACAAGCTCGAATGTCAGAGCTCCAGATTTGGCTAAATTGGCTGGACTGATCCGAAGCTTTCGATGCTCCTCCTAATTTGAGCACAGTTAGCTGAAGAAGACAAGTCACCATTTGACTCTTTCACTGTCATTTTGCCAAATCACAAAATGATTAAAAAAGAATGGCATTTTTTGTGAGTTGACATCTCAATCCTCTCTATTGCAGGTAGAATTAGACACGTAACAAAACCAAGTTTGAATTCCCCTTTGCCATCAATCAATCTCAGGGTCCACTCCCACAAACCTCAGTGGGAAGTGAGGCAGACCTTTCACTTGTATTCATAGGAAAAAGGACTTTTTACAATACTAGTAAATGTATGTGTTGCACCTAAAATAATAATATTATTTAATTATATATATATATTTTTTAATTCATGTGGTTAAGGTAGCAGATATTTTTTTTGATTGATTGAGTTCGATTTTCTGTGCTGTTAGATAACAAATTTAATTTTTTTGGATAATTTTTTCTATAATTCAATTTTTGTTAAATTACAACTTGATATCCTCAACTATCACTGTTTTTTAACTTGATACATAACTTTTACAGGTACTAACTTGATACCTTGAAAAAAATGGGACCAAATTGTCCTCTCTCTTCTTCCCCCAATTCCCACCTCCCCCTCTCTCTTTTCGGCTGTGGGTGGCAACAGATGGCGGGCACGCGAGCGGGTGCGGGACAGAGTGCAGCGGTACTCGGGACAGCGTGCTGGGGTGCACGCAAGCGGGAGCGCTGGCTAGGGGCCGGGTAGGGTGGGTCGTCAGGGCCGAGGGCGGGTGGGTGAGGTGGTCGCCGGAAGGGGGGGGGGGGGGGGGGTGGAGGATGGCCGCCGGAGGAGGGGAGGGGGTGGGGTGGGGGAAGTAGCAACCGGAGGGGAGGGTAGTTTAGGAATATAAAAAAAATTGGGTATCAAGTTAGAAATATAAGTTGAGATTTAGTATTAAGTTAATATCTATAAAAGTTGAGGATATCAAGTTGTAATCTCGTCTTTAATTTTTTAAAATTAGTAAGTGATGATATACATACGGCTTATACGACTCACTTTTCAGTCTCAATTAGAGATATTTCTTGATGATTTTACTGTATTTTTCGCAAAACTTTTCGAAATTCTAGCATTCCTTTAGAATTCTCCCAGAGATCATGAACCATTGAGTTATGAGTCCATTTTGATCAACTTTGGAAGGAAATTTTATTTTAGAGCACTTCTCCACAAAACTTTGCGAGTTCTCGAAAATCTTTGTACACCTTTACAAAACAATAATCTCGATTTTCTACAACTGATTCACTTTTTGCACTGGTGCACAATTATTTTGTACTATTTTCTTATGCTAGGGTCATATAGAAAATGAGCTAAACTATGAGTAGATGCTTCAGCAAAGAACTGAGTTTTAATGCATTCTGGAGGTTGTGAAAACCACCAAACAGAGTCAGAATCTAAAGATGAACCAAACTGGGCTAAACTATGAGCAACAGAGTTAGAAGATCTACGAGAGTAGGAGAAACGAAAATCCGAAGAAGTAAGGCATGCAGCTCTAATTTCTTCCACGACAACTCGCATCTTCCAAGGGATCAATAGAGCTTTGTTATTCACCAGGTTTATGATAACTTCAAATTCCACATTTTTGAGATCTTGAGCAATGCAGTAATATTCTAATCCCAGTTTGAGAGCTCTACCTTCTGCTTCCAGAGGAGAACCTTCCCAGTAAGACGAGGCAATACCGTCTATGAATATACCTTGGGCATTCCGAACAACTGCAGCTCCGCTCATTTTTCCATTAATGAAAGTCCCGTCGAAGTTACATTTCAAGCCATCAGAGAATTTGTAAACCTTAAAATGTCGAAGGACATGATCAAAATTGTATATGTGGAAAGGTTAGAAACTTAGAATGCTCTTCTTCTTCTTCTTCCACTTTGAGGTTTGAGAGTGACATTTTTATCACTCATGGCCTAAATAGGTCAATTGTTTAATTAAAAAAAGGGGGTCAACATGTAGTAATCAAAGCTTTCCAAGGCTTTGCCGGTGATTAAGTAAACACACTCTCTCTCTCTCTCTCTCTCTCTCTCTCTCTCCTCTTTTCCAATTGTAAAGTACTCGCGTGCTATGTTGCACCAATCCCATTCTTTCGTCTCGCACCCAAAGGGGCTCCAATTTGGGGCCTATCCCTCCAAATGACACAATCCTCCACCATCCCCTTGCTCCTTCTTGCCACCTTCCCACCCCAAGTAGAGGACAAAAGTGCAAGCACTCACTTAGATAATGGCCTCATTTTTAGTAATTGATTTTGGCTTTGGCTTTAGCTTTAGCTTTAGATAGCCATTTGATTAGAAGGATATATATCCCCTCTAATTCCATCTACTTTAAAGTTTGTTAACCAAAGGAAGGAGTGAGGTTCTATCTTGTCCCTCTCTGTCACTCTCTCCATAATCTTTGAGAAAGCCATGGCTTATTTAGTTCTCCTTTAACTTGGATTGAATGTGCTTTGAGAGTTCATATGCCACTTGTCTTGCACCTTGTGTCGTCCATCGATTGATTGTTTTAGACAAAGTACAAGAACGATACAAATATTTGGCCATTAACCCTTGTATTAACACTAGAGTATAATAATAAAGTCATAACACTAGAGTGATGGTATAATAACAAAGTCATAACACTAGAGTTATGGTATAATAATAGTCTTTAATATGGTTTCAAAACAGACAACAAAATTTTAAATCTAGTAGATGCATAAATTTTACTATTAAAATAAGCCAATTTTGCGACATTTAATAACGACGTCCCTTGGTGGCGTTGCTGGTTCTGACAGATTTAGCGACTTCATGTTGTAACGTTATAATTAGCGACTAAGAGCAACATATCATAGCGACATACATCAAAAATATAGACCACGACTCCATTGCGACACAAATATATGTCGCCAATTAGCGACTCCTATTTCTACTTCGCTAATGCTATAGCATTTGTCATAATGCCGACGTCTCTACAAACATTGCTAATTTTTTTATTTATTAACTCTATAGAAAACCTAATTCTCACTCTTTTCAAACTGCTTGGAATGTGGTGCTCCCCACTCCAGATCTTCCTATTCCCCCTCTGACGATCCCACTTCACGTCGCCTCCTCTAGCGGGGAAGCCCAAACTCCGACTCCACTGTTGCGACAACGCAGTCGAAGTCCGATCGTGTTGTCGACGCCCTCCCCCCATTGACGATGCTTCTCCTCTGTCGAAGTCCGATCAAAAGGTATCTCCTGAATAATCGAAGGTATCTTTCTAACTGACCCGATTTTCGTAGTGTCCATGCTTGCTATAGTGGTTTTCAGTGTCCAGTATGTATCGGAGTATTACTCTAAAAGAATCATGTCCTCTTCTATCTATTCATGTCATATGTGTTGGGTGTTAGATTTGATATAAATTTTAAGCAAATTTTATAAAATATTATATTTGTGCAAATCTATCTTTAACCCATAAATATATATATAGAAACTCACATTACCCTCATAAATATATAAATATATAATCAGCCAACCCCAAAAATTTGATGAAGTGGTATATAATTAAACATTAACGAATAAGACACGATCTAGACCAACATACGAGAGTACACATGCACTTGGCAAAAAGCGTGACTTGCACGCTCAATCCGGTTATGATTGCCAACTTTGTCTCTCATGATTGTGACACGGATTTCAGCTCCGACGTTTCTCTTGAATTATCAACTCAAAAGGAGGTTGTGTTAAACTTCGCGAGATAGAACACCATGGAGACTAATTAAAGCTTGTTGGACATTAAGAAAACTAAGTGAGATTGACATCCATGACACAACCTCCTAATTCTTTATACAAGGCCTTTCTCTAGACCTAATTAAAGGTGGCCAATCTCGTTCTCAACCTATATCTTACGTATTAAGTTAATATTAAGTTAATGTGGTCGTCTAGCACGCTTTTTTTTCTTTTCTTTTTCATTTGCAAGTGCAACAAGAACAGTCCCCTAAAAAAGAATTGCAGGAGTTTATGTTAACGTGGATTTCGATTCTAAGTGGAGGCGGGTGTCACCTTTCGCCAAAGAATGGTGAGGTGGGGAGCCAGCAACTAATCAATTTCACCCCCAGCTACTGGGAATACAACTAGAACAACTTGATCAAGCGATAGCTTCTAGCGGACGACATATATACATACGTATCTTGCACGTATGTCGATCTTCTTGATTTTGTTGCAAGCTAGCGTTTGTGATCGATGAGTTTGACGAGGATGCATGCGTGCATGGCAATGTGTACATACGGTACTCCTTTGCATGCGAGCTATTGAAAGGCTTGTGGGGGTATATATATATATATATATATCTATATATATATATATATATATATATATTTTATATATATATATATATATATAGAGAGAGAGAGAGAGAGAGAGAGAGAGAGAGAGAGAGAGGAAAATTCTACAATACATCCCGTGGAAAAGGTTGTATCGATACATCCCAAATCTGAACCATTGGATGTTGATCCAATGGTTCGGATTGAGATCAAAAGTCAAAATCAGCATTAATGCTGATTCAGATTAATAGAGTAGGGAACATCATTTAATGCTGATTTTGACTTTTGATCTCAATCCGAACCATTGGATCAACATCCAATGGTTCAGATTTTGGATGTATCGATACAAATTTTTTCATGGGATGTATTTTAGAAGGACCCATATATATATATATATATATATATATATATATATATATATATATATATATATATAGAGGAAGCGGGTCAAAAGTCCTCCTTAGAAAACCCCCTAAAAAATCCCCTCACTCTAATCCGTAATTTATTGTTAATATTAATGTTAATATTATGTTAATATTAATATTAATGTTAATATTAACATTAAATACTAAAATTAACATTAAACTTAACATTAAAATTAATATTAACATTAACATTAACATTAATATTAACATTAACATTAAAATTAATATAAAAAAATTAATATTAACATTAATATTAATATTAACATTAATATTAATATTAACATTAATATTAACATTAATATTACGAATTAGAGTGAGGGATTTTTTTAGGGGGTTTTCTAAGGGGGGCTTTTGATCCGCTCCTATATATATATATATATATATATATATATATATATATATATATATATATATATATATATATATATATATATATATATGGGAGCGGATCAAAAGCTCCCCTTAGAAATCCCCTAAAACCCCCCCTTCACTCTAATCCGTAATATTAATGTTAATATTAATGTTAATATTAATATTAATGTTAATATTAATGTTAATGTAATATTAATTTTTTTTTATTTTTATATTAATGTTAATGTTAATGTTAATATCAATGTTAATGTTAATATTAATTTTAATGTTAAATTTAATGTTAATTTAGTATTAATGTTAATATTAACATTAAACTTAATATTAAAATTAATATTAACATTAATATTAACATTAATATTAACATTAATATTAACATTAAATTACGAATTAGAGTGAGGAGGTTTTTAGGAGGTTTTCTACGGGGGACTTTTGATCCGCTTCCTATATATATATAGTCCCCTTCCTGTACGAGAATAATTTACGGGACAAAGTTACGGGATAATTTTTTTAAAAAAAATTGTGCGCGGAAAGAAAAGAAAGAAACATACGTGTGATCTTCTCTTTCTAAAAAAATCTAAATATTTCCTAAAATCAAATATAACAAATAATATATCTTTCAAAACAAATCTA